>CAMITZ010000269.1:0-470442 GCA_946251845.1 Andrena fulva | reverse complement strand
CCCGGGACTAGATTGGCCAGCCGCCGAAATGTCCAATGACTATAGGGTCGTCCCCACGTCCCCGGGGCTAGGTTGGCCCGCCACCGTCATGTCCGACGACTATAGGGTCGTCCCCACGGCCCCGAGACTAGATTGGCCCACGACCGTCATGTCCGACGACTACGGGGTCGTCCCCACGACCCCAGGACTAGATTGCCCCGCCACCGTCATGTCCGACGACTATAGGGTCGTCCCCACGTCCCCGGGGCTACGTTGGCCAGCCACCGACATGTCCAACGACCATAGGGTCGTCCCCACGACCCCGGGACTATATTAGCCCGCCACCGCCATGTCCGACGACTATAGGGTCCTCCCCACGTCCCCGGTACTAGGTTGGCCAGCCGCCGACATGTCCGACGACTATAGGGACGTCCCCACGTGTACGGGCCAAAGTTGCCCCGCCGCCGACATGTCCGACGACTATAGGGTCGTACGCACGACCCCGGGACTAGATTGCCCCGCCACTGTTATGTCCGACGACTATAGGGCCGTCCCCACGACCCCGGGACTAGATTGGCCCGCCACCGTCATGTCCGACGACTATAGGGTCGTCCCCACGACCCCGGGGCTAGGTTGGCCTGCCGCCGAAATATCCGACGATTGTAGGGTCGTTCCCACGACCCCGGGACTAGATTGGCCCGCCACCGTCATGTCCGACGACTATAGGGTCGTCCCCACGACCCCGGGACTAGATTGGCCAGCCGCCGAAATGTCCAACGACTATAGGGTCGTCCCCACGACCCCGGGACTAGATTAGCCCGCCGCCGAAATGTCCGACGACTATAGGGTCGTCCCCACGACCCCGGGACTAGATTGGCCAGCCGCCGAAATGTCCGACGACTATAGGGCCGTCCCCACGACCCCGGGACTAGATTGGCCCGCCACCGTCATGTCCGACGACTATAGGGTCGTCCCACGAGTACGGGCCAAAGTTGCCCCGCCGCCGACATGTCCGACGACTATAGGGTCGTCCCCACGACCCCGGTACTAGGTTGGCCAGCCACCGTCATGTCCGACGACTATAGGGCCGTCCCCACGACCCCGGGACTAGATTGGCCCGCCACCGTCATGTCCGAAGAGTATAGAGTCGTCCCCACGACCCCGGGCCAAAGTTGCCCCGCCGCCGACATGTCCGACGACTATAGGGTCGTCCCCACGACCCCGGTACTAGGTTGGCCTGCCACCGTCATGTCCGACGACTATAGGGCCGTCCCCACGACCCCGGGACTAGATTGGCCCGCCACCGTCATGTCCGACGACTATAGGGTCGTCCCCACGACCCCGGGACTAGATTGGCCCGCCACCGCCATGTCCGACCTCTATAGGGTCGTTCGCTCGACCCCGGGACTAAATTGCCCCGCCACTGTCATGTCCGACGACTATAGTGTCGTCCCCACGACCCCGGGAATAGGTTGGCCAGCCGCCGAAATATCCGACGATTGTAGGGTCGTTCCCACGACCCCGGGACTAGATTGGCCCGCCACCGTCATGTCCGACGACTATAGGGTCGTCCCCACGACCCCGGGACTAGATTGGCCAGCCGCCGAAATGTCCAACGACTATAGGGTCGTCCCCACGACCCCGGGACTAGATTAGCCCGCCGCCGTCATGTCCGACGACTATAGGGTCGTCCCCACGACCCCGGTACTAGGTTGGCCTGCCACCGTCATGTCCGACGACTATAGGGCCGTCCCCACGACCCCGGGACTAGATTGGCCCGCCACCGTCATGTCCGACGACTATAGGGTCGTCCCCACGACCCCGGGACTAGATTGGCCCGCCACCGCCATGTCCGATCTCTATAGGGTCGTTCGCTCGACCCCGGGACTAAATTGCCCCGCCACTGTCATGTCCGACGACTATAGTGTCGTCCCCACGACCCCGGGACTAGGTTGGCCAGCACCCGAAATATACGACGATTGTAGGGTCGTTCCCACGACCCCGGGACTAGATTGGCCAGCCGCCGAAATGTCCAATGACTATAGGGTCGTCCCCACGTCCCCGGGGCTAGGTTGGCCCGCCACCGTCATGTCCGACGACTATAGGGTCGTCCCCACGGCCCCGAGACTAGATTGGCCCACGACCGTCATGTCCGACGACTACGGGGTCGTCCCCACGACCCCAGGACTAGATTGCCCCGCCACCGTCATGTCCGACGACTATAGGGTCGTCCCCACGTCCCCGGGGCTACGTTGGCCAGCCACCGACATGTCCAACGACCATAGGGTCGTCCCCACGACCCCGGGACTATATTAGCCCGCCACCGCCATGTCCGACGACTATAGGGTCGTCCCCACGTCCCCGGTACTAGGTTGGCCAGCCGCCGACATGTCCGACGACTATAGGGACGTCCCCACGTGTACGGGCCAAAGTTGCCCCGCCGCCGACATGTCCGACGACTATAGGGTCGTACGCACGACCCCGGGACTAGATTGCCCCGCCACTGTTATGTCCGACGACTATAGGGCCGTCCCCACGACCCCGGGACTAGATTGGCCGGCCACCGTCATGTCCGAAGAGTATAGAGTCGTCCCCACGACCCCGGGCCAAAGTTGGCCAGCCGCCGACATGTCCGACGACTATACGGTCGTCCCCACGACCACGGGACTAGGTTGGCCCGCCGCCGACTTGTCCGACGACTACAGGGTCGTGCCTACCACGCCGGGACTAGGTTGACCCGCCGCCGAATTGTCCGACGACTATAGGGTCGTCCCCACGACCCCGGGACTAGATTGGCCCGCCACCATCATGTCCGACGACTATAGGATCGTCCCCACGACCCCGGGACTAGGTTGGCCCGCCGCCGACTTGTCCGACGACTATAGGGTCGTCCCCACGACCCCGGGACTAGATTGGCCCGCCACCGTCATGTCCGACGACAATAGGGTCGTCCCCACGACCCCGGGACTAGATTAGCCCGCCGCCGACATGTCCCACGACTATAGGGTCGTCCCCACGTCCCCGGGGCTAGGTTGGCCAGCCACTGACATGTCCGACGACTATAGGGTCGTCCCCACGACCCTGGGACTAGATTAGCCCGCCACCGTCATGTCCAACGACTATAGGGTCGTCCCCACGACCCCGGTACTAGGTTGGCCAGCCACCGTCATGTCGGACGACTATAGGGTCGTCCGTACGACCCCGGGACTAGAGTGGCCCGCCACCGTCATGTCCGACTACTATAGGGTCGTCCCCACGACCCCGGGACTAGATTGGCCCGCCACCGTCATGTCCGACGACTATAGGGTCGCCCCCACGACCCCGGGACTAGATTGGCCCGACACCGTCATGTCTGACGACTATAGGGTCATCCCCACGACCCCGGGACTTGGTTGGCCCGCCGCCGACATGTCCGACGACTATAGGGTCGTCGCCACGAACCCGGGACTAGGCTGGCCAGCCGCCGCCCTGTCCGACGACTATAGGGTCGTCCCCACGTGCCCGGGGCTAGATTGGCCCGCCGCCGAAATGTCCGACGACTATAGGGTCGTCCCCACGTCCCCGGGGCTAGGTTGGCCCGCCACCGTCATGTCCGACGACTATAGGGTCGTCCCCACGACCCCGGTACTAGGCTGGCCAGCCGCCGACCTTTCCGACGACTATAGGGTCGTCCCCACGACCCCGGGACTAGATTGGCCCGCCACCGCCATGTCCGACCTCTATAGGGTCGTACGCTCGGCCCCGGGACTAGATTGGCCCGCCACCGTCATGTCCGACGACTATAGGGTCGTCCCCACGAGTACGGGCCAAAGTTGCCCCGCCGCCGACATGTCCGACGACTATAGGGTCGTCCCCACGACCCCGGTACTAGGTTGGCCAGCCACCGTCATGTCCGACGACTATAGGGCCGTCCCCACGACCCCGGGACTAGATTGGCCCGCCACCGTCATGTCCGACGACTATAGGGTCGTCCCCACGACCCCGGTACTAGGTTGGCCAGCCACCGTCATGTCCGACGACTATAGGGCCGTCCCCACGACCCCGGGACTAGATTGGCCCGCCACCGTCATGTCCGACGACTATAGGGTCGTCCCCACGACCCCGGGACTAGATTGGCCCGCCACCGCCATGTCCGACCTCTATAGGGTCGTTCGCTCGACCCCGGGACTAAATTGCCCCGCCACTGTCATGTCCGACGACTATAGTGTCGTCCCCACGACCCCGGGACTAGGTTGGCCAGCCGCCGAAATATCCGACGATTGTAGGGTCGTTCCCACGACCCCGGGACTAGATTGGCCCGCCACCGTCATGTCCGACGACTATAGGGTCGTCCCCACGACCCCGGGACTAGATTGGCCAGCCGCCGAAATGTCCAACGACTATAGGGTCGTCCCCACGTCCCCGGGGCTAGGTTGGCCCGCCACCGTCATGTCCGACGACTATAGGGTCGTCCCCACGACCCCGGTACTAGGCTGGCCAGCCGCCGACCTGTCCGACGACTATAGGGTCGTCCCCACGACCCCGGGACTAGATTGGCCCGCCACCGCCATGTCCGACCTCTATAGGGTCGTACGCTCGACCCCGGGACTAGATTGGCCCGCCACCGTCATGTCCGACGACTATAGGGTCGTCCCCACGAGTACGGGCCAAAGTTGCCCCGCCGCCGACATGTCCGACGACTATAGGGTCGTCCCCACGTCCCCGGGGCTAGGTTGGCCAGCCACTGACATGTCCGACGACTATAGGGTCGTCCCCACGACCCTGGGACTAGATTAGCCCGTCACCGTCATGTCCAACGACTATAGGGTCGTCCCCACGACCACGGGCCAAAGGTGGCCAGCCGCCGACATGTCAGCCGTCTATAGGGTTGTCCCCACGACCCCGGGGCTAGATTGGCCCGCCGCCGAATTGTCCGACGACTATAGGATCGTCCCCACGACCCCGGGACTAGATTGGCCCGCCACCATCATGTCCGACGACTATAGGATCGTCCCCACGACCCCGGGACTAGGTTGGCCCGCCGCCGACTTGTCCGACGACTATAGGGTCGTCCCCACGACCCCGGGACTAGATTGGCCCGCCGCCGACATGTTCGACGACTATAGGGTCGTGCCCACGTCCCCGGGACTAGGTTGGCCAGCCGCCGACATGTCCGACGACTATAGGGACGTCCCCACGAGTACGGGCCAAAGTTGCCCCGCCGCCGACATGTCCGACGACTATAGGGTCGTACGCACGACCCCGGTACTAGATTGCCCCGCCACTGTTATGTCCGACGACTATAGGGTCGTCCCCACGACCCCGGTACTAGGTTGGCCAGCCACCGTCATGTCCGACGACTATAGGGTCGTCCCCACGACCCCGGGACTAGATTGGCCCGCCACCGTCATGTCCGACGACTATGGGGTCGTCCGCACGAGTACGGGCCAAAGTTGCCCCGCCGCCGACATGTCCGACGACTATAGGGTCGTCCCCACGACCCCGGTACTAGGTTGGCCAGCCACCGTCATGTCCGACGACTATAGGGCCGTCCCCACGACCCCGGGACTAGATTGGCCCGCCACCGTCATGTCCGACGACTATAGGGTCGTCCCCACGACCCCGGTACTAGGTTGGCCTGCCACCGTCATGTCCGACGACTATAGGGCCGTCCCCACGACCCCGGGACTAGATTGGCCCGCCACCGTCATGTCCGACGACTATAGGGTCGTCCCCACGACCCCGGGACTAGATTGGCCAGCCGCCGAAATGTCCAACGACTATAGGGTCGTCCCCACGACCCCGGGACTAGATTAGCCCGCCGCCGACATGTCCGACGACTATAGGGTCGTCCCCACGTCCCCGGGGCTAGGTTGGCCAGCCACTGACATGCCCGACGACTATAGGGTCGTCCCCACGACCCTGGGACTAGATTAGCCCGCCACCGTCATGTCCAACGACTATAGGGTCGTCCCCACGACCCCGGTACTAGGTTGGCCAGCCACCGTCATGTCGGACGACTATAGGGTCGTCCGTACGACCCCGGGACTAGATTGGCGCGCCACCGTCATGTCCGACTACTATAGGGTCGTCCCCACGACCCCGGGACTAGATTGGCCCGCCACCGTCATGTCCGACGACTATAGGGTCATCCCCACGACCCCGGGACTTGGTTGGCCCGCCGCCGACATGTCCGACGACTATAGGGTCGTCGCCACGAACCCGGGACTAGGCTGGGCAGCCGCCGACCTGTCCGACGACTATAGGGTCGTCCCCACGACCCCGGGACTAGATTGGCCCGCCACCGCCATGTCCGACCTCTATTGGGTCGTACGCTCGACCCCGGGACTAGATTGGCCCGCCACCGTCATGTCCGACGACTATAGGGTCGTCCCCACGAGTACGGGCCAAAGTTGCCCCGCCGCCGACATGTCCGACGACTATAGGGTCATCCCCACGACCCCGGGACTTGGTTGGCCCGCCGCCGACATGTCCGACGACTATAGGGTCGTCGCCACGAACCCGGGACTAGGCTGGGCAGCCGCCGACCTGTCCGACGACTATAGGGTCGTCCCCACGACCCCGGGACTAGATTGGCCCGCCACCGCCATGTCCGACCTCTATAGGGTCGTACGCTCGACCCCGGGACTAGATTGGCCCGCCACCGTCATGTCCGACGACTATAGGGTCGTCCCCACGAGTACGGGCCAAAGTTGCCCCGCCGCCGACATGTCCGACGACTATAGGGCCGTCCCCACGACCCTGGGACTAGATTGGCCCGCCACCGTCATGTCCGACGACTATAGGGTCGTCCCCACGACCCCGGGACTAGATTGGCCCGCCACCGCCATGTCCGACCTCTATAGGGTCGTACGCTCGACCCCGGGACTAGATTGCCCCGCCACTGTCATGTCCGACGACTATAGTGTCGTCCCCACGACCCCGGGACTAGGTTGGTCAGCCGCCGAAATATCCGACGATTGTAGGGTCGTTCCCACGACCCCGGGACTAGATTGGCCCGCCACCGTCATGTCCGACGACTATAGGGTGGTCCCCACGACCCCGGGACTAGATTGGCCAGCCGCCGAAATGTCCAACGACTATAGGGTCGTCCCCACGACCCCGGGACTAGATTAGCCCGCCGCCGACATGTCCGACGACTATAGGGTCGTCCCCACGTCCCCGGGGCTAGGTTGGCCAGCCACTGACATGTCCGACGACTATAGGGTCGTCCCCACGACCCTGGGACTAGATTAGCCCGCCACCGTCATGTCCAACGACTATAGGGTCGTCCCCACGACCACGGGCCAAAGGTGGCCAGCCGCCGACATGTCAGCCGTCTATAGGGTCGTCCCCACGACCCCGGGGCTAGATTGGCCCGCCGCCGACATGTCCGACGACTATAGGGTCGTCCCCACGACCCCGGGCCAAAGTTGGCCAGCCGCCGACATGTCCGACGACTATAGGGTCGTACCCACGACCCCGGGACTAGGTTGGCCCGCCGCCGACTTGTCCGACGACAATAGGGTCGTCCCCACGACCACGGGACTAGATTAGCCCGACGCCGACATGTCCGACGACTATAGGGTCGTCCCCACGTCCCCGGGGCTAGGTTGGCCAGCCACTGACATGTCCGACGACTATAGGGTCGTCCCCACGACCCTGGGACTAGATTAGCCCGCCACCATCATGTCCGACGACTATAGGATCGTCCCCACGACCCCGGGACTAGATTGGCCAGCCGCCGAAATGTCCAACGACTATAGGGTCGTCCCCACGACCCCGGGACTAGATTAGCCCGCCGCCGACATGTCCGACGACTATAGGGTCGTCCCCACGTCCCCGGGGCTAGGTTGGCCAGCCACTGACATGTCCAACGACTATAGGGTCGTCCCCACGACCACGGGCCAAAGGTGGCCAGCCGCCGACATGTCAGCCGTCTATAGGGTCGTCCCCACGACCCCGGGACTAGATTGGCCCGCCACCGCCATGTCCGACCTCTATAGGGTCGTACGCTCGACCCCGGGACTAGATTGCCCCGCCACTGTCATGTCCGACGACTATAGTGTCGTCCCCACTACCCCGGGACTAGATTGGCCAGCCGCCGAAATATCCGACGATTGTGGGGTCGTTCCCACGACCCCGGGACTAGATTGGCCCGCCACCGTCATGTCCGACGACTATAGGGTTGTCCCCACGACCCCGGGACTAGATTGGCCAGCCGCCGAAATGTCCAACGACTATAGGGTCGTCCCCACGACCCCGGGACTAGATTAGCCCGCCGCCGACATGTCCGACGACTATAGGGTCGTCCCCACGTCCCCGGGGCTAGGTTGGCCAGCCACTGACATGTCCGACGACTATAGGGTCGTCCCCACGACCCTGGGACTAGATTAGCCCGCCACCGTCATGTCCAACGACTATAGGGTCGTCCCCACGACCACGGGCCAAAGGTGGCCAGCCGCCGACATGTCAGCCGTCTATAGGATCGTCCCCACGACCCCGGGGCTAGATTGGCCCGCCGCCGACATGTCCGACGACTATAGGGTCGTCCCCACGACCCCGGGCCAAAGTTGGCCAGCCGCCGACATGTCCGACGACTATAGGGTCGTACCCACGACCCCGGGACTAGGTTGGCCCGCCGCCGACTTGTCCGACGACAATAGGGTCGTCCCCACGACCACGGGACTAGATTAGCCCGCCGCCGACATGTCCGACGACTATAGGGTCGTCCCCACGTCCCCGGGGCTAGGTTGGCCAGCCACTGACATGTCCGACGACTATAGGGTCGTCCCCACGACCCTGGGACTAGATTAGCCCGTCACCGTCATGTCCAACGACTATAGGGTCGTCCCCACGACCACGGGCCAAAGGTGGCCAGCCGCCGACATGTCAGCCGTCTATAGGGTTGTCCCCACGACCCCGGGGCTAGATTGGCCCGCCGCCGAATTGTCCGACGACTATAGGATCGTCCCCACGACCCCGGGACTAGATTGGCCCGCCACCATCATGTCCGACGACTATAGGATCGTCCCCACGACCCCGGGACTAGGTTGGCCCGCCGCCGACTTGTCCGACGACTATAGGGTCGTCCCCACGACCCCGGGACTAGATTGGCCCGCTGCCGACATGTTCGACGACTATAGGGTCGTGCCCACGTCCCCGGGACTAGGTTGGCCAGCCGCCGACATGTCCGACGACTATAGGGACGTCCCCACGAGTACGGGCCAAAGTTGCCCCGCCGCCGACATGTCCGACGACTATAGGGTCGTACGCACGACCCCGGGACTAGATTGCCCCGCCACTGTTATGTCCGACGACTATAGGGTCGTCCCCACGACCCCGGTACTAGGTTGGCCAGCCACCGTCATGTCCGACGACTATAGGGTCGTCCCCACGACCCCGGGACTAGATTGGCCCGCCACCGTCATGTCCGACGACTATAGGGTCGTCCGCACGAGTACGGGCCAAAGTTGCCCCGCCGCCGACATGTCCGACGACTATAGGGTCGTCCCCACGACCCCGGTACTAGGTTGGCCAGCCACCGTCATGTACGACGACTATAGGGCCGTCCCCACGACCCCGGGACTAGATTGGCCCGCCACCGTCATGTCCGACGACTATAGGGTCGTCCCCACGACCCCGGTACTAGGTTGGCCTGCCACCGTCATGTCCGACGACTATAGGGCCGTCCCCACGACCCCGGGACTAGATTGGCCCGCCACCGTCATCTCCGACGACTATAGGGTCGTCCCCACGACCCCGGGACTAGATTGGCCAGCCGCCGAAATGTCCAACGACTATAGGGTCGTCCCCACGACCCCGGGACTAGATTAGCCCGCCGCCGACATGTCCGACGACTATAGGGTCGTCCCCACGTCCCCGGGGCTAGGTTGGCCAGCCACTGACATGCCCGACGACTATAGGGTCGTCCCCACGACCCTGGGACTAGATTAGCCCGCCACCGTCATGTCCAACGACTATAGGGTCGTCCCCACGACCACGGGCCAAAGGTGGCCAGCCGCCGACATGTCAGCCGTCTATAGGGTTGTCCCCACGACCCCGGGGCTAGATTGGCCCGCCGCCGAATTGTCCGACGACTATAGGATCGTCCCCACGACCCCGGGACTAGATTGGCCCGCCACCATCATGTCCGACGACTATAGGATCGTCCCCACGACCCCGGGACTAGGTTGGCCCGCCGCCGACTTGTCCGACGACTATAGGGTCGTCCCCACGACCCCGGGACTAGATTAGCCCGCCGCCGACATGTCCGACGACTATAGGGTCATCCCCACGACCCCGGGACTTGGTTGGCCCGCCACCGTCATGTCCGACGACTATAGGGTCATCCCCACGACCCCGGGACTTGGTTGGCCCGCCGCCGACATGTCCGACGACTATAGGGTCGTCGCCACGAATCCGGGACTAGGCTGGGCAGCCGCCGACCTGTCCCACGACTATAGGGTCGTCCCCACGACCCCGGGACTAGATTGGCCCGCCACCGCCATGTCCGACCTCTATAGGGTCGTACGCTCGACCCCGGGACTAGATTGGCCCGCCACCGTCATGTCCGACGACTATAGGGTCGTCCCCACGAGTACGGGCCAAAGTTGCCCCGCCGCCGACATGTGCGACGACTATAGGGTCGTCCCCACGACCCCGGTACTAGGTTGGCCAGCCACCGTCATGTCCGACGACTATAGGGTCGTCCCCACGTCCCCGGGGCTAGGTTGGCCAGCCACTGACATGTCCGACGACTATAGGGTCGTCCCCACGACCCTGGGACTAGATTAGCCCGTCACCGTCATGTCCAACGACTATAGGGTCGTCCCCACGACCACGGGCCAAAGGTGGCCAGCCGCCGACATGTCAGCCGTCTATAGGGTTGTCCCCACGACCCCGGGGCTAGATTGGCCCGCCGCCGAATTGTCCGACGACTATAGGATCGTCCCCACGACCCCGGGACTAGATTGGCCCGCCACCATCATGTCCGACGACTATAGGATCGTCCCCACGACCCCGGGACTAGGTTGGCCCGCCGCCGACTTGTCCGACGACTATAGGGTCGTCCCCACGACCCCGGGACTTGATTGGCCCGCCGCCGACATGTTCGACGACTATAGGGTCGTGCCCACGTCCCCGGGACTAGGTTGGCCAGCCGCCGACATGTCCGACGACTATAGGGACGTCCCCACGAGTACGGGCCAAAGTTGCCCCGCCGCCGACATGTCCGACGACTATAGGGTCGTACGCACGACCCCGGGACTAGATTGCCCCGCCACTGTTATGTCCGACGACTATAGGGTCGTCCCCACGACCCCGGTACTAGGTTGGCCAGCCACCGTCATGTCCGACGACTATAGGGTCGTCCCCACGACCCCGGGACTAGATTGGCCCGCCACCGTCATGTCCGACGACTATAGGGTCGTCCGCACGAGTACGGGCCAAAGTTGCCCCGCCGCCGACATGTCCGACGACTATAGGGTCGTCCCCACGACCCCGGTACTAGGTTGGCCAGCCACCGTCATGTCCGACGACTATAGGGCCGTCCCCACGACCCCGGGACTAGATTGGCCCGCCACCGTCATGTCCGACGACTATAGGGTCGTCCCCACGACCCCGGTACTAGGTTGGCCTGCCACCGTCATGTCCGACGACTATAGGGCCGTCCCCACGACCCCGGGACTAGATTGGCCCGCCACCGTCATGTCCGACGACTATAGGGTCGTCCCCACGACCCCGGGACTAGATTGGCCAGCCGCCGAAATGTCCAACGACTATAGGGTCGTCCCCACGACCACGGGACTAGATTAGCCCGCCGCCGACATGTCCGACGACTATAGGGTCGTCCCCACGTCCCCGGGGCTAGGTTGGCCAGCCACTGACATGCCCGACGACTATAGGGTCGTCCCCACGACCCTGGGACTAGATTAGCCCGCCACCGTCATGTCCAACGACTATAGGGTCGTCCCCACGACCCCGGTACTAGGTTGGCCAGCCACCGTCATGTCGGACGACTATAGGGTCGTCCGTACGACCCCGGGACTAGATTGGCGCGCCACCGTCATGTCCGACTACTATAGGGTCGTCCCCACGACCCCGGGACTAGATTGGCCCGCCACCGTCATGTCCGACGACTATAGGGTCATCCCCACGACCCCGGGACTTGGTTGGCCCGCCGCCGACATGTCCGACGACTATAGGGTCGTCGCCACGAACCCGGGACTAGGCTGGGCAGCCGCCGACCTGTCCGACGACTATAGGGTCGTCCCCACGACCCCGGGACTAGATTGGCCCGCCACCGCCATGTCCGACCTCTATAGGGTCGTACGCTCGACCCCGGGACTAGATTGGCCCGCCACCGTCATGTCCGACGACTATAGGGTCGTCCCCACGAGTACGGGCCAAAGTTGCCCCGCCGCCGACATGTCCGACGATTATAGGGCCGTCCCCACGACCCCGGGACTAGATTGGCCCGCCACCGTCATGTCCGACGACTATAGGGTCGTCCCCACGACCCCGGTACTAGGTTGGCCTGCCACCGTCATGTCCGACGACTATAGGGCCGTCCCCACGACCCCGGGACTAGATTGGCCCGCCACCGTCATGTCCGACGACTATAGGGTCGTCCCCACGACCCCGGGACTAGATTGGCCCGCCACCGCCATGTCCGACCTCTATAGGGTCGTACGCTCGACCCCGGGACTAGATTGCCCCGCCACTGTCATGTCCGACGACTATAGTGTCGTCCCCACTACCCCGGGACTAGATTGGCCAGCCGCCGAAATATCCGACGATTGTGGGGTCGTTCCCACGACCCCGGGACTAGATTGGCCCGCCACCGTCATGTCCGACGACTATAGGGTTGTCCCCACGACCCCGGGACTAGATTGGCCAGCCGCCGAAATGTCCAACGACTATAGGGTCGTCCCCACGACCCCGGGACTAGATTAGCCCGCCGCCGACATGTCCGACGACTATAGGGTCGTCCCCACGTCCCCGGGGCTAGGTTGGCCAGCCACTGACATGTCCGACGACTATAGGGTCGTCCCCACGACCCTGGGACTAGATTAGCCCGCCACCGTCATGTCCAACGACTATAGGGTCGTCCCCACGACCACGGGCCAAAGGTGGCCAGCCGCCGACATGTCAGCCGTCTATAGGGTCGTCCCCACGACCCCGGGGCTAGATTGGCCCGCCGCCGACATGTCCGACGACTATAGGGTCGTCCCCACGACCCCGGGCCAAAGTTGGCCAGCCGCCGACATGTCCGACGACTATAGGGTCGTACCCACGACCCCGGGACTAGGTTGGCCCGCCGCCGACTTGTCCGACGACAATAGGGTCGTCCCCACGACCACGGGACTAGATTAGCCCGCCGCCGACATGTCCGACGACTATAGGGTCGTCCCCACGTCCCCGGGGCTAGGTTGGCCAGCCACTGACATGTCCGACGACTATAGGGTCGTCCCCACGACCCTGGGACTAGATTAGCCCGTCACCGTCATGTCCAACGACTATAGGGTCGTCCCCACGACCACGGGCCAAAGGTGGCCAGCCGCCGACATGTCAGCCGTCTATAGGGTTGTCCCCACGACCCCGGGGCTAGATTGGCCCGCCGCCGAATTGTCCGACGACTATAGGATCGTCCCCACGACCCCGGGACTAGATTGGCCCGCCACCATCATGTCCGACGACTATAGGATCGTCCCCACGACCCCGGGACTAGGTTGGCCCGCCGCCGACTTGTCCGACGACTATAGGGTCGTCCCCACGACCCCGGGACTAGATTGGCCCGCCGCCGACATGTTCGACGACTATAGGGTCGTCCCCACGTCCCCGGGACTAGGTTGGCCAGCCGCCGACATGTCCGACGACTATAGGGACGTCCCCACGAGTACGGGCCAAAGTTGCCCCGCCGCCGACATGTCCGACGACTATAGGGTCGTACGCACGACCCCGGGACTAGATTGCCCCGCCACTGTTATGTCCGACGACTATAGGGTCGTCCCCACGACCCCGGTACTAGGTTGGCCAGCCACCGTCATGTCCGACGACTATAGGGTCGTCCCCACGACCCCGGGACTAGATTGGCCCGCCACCGTCATGTCCGACGACTATAGGGTCGTCCGCACGAGTACGGGCCAAAGTTGCCCCGCCGCCGACATGTCCGACGACTATAGGGTCGTCCCCACGACCCCGGTACTAGGTTGGCCAGCCACCGTCATGTCCGACGACTATAGGGCCGTCCCCACGACCCCGGGACTAGATTGGCCCGCCACCGTCATGTCCGACGACTATAGGGTCGTCCCCACGACCCCGGTACTAGGTTGGCCTGCCACCGTCATGTCCGACGACTATAGGGCCGTCCCCACGACCCCGGGACTAGATTGGCCCGCCACCGTCATGTCCGACGACTATAGGGTCGTCCCCACGACCCCGGGACTAGATTGGCCAGCCGCCGAAATGTTCAACGACTATAGGGTCGTCCCCACGACCCCGGGACTAGATTAGCCCGCCGCCGACATGTCCGACGACTATAGGGTCGTCCCCACGTCCCCGGGGCTAGGTTGGCCAGCCACTGACATGCCCGACGACTATAGGGTCGTCCCCACGACCCTGGGACTAGATTAGCCCGCCACCGTCATGTCCAACGACTATAGGGTCGTCCCCACGACCCCGGTACTAGGTTGGCCAGCCACCGTCATGTCGGACGACTATAGGGTCGTCCGTACGACCCCGGGACTAGATTGGCGCGCCACCGTCATGTCCGACTACTATAGGGTCGTCCCCACGACCCCGGGACTAGATTGGCCCGCCACCGTCATGTCCGACGACTATAGGGTCATCCCCACGACCCCGGGACTTGGTTGGCCCGCCGCCGACATGTCCGACGACTGTAGGGTCGTCGCCACGAATCCGGGACTAGGCTGGGCAGCCGCCGACCTGTCCCACGACTATAGGGTCGTCCCCACGACCCCGGGACTAGATTGGCCCGCCACCGCCATGTCCGACCTCTATAGGGTCGTACGCTCGACCCCGGGACTAGATTGGCCCGCCACCGTCATGTCCGACGACTATAGGGTCGTCCCCACGACCCCGGTACTAGGTTGGCCAGCCACCGTCATGTCGGACGACTATAGGGTCGTCCGTACGACCCCGGGACTAGATTGGCGCGCCACCGTCATGTCCGACTACTATAGGGTCGTCCCCACGACCCCGGGACTAGATTGGCCCGCCACCGTCATGTCCGACGACTATAGGGTCGTCCCCACGACCCCGGTACTAGGTTGGCCTGCCACCGTCATGTCCGACGACTATAGGGTCGTCCCCACGACCCCGGTACTAGGTTGGCCTGCCACCGTCATGTCCGACGACTATAGGGCCGTCCCCACGACCCCGGGACTAGATTGGCCCGCCACCGTCATGTCCGACGACTATAGGGTCGTCCCCACGACCCCGGGACTAGATTGGCCAGCCGCCGAAATGTTCAACGACTATAGGGTCGTCCCCACGACCCCGGGACTAGATTAGCCCGCCGCCGACATGTCCGACGACTATAGGGTCGTCCCCACGTCCCCGGGGCTAGGTTGGCCAGCCACTGACATGCCCGACGACTATAGGGTCGTCCCCACGACCCTGGGACTAGATTAGCCCGCCACCGTCATGTCCAACGACTATAGGGTCGTCCCCACGACCCCGGTACTAGGTTGGCCAGCCACCGTCATGTCGGACGACTATAGGGTCGTCCGTACGACCCCGGGACTAGATTGGCGCGCCACCGTCATGTCCGACTACTATAGGGTCGTCCCCACGACCCCGGGACTAGATTGGCCCGCCACCGTCATGTCCGACGACTATAGGGTCATCCCCACGACCCCGGGACTTGGTTGGCCCGCCGCCGACATGTCCGACGACTGTAGGGTCGTCGCCACGAATCCGGGACTAGGCTGGGCAGCCGCCGACCTGTCCCACGACTATAGGGTCGTCCCCACGACCCCGGGACTAGATTGGCCCGCCACCGCCATGTCCGACCTCTATAGGGTCGTACGCTCGACCCCGGGACTAGATTGGCCCGCCACCGTCATGTCCGACGACTATAGGGTCGTCCCCACGAGTACGGGCCAAAGTTGCCCCGCCGCCGACATGTCCGACGACTATAGGGTCGTCCCCACGACCCCGGTACTAGGTTGGCCAGCCACCGTCATGTCGGACGACTATAGGGTCGTCCGTACGACCCCGGGACTAGATTGGCGCGCCACCGTCATGTCCGACTACTATAGGGTCGTCCCCACGACCCCGGGACTAGATTGGCCCGCCACCGTCATGTCCGACGACTATAGGGTCATCCCCACGACCCCGGGACTTGGTTGGCCCGCCGCCGACATGTCCGACGACTGTAGGGTCGTCGCCACGAATCCGGGACTAGGCTGGGCAGCCGCCGACCTGTCCCACGACTATAGGGTCGTCCCCACGACCCCGGGACTAGATTGGCCCGCCACCGCCATGTCCGACCTCTATAGGGTCGTACGCTCGACCCCGGGACTAGATTGGCCCGCCACCGTCATGTCCGACGACTATAGGGTCGTCCCCACGAGTACGGGCCAAAGTTGCCCCGCCGCCGACATGTCCGACGATTTTAGGGCCGTCCCCACGACCCCGGGACTAGATTGGCCCGCCACCGTCATGTCCGACGACTATAGGGTCGTCCCCACGACCCCGGTACTAGGTTGGCCTGCCACCGTCATGTCCGACGACTATAGGGCCGTCCCCACGACCCCGGGACTAGATTGGCCCGCCACCGTCATGTCCGACGACTATAGGGTCGTCCCCACGACCCCGGGACTAGATTGGCCCGCCACCGCCATGTCCGACCTCTATAGGGTCGTACGCTCGACCCCGGGACTAGATTGCCCCGCCACTGTCATGTCCGACGACTATAGTGTCGTCCCCACGACCCCGGGACTAGGTTGGTCAGCCGCCGAAATATCCGACGATTGTAGGGTTGTTCCCACGACCCCGGGACTAGATTGGCCCGCCACCGTCATGTCCGACGACTATAGGGTCGTCCCCACGACCCCGGGACTAGATTGGCCAGCCGCCGAAATGTCCAACGACTATAGGGTCGTCCCCACGACCCCGGGACTAGATTAGCCCGCCGCCGACATGTCCGACGACTATAGGGTCGTCCCCACGTCCCCGGGGCTAGGTTGGCCAGCCACTGACATGTCCGACGACTATAGGGTCGTCCCCACGACCCTGGGACTAGATTAGCCCGCCACCGTCATGTCCAACGACTATAGGGTCGTCCCCACGACCACGGGCCAAAGTTGGCCAGCCGCCGACATGTCCGACGACTATAGGGTCGTACCCACGACCCCGGGACTAGGTTGGCCCGCCGCCGACTTGTCCGACGACAATAGGGTCGTCCCCACGACCACGGGACTAGATTAGCCCGACGCCGACATGTCCGACGACTATAGGGTCGTCCCCACGTCCCCGGGGCTAGGTTGGCCAGACACTGACATGTCCGACGACTATAGGGTCGTCCCCACGACCCTGGGACTAGATTAGCCCGCCACCATCATGTCCGACGACTATAGGATCGTCCCCACGACCCCGGGACTAGATTGGCCAGCCGCCGAAATGTCCAACGACTATAGGGTCGTCCCCACGACCCCGGGACTAGATTAGCCCGCCGCCGACATGTCCGACGACTATAGGGTCGTCCCCACGTCCCTGGGGCTAGGTTGGCCAGCCACTGACATGTCCAACGACTACAGGGTCGTCCCCACGACCACGGGCCAAAGGTGGCCAGCCGCCGACATGTCAGCCGTCTATAGGGTCGTTCCCACGACCCCGGGACTAGGTTGGCCCGCCACCGTCATGTCCGACGACTATAGGGTCGTCCCCACGACCCCGGGGCTATGTTGGCCACCCACTGACATGTCCGACGACTATAGGGTCGTCCCCACGACCCTGGGACTAGATTAGCCCGCCACCGTCATGTCCAACGACTATAGGGTCGTCCCCACGACCACGGGCCAATGGTGGCCCGCCGCCGACATGTCCGACGACTATAGGGTCGTCCCCACGTCCCCGGGGCTAGGTTGGCCAGCCACTTACATGTCCGACGACAATAGGGTCGTCCCCACGACCCTGGGACTAGATTAGCCCGCCACCGTCATGTCCAACGACTATAGGGTCGTCCCCACGACCACGGGCCAAAGGTGGCCAGCCGCCGACATGTCAGCCGTCTATAGGGTCGTCCCCACGACCCCGGGTCTAGGTTGGCCCGCCGCCGAATTGTCCGACGACTATAGGGTCGTCCCCACGACCCCGGGACTAGATTGGCCCGCCACCATCATGTCCGACGACTATAGGATCGTCCCCACGACCCCGGGACTAGGTTGGCCCGCCGCCGACTTGTCCGACGACTATAGGGTCGTCCCCACGACCCCGGGACTAGATTGGCCCGCCACCGTCATGTCCGACGACAATAGGGTCGTCCCCACGACCACGGGCCAAAGGTGGCCAGCCGCCGACATGTCAGCCGTCTATAAGGTCGTCCCCACGACCCCGGGGCTAGATTGGCCCGCCGCCGACATGTTCGACGACTATAGGGTCGTCCCCACGACCCCGGGCCAAAGTTGGCCAGCCGCCGACATGTCCGACGACTATAGGGTCGTCCCCACGACCCCGGGACTAGGTTGGCCAGCCGCCGACATGTCCGAAGACTATAGGGTCGTCCCCACGACCCCGGGACTAGGTTGGCCCGCCACCATTATGTCCGACGACTATAGGGTCGTCCCCACGACCCCGGGATTAGGTTGGTCCGCCGCCAACTTGTCCGACGACGATAGGGTCGTCCCCACGTCCCCGGGACTAGGATGACTCGCCGCCGACTTGCCCGACGACTATAGAGTCGTCCCCACGCCCCCGGGACTAGGTTGGCCCGCCGCCGACTAGTCCGACGACTATAGGGTCGTCCCAACGATCCCGGGACTAGATTGGCCCGCCACCGTGATTTCCGACGACTATAGGATCGTCCCCACGACCCCGGGATTAGGTTGGTCCGCCGCCGACTTGTCCGACGACTATAGGGTCGTCCCCACGGCCCGGGACTAGGTTGGCCAGCCGCAGACATGTCCGACGGCTATAGGGTCGTCCCCACGACCCCGGGACTAGATTGGCCCGCCCCCGTCATGTCCGACGACTATAGGGTCGCCCCCACGACCACGGGCCAAAGTTGCCCTGCCGTCGACATGTCCGACGACTATAGGGTCGTCCCCACAACCCCGGGTCTAGGTTGGCCCGCCGCCGACTTTTCCGACGACTATAGAGTCGTCCCCACGCCCCCGGGACTAGGTTGGCCCGCCGCCGACATGTCCGACGTCTATAGGGTCGTCTCCACGACCCCGGGACTAGGTTGGCCCGCCGCCGACTTGTCCGACGACTATAGGGTCGTCCCCACGGCCCGGGACTAGGTTGGCCAGCCGCAGACATGTCCGACGACTATAGGGTCGTCCCCACGACCCCGAGACTAGATTGGCCCGCCCCCGTCATGTCCGACGACTATAGGGTCGCCCCCACGACCACGGGCCAAAGTTGCCCTGCCGTCGACATGTCCGACGACTATAGGGTCGTCCCCACGACCCCGGGTCTAGGTTGGCCCGCCGCCGACTTTTCCGACGACTATAGGGTCGTCCCCACGACCCCGGGAGTAGGTTGGCCCGCCGCCGACTTGTCCGACGACTATAGGGTCGTCCCCACGACCCCGGGACTAGGTTGGCCCGCCGCCGTCATGTCCGACGAATATAGGTTCGTGCCTACGACACTGGGCATACGCTGGCCCGCCGCCGACATGTCCGACGACTATAGGGCCGTCCCCACGACCCCGGGACTAGGTTGGCCCGCCGCCGACATGTCCGACGTCTATAGGGTCGTCTCCACGACCCCGGGACTAGGTTGGCCCGCCGCCGACTTGTCCGACGACTATAGGGTCGTCCCCACGGCCCGGGACTAGGTTGGCCAGCCGCAGACATGTCCGACGACTATAGGGTCGTCCCCACGACCCCGGGACTAGGTTGGCCCGCCGCCGACATGTCCGACGTCTATAGGGTCGTCTCCACGACCCCGGGACTAGGTTGGCCCGCCGCCGACTTGTCCGACGACTATAGGGTCGTCCCCACGACCCCGGGACTAGGTTGGCCCGCCGCCGTCATGTCCGACGAATATAGGTTCGTGCCTACGACACTGGGCATACGCTGGCCCGCCGCCGACATGTCCGACGACTATAGGGTCGTCCCCACGACCCCGGGATTAGGTTGGCCCGCCGCCGACATGTCCGACGTCTATAGGGTCGTCTCCACGACCCCGGGACTAGGTTGGCCCGCCGCCGACTTGCCCGACGACTATAGGGTCGTCCCCACGGCCCGGGACTAGGTTGGCCAGCCGCAGGCATGTCCGACGACTATAGGGTCGTCCCCACGACCCCGGGACTAGATTGGCCCGCCACCGTCATGTCCGACGACTATAGGGTCGCCCCCACGACCACGGGCCAAAGTTGCCCTGCCGCCGACATGTCCGACGACTATAGGGTCGTCCCCACGACCCCGGGACTAGGTTGGCCCGCCGCCGACTTGTCCGACGACTATAGGGTCGTCTCCACGACCCCGGGACTAGGTTGGCCAGCCGCCGACACGTCCGACGACTATAGGTTCGTCCCCGCGACCACGGGCAAAAGATGCCCTGCCGCCGACATGTCCGACGACTATAGGGTCGTCCCCACGACCCCGGGACTAGGTTGGCCCGCCGCCGACATGTCCGACGACTATAGAGTCGTCTCCACGACCCCGGGACTAGGTTGGCCAGCCGCCGAAATGTCCGACGACTATAGGGTCGTCCCCGCGACCACGGGCCAAAGATGCCCTGCCGCCGACATGTCCGACGACTATAGGGTCGTCCCCACGACTCCGGGACTAGGTTGGCCCGCCGCCGACATGTCCGACGTCTATAGGGTCGTCTCCACGACCCCGGGACTAGGTTGGCCCGCCGCCGACTTGTCCGACGACTATAGAGTCGTCCCCACGACCCCGGGACTAGGTTGGCCCGCCGCCGACATGTCCGACGTCTATAGGGTCGTCTCCACGACCCCGGGACTAGGTTGGCCCGCCGCCGACTTGTCCGACGACTATAGGGTCGTCTCCACGACCTCGGGACTAGGTTGGCCAGCCGCCGACATGTCCGACGACTATAGGGTCGTCCCCGCGACCACGGGCCAAAGATGCCCTGCCGCCGACATGTCCGACGACTATAGGGTCGTCCCCACGATCCCGCGACTAGGTTGGCCAGCCGCCGACATGTCCGACGACTATAGGGTCGTCCCCACTACCCCGGGCCAAAGCTAACCAGCCGCCAACATGTCCGACGACTATAGGGTCGTCCCCACGACCCCGGGACTAGGTTGGCCCGCCGCCGACATGTCCGACGACTTTAGGGTCGTCTCCACGACCCCGGGACTAGGTTGGCCCGCCGCCGACTTGTCCGACGACTATAGGGTCGTCTCCGCGACCCCGGGACTAGGTTGGCCAGCCGCCGACATGTCCGACGACTATAGGGTCGTCCCCGCGACCACGGGCCAAAGATGCCCTGCCGCCGACATGTCCGACGACTATAGGGTCGTCCCCACGATCCCGCGACTAGGTTGGCCAGCCGCCGACATGTCCGACGACTATAGGGTCGTCCCCACTACCCCGGGCCAAAGCTGGCCAGCCGCCAACATGTCCGACGACTATAGGGTCGTCCCCACGGCCCGGGACTAGATTGGCCCGCCACCGTCATGTCCGACGACTATAGGGTCGTCTCCACGACGCCGGGACTAGGTTGGCCCGCCGACGACTTGTCCGACGACTATAGGGTCGTCCCCACGACCCCGGGACAAGGTTGGCCCGCCGCCGACATGTCCGACGTCTATAGGGTCGTCTCCACGACCCCGGGACTAGGTTGGCCCGCCGCCGGCTTGTCCGACGACCATAGGGTCGTCCCCGCGGCCCGGGACTAGGTTGGCCAGCCGCAGACATGTCCGACGACTATAGGGTCGTCTCCACGACCTCGGGACTAGGTTGGCCAGCCGCCGACATGTCCGACGACTATAGGGTCGTCCCCACGACCCCGGGACTAGGTTGGCCCGCCGCCGACTTGTCCGACGACTTTAGGGTCGTATCCACGACCCCGGGACTAGGTTGGTCAGCCGCCGACACGTCCGACGACTATAGGTTCGTCCCCACTACCCCGGGCCAAAGCTGGCCAGCCGCCGACATGTCCGACGACTATAGGGTCTTCCCCACTACCCCGGGCCAAAGCTGGCCAGCCGCCAACATGTCCGACGACTATAGGGTCGTCTCCACGACCTCGGGACTAGGTTGGCCAGCCGCCGACATGTCCGACGACTATAGGGTCGTCCCCACGGCCCGGGACTAGATTGGCCCGCCACCGTCATGTCCGACGACTATAGGGTCGTCTCCACGACGCCGGGACTAGGTTAGCCCGCCGACGACTTGTCCGACGACTATAGGGTCGTCCCCACGACCCCGGGACAAGGTTGGCCCGCCGCCGACATGTCCGACGTCTATAGGGTCGTCTCCACGACCCCGGGACTAGGTTGGCCCGCCGCCGGCTTGTCCGACGACCATAGGGTCGTCCCCGCGGCCCGGGACTAGGTTGGCCAGCCGCAGACATGTGCGACGACTATAGGGTCGTCTCCACGACCTCGGGACTAGGTTGGCCAGCCGCCGTCATGTCCGACGACTATAGGGTCGTCCCCACGACCCCGGGACTAGGTTGGCCCGCCGCCGACTTGTCCGACGACTTTAGGGTCGTCTCCACGACCCCGGGACTAGATTGGCCCGCCACCGTCATGTCCGACGACTATAGGGTCGTCCCCACGACCCCGGGACAAGGTTGGCCCGCCGCCGACATGTCCGACGTCTATAGGGTCGTCTCCACGACCCCGGGACTAGGTTGGCCCGCTGCCGACTTGTCCGACGACTATAGGGTCGTCCCCACGACCCCGGGACTAGGTTGGCCCGCCGCCGACTTGTCCGACGACTATAGGGTCGTCTCCACGACCTCGGGACTAGGTTGGCCAGCCGCCGACATGTCCGACGACTATAGGGTCGTCCCCGCGACCACGGGCCAAAGATGCCCTGCCGCCGAAATGTCCGACGACTATAGGGTCGTCCCCACGATCCCGCGACTAGGTTGGCCAGCCGCCGACATGTGCGACGACTATAGGGACGTCCCCACTACCCCGGGCCAAAGCTGGCCAGCCGCCAACATGTCCGACGACTATAGGGTCGTCCCCACGACCCCGGGACTAGGTTGGCCCGCCGCCGACTTGTCCGACGACTTTAGGGTCGTCTCCACGACCCCGGGACTAGGTTGGTCAGCCGCCGACACGTCCGACGACTATAGGTTCGTCCCCACTACCCCGGGCCAAAGCTGGCCAGCCGCCGACATGTCCGACGACTATAGGGTCGTCCCCACTACCCCGGGCCAAAGCTGGCCAGCCGCCAACATGTCCGACGACTATAGGGTCGTCCCCACGACCCCGGGACTAGGTTGGCCCGCCGCCGACTTGTCCGACGACTATAGGGTCGTCCCCACTACCCCGGGCCAAAGCTGGCCAGCCGCCAACATGTCCGACGACTATAGGGTCGTCCCCACGACCCCGGGACTAGGTTGGCCCGCCGCCGACTTGTCCGACGACTATAGGGTCGTCTCCACGACCTCGGGACTAGGTTGGCCAGCCGCCGACATGTCCGACGACTATATGGTCGCCCCCGCGACCACGGGCCAAATATGCCCTGCCGCCGACATGTCCGACGACTATAGGGTCGTCCCCACGAACCCGGGACTAGGTTGGCCCGCCGCCGACATGTCCGACGTCTATAGGGTCGTCCCCACGGCCCGGGACTAGATTGGCCCGCCACCGTCATGTCCGACGACTATAGGGTCGTCTCCACGACGCCGGGACTAGGTTGGCCCGCCGACGACTTGTCCGACGACTATAGGGTCGTCCCCACGACCCCTGGACAAGGTTGGCCCGCCGCCGACATGTCCGACGTCTATAGGGTCGTCTCCACGACCCCGGGACTAGGTTGGCCCGCCGCCGGCTTGTCCGACGACTATAGGGTCGTCCCCACGACCCCGGGACTAGGTTGGCCCGCCGCCGACTTGTCCAACGACTATAGGGTCGTCCCCACGACCCCGGGACTAGGTTGGCCCGCCGCCGACTTGTCCGACGACTATAGGGTCGTCCCCACGACCCCGGGACTAGGTCGGCCCGCCGCCGACATGTCCGACGACTATAGGGTCGTCCCCGCGACCACGGGCCAAAGATGCCCTGCCGCCGACATGTCTGACGACTATAGGGTCGTCCCCACGGCCCCGGGACTAGGTTGGCCCGCCGCCGACATGTCCGACGACTATAGGGTCGTCTCCACGACCCCGGGACTAGGTTGGCCCGCCGCCGACTTGTCCGACGACTATAGAGTCGTCCCCACGACCCCGGGACTAGGTTGGCCCGCCGCCGGCTTGTCCGACGACTATAGGGTCGTCCCCGCGACCACGGGCCAAAGATGCCCTGCCGCCGACATGTCCGACGACTATAGGGTCGTCCCCACGGCCCCGGGACTAGGTTGGCCCGCCGCCGACATGTCCGACGACTATAGGGTCGTCTCCACGACCCCGGGACTAGGTTGGCCCGCCGCCGACTTGTCCGACGACTATAGAGTCGTCCCCACGACCCCGGGACTAGGTTGGCCCGCCGCCGACATGTCCGACGACTTTAGGGTCGTCTCCACGACCCCGGGACTAGGTTGGCCCGCCGCCGACTTGTCCGACGACTATAGGGTCGTCCCCACGACCCCGGGAGTAGGTTGGCCCGCCGCCGACTTGTCCGACGACTATAGGGTCGTCCCCACGACCACGGCCAGAGTTGCCCTGCCGCCGACATGTCCGACGACTATAGGGTCGTCCCCACGACCCCGGGACTAGGTTGGCCCGCCGCCGACATGTCCGTAGACTATAGGGTCGTCCCCACGACCACGGGCCAAAGTTGCCCTGCCGCCGACATGTCCGACGACTATAGGGTCGTCCCCACGACCTCGGGACTAGGTTGGCCAGTCACCGTCATGTCCGACGACTATTGGGTCGTCCCCACGCCCCGGGCCAAAGTTGGCCAGCCGCCGACATGTCCGACGACTATAGGGTCGTCCCCACGACCCCGGGACTAGGTTGGCCCGCCGCCGACTTGTCCGAAGACTATAGGGTCGTCCCCACGACCCCGGGACTAGATTGGCCCGCCACCGTCATGTCCGACGACTATAGGTTCGTCGCAACGACCCTGGGCATACGTTGGCCTGCCGCCGACATGTCCGACGACTATAGGGTCGTCCCCACGAACCCGGGAATAGGTTGGCCAGTCACCGACATGTCGGACCACTATAGGGTCGTCCCCACGACCACGGGCCAAAGTTGCCCTGCCGCCGACATGTCCGACGACTATAGGGTCGTCTCCACGACCCCGGGACTAGGTTGGCCAGTCACCGTCATGTCCGACGACTATAGGGTCGTCCCCACGACCACTGGCCAAAGTTGCCCAGCCGCCGACATGTCCGACGACTATTGGGTCGTCCCCACGCCCCGGGCCAAAGTTGGCCAGCCGCCGACATGTCCGACGACTATAGGTTCGTCCCTACGACCCTGGACATACGTTGGCCTGCCGCCGACATGTCCGACGACTATAGGGTCGTCCCCACCACCCCGTTTCTAGGTTGGCCAGCCGCCGACATGTCCGACGACTATTGGGTCGTCCCCACGCCCCGGGCCAAAGTTGGCCAGCCGCCGACATGTCCGTCGACTATAGGGTCGTCCCCACGACCCCGTGACTAGGTTGGCCCGCCGCCGACATGTCCGACGTCTATAGGGTCGTCCCCACGACCCCGGGACTAGGTTGGCCCGCCGCCGACTTGTCCGACGACTATAGGGTCGTCTCCACGACCCCGGGACTAGGTTGGCCAGTCACCGACATGTCCGACGACTATAGGGTCGTCCCCACGACCACGGGCCAAAGTTGCCCTGCCGCCGACATGTCCGACGACTATAGGGTCGTCCCCACGACCTCGGGACTAGGTTGGCCGCCGCCGACATGTCCGACGACTATTGGGTCGTCCCCACGCCCCGGGCCAAAGTTGGCCAGCCGCCGACATGTCCGACGACTATAGGGTCGTCCCCACGACCCCGGGACTAGGTTGGCCCGCCGCCGACTTGTCCGACTACTATAGGGTCGTCCCCACGACCCCGGGACTAGGTTGGCCCGCCGCCGACATGTCCGACGATTATAGGGTCGTCCACACGACCCCGGGACTAGGTTGGCCCGCCGCCGACATGTCCGTAGACTATAGGGTCGTCCCCACGCCCCGGGACTAGGTTGGCCCGCCGCCGACTTGTCCGACGACTGTAGGGTCGTCCCCACGACCACTGGCCAAAGTTGCCCAGCCGCCGACATGTCCGACGACTATTGGGTCGTCCCCACGACCCCGGGTCTAGGTTGGCCCGCCGCCGACTTGTCCGACGACTATAGGGTCGTCTCCACGACCCCGGGACTAGGTTGGCCAGTCGCCGACATGTCCGACGACTATAGGGTCGTCCCCACGACCACGGGCCAAAGTTGCCCTGCCGCCGACATGTCCGACGACTATAGGGTCGTCCCCACGACCACGGGCCAAAGTTGCCCTGCCGCCGACATGTCCGACGACTATAGGGTCGTCCCCACGACCTCGGGACTAGGTTGGCCGCCGCCGACATGTCCGACGACTATGGGGTCGTCCCCACGCCCCGGGCCAAAGTTGGCCAGCCGCCGACATGTCCGACGACTATAGGGTCGTCCCCACGACCCCGGGACTAGGTTGGCCCGCCGCCGATTTGTCCGACGACTATAGGGTCGTCCCCACGACCCCGGGACTAGGTTGGCCCGCCGCCGACATGTCCGACGATTATAGGGTCGTCCCCACGAACCCGGGACTAGGTTGGCCCGCCGCCGACATGTCCGACGATTATAGGGTCGTCCCCACGACCCCGGGACTAGGTTGGCCCGCCGCCGACATGTCCGTAGACTATAGGGTCGTCCCCACGCCCCGGGCCAAAGTTGGCCCGCCGCCGACGTGTCCTACGACTATGGGGTCGTCCCCACGACCCCGGGACTAGGTTGGCCCTGCCGCCGACATGTCCGACGACTATAGGGTCGTCCCCACGACCCCGGGTCTAAGTTGGCCCGCCGCCGACTTTTCCGACGACTATAGGGTCGTCCCCACGACCCCGGGACTAGGTTGGCCCGCCGCCGACATGTCCGACGTCTATAGGGTCGACCCCACGACCCCGGGGCTAGATTGGCCCGCCACCGTCATGTCCGACGACTATAGGTTCGGCCCTACGACCCTGGACATACGTTGGCCTGCCGCCGACATGTCCGACGACTATAGGGTCGTCCCCACGACCCCAGGACTAGGTTGGCCCGCCGCCGACTTGTCCGACGACTATAGGGTCGTCCCCACGACCCCGGGACTAGGTTGGCCCGCCGCCGACATGTCCGACGATTATAGGGTCGTCCCCACGACCCCGGGACTAGGTTGGCCCGCCGCCGACATGTCCGTAGACTATAGGGTCGTCCCCACGCCCCGGGCCAAAGTTGGCCAGCCGCCGACATGTCCGACGACTATAGGGTCGTCCCCACGACCCCGAGACTAGGTTGGCCCGCCGCCGACTTGTCCGACGACTATAGGGTCGTCTCCACGACCCCGGGACTAGGTTGGCCAGTCACCGACATGTCCGACGACTATAGGGTCGTCCCCACGACCACGGGCCAAAGTTGCCCTGCCGCCGACATGTCCGACGACTATAGGGTCGTCCCCACGACCTCGGGACTAGGTTGGCCGCCGCCGACATGTCCGACGACTATTGGGTCGTCCCCACGCCCCGGGCCAAAGTTGGCCAGCCGCCGACATGTCCGACGACTATAGGGTCGTCCCCACGACCCCGGGACTAGGTTGGCCCGCCGCCGACTTGTCCGAAGACTATAGGGTCGTCCCCACGACCCCGGGACTAGGTTGGCCCGCCGCCGACATGTCCGACGATTATAGGGTCGTCCCCACGACCCCGGGACTAGGTTGGCCCGCCGCCGACATGTCCGTAGACTATAGGGTCGTCCCCACGCCCCGGGACTAGGTTGGCCCGCCGCCGACTTGTCCGACGACTGTAGGGTCGTCCCCACGATCCCGGGACTAGGTTGGCCCGCCGCCGACGTGTCCTACGCCTATGGGGTCGTCCCCACGACCACGGGACTAGGTTGGCCAGCCGCCGACATGTCCGACGACTATAGGGTTATCCCCACCACCCCGGGTCTAGGTTGGCCAGCCGCCGACATGTCCGACGACTATAGGGTCGTCCCCACGACCATGGGCCAAAGTTGCCCTGCCGCCGACATGTCCGACGACTATAGGGTCGTCCCCACGACCACTGGCCAGAGTTGCCCTGCCGCCGACATGTCCGACGACTATAGGGTCGTCCCCACGACCCCGGGACTAGGTTGGCCCACCACCGTCATGTCCGACGACTATGGTGTCGTCCTCACGACCCCGGGACTAGATTGGCCCGCCACCGTCATGTCCGACGACTATAGGTTCGTCGCAACGACCCTGGGCATACGTTGGCCTGCCGCCGACATGTCCGACGACTATAGGGTCGTCCCCACGAACCCGGGAATAGGTTGGCCAGTCACCGACATGTCGGACCACTATAGGGTCGTCCCCACGACCACGGGCCAAAGTTGCCCTGCCACCGACATGTCCGACGACTATAGGGTCGTCCCCACGACCCCGGGTCTAGGTTGACCCGCCGCCGAATTTTCCGACGACTATAGGGTCGTCCCCACGACCCCGGGAGTAGGTTGGCCCGCCGCCGACTTGTCCGACGACTATAGGGTCGTCCCCACGACCACGGCCAGAGTTGCCCTGCCGCCGACATGTCCGACGACTATAGGGTCGTCCCCACGACCCCGGGACTAGGTTGGCCCGCCGCCGACATGTCCGTAGACTATAGGGTCGTCCCCACGACCCCGTGACTAGGTTGGCCAGTCACCGACATGTCCGACGACTATAGGGTCGTCCCCACGACCCCGGGACTAGGTTGGCCAGTCACCGTCATGTCCGACGACTATAGGGTCGTCCCCACGACCACTGGCCAAAGTTGCCCAGCCGCCGACATGTCCGACGACTATTGGGTCGTCCCCACGCCCCGGGCCAAAGTTGGCCAGCCGCCGACATGTCCGACGACTATAGGTTCGTCCCTACGACCCTGGACATACGTTGGCCTGCCGCCGACATGTCCGACGACTATAGGGTCGTCCCCACGACCACGGCCAGATTTGCCCTGCCGCCGACATGTCCGACGACTATAGGGTCGTCCCCACGACCCCGGGACTAGGTTGGCCAGTCACCGACATGTCCGACGACTATAGGGTCGTCCCCACGACCACGGGCCAAAGTTGCCCTGCCGCCGACATGTCCGACGACTATAGGGTCGTCCCCACGACCTCGGGACTAGGTTGGCCGCCGCCGACATGTCCGACGACTATTGGGTCGTCCCCACGCCCCGGGCCAAAGTTGGCCAGCCGCCGACATGTCCGACGACTATAGGGTCGTCCCCACGACCCCGGGACTAGGTTGGCCCGCCGCCGACTTGTCCGAAGACTATAGGGTCGTCCCCACGACCCCGGGACTAGATTGGCCCGCCACCGTCATGTCCGACGACTATAGGTTCGTCGCAACGACCCTGGGCATACGTTGGCCTGCCGCCGACATGTCCGACGACTATAGGGTCGTCCCCACGAACCCGGGAATAGGTTGGCCAGTCACCGACATGTCGGACCACTATAGGGTCGTCCCCACGACCACGGGCCAAAGTTGCCCTGCCGCCGACATGTCCGACGACTATAGGGTCGTCTCCACGACCCCGGGACTAGGTTGGCCAGTCACCGACATGTCCGACGACTATAGGGTCGTCTCCACGACCCCGGGACTAGGTTGGCCAGTCACCGACATGTCCGACGACTATAGGGTCGTCCCCACGACCACGGCCAGAGTTGCCCTGCCGCCGACATGTCCGACGACTATAGGGTCGTCCCCACGACCCCGGGACTAGGTTGGCCCGCCGCCGACATGTCCGTAGACTATAGGGTCGTCCCCACGACCCCGTGACTAGGTTGGCCCGCCGCCGACATGTCCGACGTCTATAGGGTCGTCCCCACGACCCCGGGGCTAGATTGCCCCGGCACCGTCATGTCCGACGACTATAGGGTCGTCCCCACGACCACTGGCCAAAGTTGCCCAGCCGCCGACATGTCCGACGACTATTGGGTCGTCCCCACGCCCCGGGCCAAAGTTGGCCAGCCGCCGACATGTCCGACGACTATAGGTTCGTCCCTACGACCCTGGACATACGTTGGCCTGCCGCCGACATGTCCGACGACTATAGGGTCGTCCCCACCACCCCGTTTCTAGGTTGGCCAGCCGCCGACATGTCCGACGACTATTGGGTCGTCCCCACGCCCCGGGCCAAAGTTGGCCAGCCGCCGACATGTCCGTCGACTATAGGGTCGTCCCCACGACCCCGTGACTAGGTTGGCCCGCCGCCGACATGTCCGACGTCTATAGGGTCGTCCCCACGACCCCGGGACTAGGTTGGCCCGCCGCCGACTTGTCCGACGACTATAGGGTCGTCTCCACGACCCCGGGACTAGGTTGGCCAGTCACCGACATGTCCGACGACTATAGGGTCGTCCCCACGACCACGGGCCAAAGTTGCCCTGCCGCCGACATGTCCGACGACTATAGGGTCGTCCCCACGACCTCGGGACTAGGTTGGCCGCCGCCGACATGTCCGACGACTATTGGGTCGTCCCCACGCCCCGGGCCAAAGTTGGCCAGCCGCCGACATGTCCGACGACTATAGGGTCGTCCCCACGACCCCGGGACTAGGTTGGCCCGCCGCCGACTTGTCCGACTACTATAGGGTCGTCCCCACGACCCCGGGACTAGGTTGGCCCGCCGCCGACATGTCCGACGATTATAGGGTCGTCCACACGACCCCGGGACTAGGTTGGCCCGCCGCCGACATGTCCGTAGACTATAGGGTCGTCCCCACGCCCCGGGACTAGGTTGGCCCGCCGCCGACTTGTCCGACGACTGTAGGGTCGTCCCCACGATCCCGGGACTAGGTTGGCCCGCCGCCGACGTGTCCTACGCCTATGGGGTCGTCCCCACGACCACGGGACTAGGTTGGCCAGCCGCCGACATGTCCGACGACTATAGGGTCGTCCCCACCACCCCGTTTCTAGGTTGGCCAGCCGCCGACATGTCCGACGACTATAGGGTCGTCCCCACGCCCCGGGCCAAAGTTGGCCAGCCGCCGACGTGTCCTACGCCTATGGGGTCGTCCCCACGACCACGGGACTAGGTTGGCCTGCCGCCGACATGTCCGACGACTATAGGGTAGTCCCCACGACCACTGGACAAAGTTGCCCAGCCGCCGACATGTCCGACGACTATAGGGTCGTCCCCACGACCCCGTGACTAGGTTGGCCCGCCGCCGACATGTCCGACGTCTATAGGGTCGTCCCCACGACCCCGGGGCTAGATTGCCCCGGCACCGTCATGTCCGACGACTATAGGGTCGTCCCCACGACCCCGGGACTAGGTTGGCCCGCCGCCGACTTGTCCGACGACTATAGGGTCGTCTCCACGACCCCGGGACTAGGTTGGCCAGTCACCGACATGTCCGACGACTATAGGGTCGTCTCCACGACCCCGGGACTAGGTTGGCCAGTCACCGACATGTCCGACGACTATAGGGTCGTCCCCACGACCACGGCCAAAGTTGCCCTGCCGCCGACATGTCCGACGACTATAGGGTCGTCCCCACGACCCCGGGACTAGGTTGGCCCACCACCGTCATGTCCGACGACTATAGGGTCGTCCCCAGGACCCCGGGACTAGGTCGGCCCGCCGCCGACTTGTCCGACGACTATAGGGTCGTCCCCACGACCCGGGCCAAAGTTGGACAGCCGCCGACATGTCCGACGACTATAGGGTCGTCCCCGCGAACCCGGGACTACGTTGGCCAGTCACCGACATGTCCGACGACTATAGGGTCGTCCCCACGACCGCGGGCCAAAGTTGGCCAGCCGCCGACATGTCCGACGACTATAGGGTCGTCCCCACGACCCGGGGACTAGGTTGGCCCGCCGCCGACTTGTCCGACTACTATAGGGTCGTCCCCACGACCCCGGGACTAGGTTGGCCCGCCGCCGACATGTCCGACGATTATAGGGTCGTCCCCACGACCCCGGGACTAGGTTGGCCCGCCGCCGACATGTCCGTAGACTATAGGGTCGTCCCCACGCCCCGGGACTAGGTTGGCCCGCCGCCGACTTGTCCGACGACTGTAGGGTCGTCCCCACGATCCCGGGACTAGGTTGGCCCGCCGCCGACGTGTCCTACGCCTATGGGGTCGTCCCCACGACCACGGGACTAGGTTGGCCAGCCGCCGACATGTCCGACGACTATAGGGTCGTCCCCACCACCCCGGGTCTAGGTTGGCCAGCCGCCGACATGTCCGACGACTATAGGGTCGTCCCCACGACCATGGGCCAAAGTTGCCCTGCCGCCGACATATCCGACGACTATAGGGTCGTCCCCACGACCACTGGCCAAAGTTGCCCAGCCGCCGACATGTCCGACGACTATAAGGTCGTCCCCACAACCCCGGGCCAAAGCTGGCCAGCCGCCGACTTGTCCGACGATTATAGGGTCGTCCCTACCACCCCGGGACTAGGTTGGCCAGCCGCCGACATGTCCGACGTCTATAGGGTCGTCCCCTCGACCCCGGGGCTAGATTGCCCCGGCACCGTCATGTCCGACGACTATAGGGTCTTCCCCACGACCATTGGCCAAAGTTGCCCAGCCGCCGACATGTCCGACGACTATAGGGTCGTCCCCACTACCCCGGGCCAAAGCTGGCCAGCCGCCGACTTGTCCGACGATTATAGGGTCGTCCCTACCACCCCGGGACTAGGTTGGCCAGCCGCCGACATGTCCGACGTCTATAGGGTCGTCCCCTCGACCCCGGGGCTAGATTGCCCCGGCACCGTCATGTCCGACGACTATAGGGTCGTCCCCACGACCCCGGGACTAGATTGGCCCGCCACGGTCATGTCCGACGACTATAGGTTCGTCCCTACGTCCCTGGGCATACGTTGGCCTGCCGCCGACATGTCCGACGACTATAGGGTCGTCCCCACGACCACTGGCCAAAGTTGCCCAGCCGCCGACATGTCCGACGACTATTGGGTCGTCCCCACGCCCCGGGCCAAAGTTGGCCAGCCGCCGACATGTCCGACGACTATAGGGTCGTCCCCACGACCTCGGGACTAGGTTGGCCGCCGCCGACATGTCCGACGACTATTGGGTCGTCCCCACGCCCCGGGCCAAAGTTGGCCAGCCGCCGACATGTCCGACGACTATAGGGTCGTCCCCACGACCCCGGGACTAGGTTGGCCCGCCGCCGACTTGTCCGACTACTATAGGGTCGTCCCCACGACCCCGGGACTAGGTTGGCCCGCCGCCGACATGTCCGACGATTATAGGGTCGTCCACACGACCCCGGGACTAGGTTGGCCCGCCGCCGACATGTCCGTAGACTATAGGGTCGTCCCCACGCCCCGGGACTAAGTTGGCCCGCCGCCGACTTGTCCGACGACTGTAGGGTCGTCCCCACGATCCCGGGACTAGGTTGGCCCGCCGCCGACGTGTCCTACGCCTATGGGGTCGTCCCCACGACCACGGGACTAGGTTGGCCCTGCCGCCGACATGTCCGACGACTATAGGGTCGTCCCCACGACCTCGGGACTAGGTTGGCCGCCGCCGACATGTCCGACGACTATTGGGTCGTCCCCACGCCCCGGGCCAAAGTTGGCCAGCCGCCGACATGTCCGACGACTATAGGGTCGTCCCCACGACCCCGGGACTAGGTTGGCCCGCCGCCGACTTGTCCGAAGACTATAGGGTCGTCCCCACGACCCCGGGACTAGGTTGGCCCGCCGCCGACATGTCCGACGATTATAGGGTCGTCCCCACGACCCCGGGACTAGGTTGGCCCGCCGCCGACATGTCCGTAGACTATAGGGTCGGCCCCACGCCCCGGGACTAGGTTGGCCCGCCGCCGACTTGTCCGACGACTGTAGGGTCGTCCCCACGATCCCGGGACTAGGTTGGCCCGCCGCCGACGTGTCCTACGCCTATGGGGTCGTCCCCACGACCACGGGACTAGGTTGGCCAGCCGCCGACATGTCCGACGACTATAGGGTTGTCCCCACCACCCCGGGTCTAGGTTGGCCAGCCGCCGACATGTCCGACGACTATAGGGTCGTCCCCACGACCATGGGGAAAAGTTGCCCTGCCGCCGACATGTCCGACGACTATAGGGTCGTCCCCACGACCACTGGCCAAAGTTGCCCAGCCGCCGACATGTCCGACGACTATAGGGTCGTCCCTACCACCCCGGGACTAGGTTGGCCAGCCGCCGACATGTCCGACGTCTATAGGGTCGTCCCCTCGACCCCGGGGCTAGATTGCCCCGGCACCGTCATGTCCGACGACTACAGGGTCGTCCCCACGACCCCGGGAGTAGGTTGGCCTGCCGCCGACTTGTCCGACGACTATAGGGTCGTCCCCACGCCCCGGGCCAAAGTTGGCCAGCCGCCGACATGTCCGACGACTATAGGGTCGTCCCCACGACCCCGGGGCTAGATTGCCCCGGCACCGTCATGTCCGACGACTATAGGGTCGTCCCCACGACCCCGGGACTGGATTGACCCGCCACGGTCATGTCCGACGACTATAGGTTCGTCCCTACGTCCCTGGGCATACGTTGGCCTGCCGCCGACATGTCCGACGACTATAGGGTCGTCCCCACGACCACTGGACAAAGTTGCCCAGCCGCCGACATGTCCGACGACTATAGGGTCGTCCCCACGACCCCGTGACTAGGTTGGCCCGCCGCCGACATGTCCGACGACTATAGGGTCGTCCCTACCACCCCGGGGCTAGATTGCCCCGGCACCGTCATGTCCGACGACTATAGGGTCGTCCCCACGCCCCGGGATTAGGTTGGCCCGCCGCCGACGTGTCCGACGACTGTAGGGTCGTCCCCACGATCCCGGGACTAGGTTGGCCCGCCGCCGACGTGTCCTACGCCTATGGGGTCGTCCCCACGACCACGGGACTAGGTTGGCCAGCCGCCGACATGTCCGACGTCTATAGGGTCGTCCCCTCGACCCCGGGGCTAGATTGCCCCGGCACCGTCATGTCCGACGACTATAGGGTCTTCCCCACGACCATTGGCCAAAGTTGCCCAGCCGCCGACATGTCCGACGACTATTGGGTCGTCCCCACGCCCCGGGCCAAAGTTGGCCAGCCGCCGACATGTCCGTCGACTATAGGGTCGTCCCCACGACCCCGTGACTAGGTTGGCCCGCCGCCGACATGTCCGACGTCTATAGGGTCGTCCCCACGACCCCGGGACTAGGTTGGCCCGCCGCCGACTTGTCCGACGACTATAGGGTCGTCTCCACGACCCCGGGACTAGGTTGGCCAGTCACCGACATGTCCGACGACTATAGGGTCGTCCCCACGACCACGGGCCAAAGTTGCCCTGCCGCCGACATGTCCGACGACTATAGGGTCGTCCCCACGACCTCGGGACTAGGTTGGCCGCCGCCGACATGTCCGACGACTATAGGGTCGTCCCCACGACCCGGGGACTAGGTTGGCCCGCCGCCGACTTGTCCGACTACTATGGGGTCGTCCCCACGACCCCGGGACTAGGTTGGCCCGCCGCCGACATGTCCGACGATTATAGGGTCGTCCCCACGACCCCGGGACTAGGTTGGCCCGCCGCCGACATGTCCGTAGACTATAGGGTCGTCCCCACGCCCCGGGACTAGGTTGGCCCGCCGCCGACTTGTCCGACGACTGTAGGGTCGTCCCCACGATCCCGGGACTAGGTTGGCCCGCCGCCGACGTGTCCTACGCCTATGGGGTCGTCCCCACGACCACGGGACTAGGTTGGCCAGCCGCCGACATGTCCGACGACTATAGGGTCGTCCCCACCACCCCGGGTCTAGGTTGGCCAGCCGCCGACATGTCCGACGACTATAGGGTCGTCCCCACGACCATGGGCCAAAGTTGCCCTGCCGCCGACATATCCGACGACTATAGGGTCGTCCCCACGACCACTGGCCAAAGTTGCCCAGCCGCCGACATGTCCGACGACTATAAGGTCGTCCCCACAACCCCGTGCCAAAGCTGGCCAGCCGCCGACTTGTCCGACGATTATAGGGTCGTCCCTACCACCCCGGGACTAGGTTGGCCAGCCGCCGACATGTCCGACGTCTATAGGGTCGTCCCCTCGACCCCGGGGCTAGATTGCCCCGGCACCGTCATGTCCGACGACTATAGGGTCTTCCCCACGACCATTGGCCAAAGTTGCCCAGCCGCCGACATGTCCGACGACTATAGGGTCGTCCCCACTACCCCGGGCCAAAGCTGGCCAGCCGCCGACTTGTCCGACGATTATAGGGTCGTCCCTACCACCCCGGGACTAGGTTGGCCAGCCGCCGACATGTCCGACGTCTATAGGGTCGTCCCCTCGACCCCGGGGCTAGATTGCCCCGGCACCGTCATGTCCGACGACTATAGGGTCGTCCCCACGACCCCGGGACTAGATTGGCCCGCCACGGTCATGTCCGACGACTATAGGTTCGTCCCTACGTCCCTGGGCATACGTTGGCCTGCCGCCGACATGTCCGACGACTATAGGGTCGTCCCCACGACCACTGGCCAAAGTTGCCCAGCCGCCGACATGTCCGACGACTATTGGGTCGTCCCCACGCCCCGGGCCAAAGTTGGCCAGCCGCCGACATGTCCGACGACTATAGGGTCGTCCCCACGACCTCGGGACTAGGTTGGCCGCCGCCGACATGTCCGACGACTATTGGGTCGTCCCCACGCCCCGGGCCAAAGTTGGCCAGCCGCCGACATGTCCGACGACTATAGGGTCGTCCCCACGACCCCGGGACTAGGTTGGCCCGCCGCCGACTTGTCCGACTACTATAGGGTCGTACCCACGACCCCGGGACTAGGTTGGCCCGCCGCCGACATGTCCGACGATTATAGGGTCGTCCACACGACCCCGGGACTAGGTTGGCCCGCCGCCGACATGTCCGTAGACTATAGGGTCGTCCCCACGCCCCGGGACTAAGTTGGCCCGCCGCCGACTTGTCCGACGACTGTAGGGTCGTCCCCACGATCCAGGGACTAGGTTGGCCCGCCGCCGACGTGTCCTACGCCTATGGGGTCGTCCCCACGACCACGGGACTAGGTTGGCCCTGCCGCCGACATGTCCGACGACTATAGGGTCGTCCCCACGACCTCGGGACTAGGTTGGCCGCCGCCGACATGTCCGACGACTATTGGGTCGTCCCCACGCCCCGGGCCAAAGTTGGCCAGCCGCCGACATGTCCGACGACTATAGGGTCGTCCCCACGACCCCGGGACTAGGTTGGCCCGCCGCCGACTTGTCCGAAGACTATAGGGTCGTCCCCACGACCCCGGGACTAGGTTGGCCCGCCGCCGACATGTCCGACGATTATAGGGTCGTCCCCACGACCCCGGGACTAGGTTGGCCCGCCGCCAACATGTCCGTAGACTATAGGGTCGTCCCCACGCCCCGGGACTAGGTTGGCCCGCCGCCGACTTGTCCGACGACTGTAGGGTCGTCCCCACGATCCCGGGACTAGGTTGGCCCGCCGCCGACGTGTCCTACGCCTATGGGGTCGTCCCCACGACCACGGGACTAGGTTGGCCAGCCGCCGACATGTCCGACGACTATAGGGTTGTCCCCACCACCCCGGGTCTAGGTTGGCCAGCCGCCGACATGTCCGACGACTATAGGGTCGTCCCCACGACCATGGGCCAAAGTTGCCCTGCCGCCGACATGTCCGACGACTATAGGGTCGTCCCCACGACCACTGGCCAAAGTTGCCCAGCCGCCGACATGTCCGACGACTATAGGGTCGTCCCTACCACCCCGGGACTAGGTTGGCCAGCCGCCGACATGTCCGACGTCTATAGGGTCGTCCCCTCGACCCCGGGGCTAGATTGCCCCGGCACCGTCATGTCCGACGACTACAGGGTCGTCCCCACGACCCCGGGAGTAGGTTGGCCTGCCGCCGACTTGTCCGACGACTATAGGGTCGTCCCCACGCCCCGGGCCAAAGTTGGCCAGCCGCCGACATGTCCGACGACTATAGGGTCGTCCCCACGACCCCGGGGCTAGATTGCCCCGGCACCGTCATGTCCGACGACTATAGGGTCGTCCCCACGACCCCGGGACTGGATTGACCCGCCACGGTCATGTCCGACGACTATAGGTTCGTCCCTACGTCCCTGGGCATACGTTGGCCTGCCGCCGACATGTCCGACGACTATAGGGTCGTCCCCACGACCACTGGACAAAGTTGCCCAGCCGCCGACATGTCCGACGACTATAGGGTCGTCCCCACGACCCCGTGACTAGGTTGGCCCGCCGCCGACATGTCCGACGTCTATAGGGTCGTCCCCACGACCCCGGGGCTAGATTGCCCCCGCACCGTCATGTCCGACGACTATAGGGTCGTCTCCACGACCCCGGGACTAGGTTGGCCAGTCACCGACATGTCCGACGACTATAGGGTCGTCTCCACGACCCCGGGACTAGGTTGGCCAGTCACCGACATGTCCGACGACTATAGGGTCGTCCCCACGACCACGGCCAGAGTTGCCCTGCCGCCGACATGTCCGACGACTATAGGGTCGTCCCCACGACCCCGGGACTAGGTTGGCCCACCACCGTCATGTCCGACGACTATGGTGTCGTCCTCACGACCCCGGGACTAGATTGGCCCGCCACCGTCATGTCCGACGACTATAGGTTCGTCGCAACGACCCTGGGCATACGTTGGCCTGCCGCCGACATGTCCGACGACTATAGGGTCGTCCCCACGAACCCGGGAATAGGTTGGCCAGTCACCGACATGTCGGACCACTATAGGGTCGTCCCCACGACCACGGGCCAAAGTTGCCCTGCCGCCGACATGTCCGACGACTATAGGGTCGTCCCCACGACCCCGGGTCTAGGTTGACCCGCCGCCGAATTTTCCGACGACTATAGGGTCGTCCCCACGACCCCGGGAGTAGGTTGGCCCGCCGCCGACTTGTCCGACGACTATAGGGTCGTCCCCACGACCACGGCCAGAGTTGCCCTGCCGCCGACATGTCCGACGGCTATAGGGTCGTCCCCACGACCCCGGGACTAGGTTGGCCCGCCGCCGACATGTCCGTAGACTATAGGGTCGTCCCCACGACCCCGTGACTAGGTTGGCCAGTCACCGACATGTCCGACGACTATAGGGTCGTCCCCACGACCCCGGGACTAGGTTGGCCAGTCACCGTCATGTCCGACGACTATAGGGTCGTCCCCACGACCACTGGCCAAAGTTGCCCAGCCGCCGACATGTCCGACGACTATTGGGTCGTCCCCACGCCCCGGGCCAAAGTTGGCCAGCCGCCGACATGTCCGACGACTATAGGTTCGTCCCTACGACCCTGGACATACGTTGGCCTGCCGCCGACATGTCCGACGACTATAGGGTCGTCCCCACGACCACGGCCAGATTTGCCCTGCCGCCGACATGTCCGACGACTATAGGGTCGTCCCCACGACCCCGGGACTAGGTTGGCCAGTCACCGACATGTCCGACGACTATAGGGTCGTCCCCACGACCACGGGCCAAAGTTGCCCTGCCGCCGACATGTCCGACGACTATAGGGTCGTCCCCACGACCTCGGGACTAGGTTGGCCGCCGCCGACATGTCCGACGACTATTGGGTCGTCCCCACGCCCCGGGCCAAAGTTGGCCAGCCGCCGACATGTCCGACGACTATAGGGTCGTCCCCACGACCCCGGGACTAGGTTGGCCCGCCGCCGACTTGTCCGAAGACTATAGGGTCGTCCCCACGACCCCGGGACTAGATTGGCCCGCCACCGTCATGTCCGACGACTATAGGTTCGTCGCAACGACCCTGGGCATACGTTGGCCTGCCGCCGACATGTCCGACGACTATAGGGTCGTCCCCACGAACCCGGGAATAGGTTGGCCAGTCACCGACATGTCGGACCACTATAGGGTCGTCCCCACGACCACGGGCCAAAGTTGCCCTGCCGCCGACATGTCCGACGACTATAGGGTCGTCTCCACGACCCCGGGACTAGGTTGGCCAGTCACCGACATGTCCGACGACTATAGGGTCGTCTCCACGACCCCGGGACTAGGTTGGCCAGTCACCGACATGTCCGACGACTATAGGGTCGTCCCCACGACCACGGCCAGAGTTGCCCTGCCGCCGACATGTCCGACGACTATAGGGTCGTCCCCACGACCCCGGGACTAGGTTGGCCCGCCGCCGACATGTCCGTAGACTATAGGGTCGTCCCCACGACCCCGTGACTAGGTTGGCCCGCCGCCGACATGTCCGACGTCTATAGGGTCGTCCCCACGACCCCGGGGCTAGATTGCCCCGGCACCGTCATGTCCGACGACTATAGGGTCGTCCCCACGACCACTGGCCAAAGTTGCCCAGCCGCCGACATGTCCGACGACTATTGGGTCGTCCCCACGCCCCGGGCCAAAGTTGGCCAGCCGCCGACATGTCCGACGACTATAGGTTCGTCCCTACGACCCTGGACATACGTTGGCCTGCCGCCGACATGTCCGACGACTATAGGGTCGTCCCCACCACCCCGTTTCTAGGTTGGCCAGCCGCCGACATGTCCGACGACTATTGGGTCGTCCCCACGCCCCGGGCCAAAGTTGGCCAGCCGCCGACATGTCCGTCGACTATAGGGTCGTCCCCACGACCCCGTGACTAGGTTGGCCCGCCGCCGACATGTCCGACGTCTATAGGGTCGTCCCCACGACCCCGGGACTAGGTTGGCCCGCCGCCGACGTGTCCTACGCCTATGGGGTCGTCCCCACGACCACGGGACTAGGTTGGCCAGCCGCCGACATGTCCGACGACTATAGGGTCGTCCCCACCACCCCGTTTCTAGGTTGGCCAGCCGCCGACATGTCCGACGACTATAGGGTCGTCCCCACGCCCCGGGCCAAAGTTGGCCAGCCGCCGACGTGTCCTACGCCTATGGGGTCGTCCCCACGACCACGGGACTAGGTTGGCCTGCCGCCGACATGTCCGACGACTATAGGGTAGTCCCCACGACCACTGGACAAAGTTGCCCAGCCGCCGACATGTCCGACGACTATAGGGTCGTCCCCACGACCCCGTGACTAGGTTGGCCCGCCGCCGACATGTCCGACGTCTATAGGGTCGTCCCCACGACCCCGGGGCTAGATTGCCCCCGCACCGTCATGTCCGACGACTATAGGGTCGTCCCCACGACCCCGGGACTAGGTTGGCCCGCCGCCGACTTGTCCGACGACTATAGGGTCGTCTCCACGACCCCGGGACTAGGTTGGCCAGTCACCGACATGTCCGACGACTATAGGGTCGTCTCCACGACCCCGGGACTAGGTTGGCCAGTCACCGACATGTCCGACGACTACAGGGTCGTCCCCACGACCACGGCCAAAGTTGCCCTGCCGCCGACATGTCCGACGACTATAGGGTCGTCCCCACGACCCCGGGACTAGGTTGGCCCACCACCGTCATGTCCGACGACTATAGGGTCGTCCCCAGGACCCCGGGACTAGGTCGGCCCGCCGCCGACTTGTCCGACGACTATAGGGTCGTCCCCACGACCCGGGCCAAAGTTGGACAGCCGCCGACATGTCCGACGACTATAGGGTCGTCCCCGCGAACCCGGGACTACGTTGGCCAGTCACCGACATGTCCGACGACTATAGGGTCGTCCCCACGACCGCGGGCCAAAGTTGGCCAGCCGCCGACATGTCCGACGACTATAGGGTCGTCCCCACGACCCGGGGACTAGGTTGGCCCGCCGCCGACTTGTCCGACTACTATAGGGTCGTCCCCACGACCCCGGGACTAGGTTGGCCCGCCGCCGACATGTCCGACGATTATAGGGTCGTCCCCACGACCCCGGGACTAGGTTGGCCCGCCGCCGACATGTCCGTAGACTATAGGGTCGTCCCCACGCCCCGGGACTAGGTTGGCCCGCCGCCGACTTGTCCGACGACTGTAGGGTCGTCCCCACGATCCCGGGACTAGGTTGGCCCGCCGCCGACGTGTCCTACGCCTATGGGGTCGTCCCCACGACCACGGGACTAGGTTGGCCAGCCGCCGACATGTCCGACGACTATAGGGTCGTCCCCACCACCCCGGGTCTAGGTTGGCCAGCCGCCGACATGTCCGACGACTATAGGGTCGTCCCCACGACCATGGGCCAAAGTTGCCCTGCCGCCGACATATCCGACGACTATAGGGTCGTCCCCACGACCACTGGCCAAAGTTGCCCAGCCGCCGACATGTCCGACGACTATAAGGTCGTCCCCACAACCCCGGGCCAAAGCTGGCCAGCCGCCGACTTGTCCGACGATTATAGGGTCGTCCCTACCACCCCGGGACTAGGTTGGCCAGCCGCCGACATGTCCGACGTCTATAGGGTCGTCCCCTCGACCCCGGGGCTAGATTGCCCCGGCACCGTCATGTCCGACGACTATAGGGTCTTCCCCACGACCATTGGCCAAAGTTGCCGAGCCGCCGACATGTCCGACGACTATAGGGTCGTCCCCACTACCCCGGGCCAAAGCTGGCCAGCCGCCGACTTGTCCGACGATTATAGGGTCGTCCCTACCACCCCGGGACTAGGTTGGCCAGCCGCCGACATGTCCGACGTCTATAGGGTCGTCCCCTCGACCCCGGGGCTAGATTGCCCCGGCACCGTCATGTCCGACGACTATAGGGTCGTCCCCACGACCCCGGGACTAGATTGGCCCGCCACGGTCATGTCCGACGACTATAGGTTCGTCCCTACGTCCCTGGGCATTCGTTGGCCTGCCGCCGACATGTCCGACGACTGTAGGGTCGTCCCCACGACCACTGGCCAAAGTTGCCCAGCCGCCGACATGTCCGACGACTATTGGGTCGTCCCCACGCCCCGGGCCAAAGTTGGCCAGCCGCCGACATGTCCGACGACTATAGGGTCGTCCCCACGACCTCGGGACTAGGTTGGCCGCCGCCGACATGTCCGACGACTATTGGGTCGTCCCCACGCCCCGGGCCAAAGTTGGCCAGCCGCCGACATGTCCGACGACTATAGGGTCGTCCCCACGACCCCGGGACTAGGTTGGCCCGCCGCCGACTTGTCCGACTACTATAGGGTCGTCCCCACGACCCCGGGACTAGGTTGGCCCGCCGCCGACATGTCCGACGATTATAGGGTCGTCCACACGACCCCGGGACTAGGTTGGCCCGCCGCCGACATGTCCGTAGACTATAGGGTCGTCCCCACGCCCCGGGACTAAGTTGGCCCGCCGCCGACTTGTCCGACGACTGTAGGGTCGTCCCCACGATCCCGGGACTAGGTTGGCCCGCCGCCGACGTGTCCTACGCCTATGGGGTCGTCCCCACGACCACGGGACTAGGTTGGCCAGCCGCCGACATGTCCGACGACTATAGGGTCGTCCCCACCACCCCGTGTCTAGGTTGGCCAGCCGCCGGCATGTCCGACGACTATAGGGTCGTCCCCACGCCCCGGGCCAAAGTTGGCCAGCCGCCGACGTGTCCTACGCCTATGGGGTCGTCCCCACGACCACGGGACTAGGTTGGCCTGCCGCCGACATGTCCGACGACTATAGGGTACTCCCCACGACCACTGGACAAAGTTGCCCAGCCGCCGACATGTCCGACGACTATAGGGTCGTCCCCACGACCGCGGGCCAAAGTTGGCCAGCCGCAGACATGTCCGACGACTATAGGGTCGTCCCCACGACCCCGGGACTAGGTTGGCCCGCCGCCGACTTGTCCGACTACTATAGGGTCGTCCCCACGACCCCGGGACTAGGTTGGCCCGCCGCCGACATGTCCGACGATTATAGGGTCGTCCCCACGACCCCGGGACTAGGTTGGCCCGCCGCCGACATGTCCGTAGACTATAGGGTCGTTCCCACGCCCCGGGACTAGGTTGGCCCGCCGCCGACTTGTCCGACGACTGTAGGGTCGTCCCCACGATCCCGGGACTAGGTTGGCCCGCCGCCGACGTGTCCTACGCCTATGGGGTCGTCCCCACGACCACGGGACTAGGTTGGCCAGCCGCCGACATGTCCGACGACTATAGGGTCGTCCCCACCACCCCGGGTCTAGGTTGGCCAGCCGCCGACATGTCCGACGACTATAGGGTCGTCCCCAGGACCCCGGGACTAGGTCGGCCCGCCGCCGACTTGTCCGACGACTATAGGGTCGTCCCCACGACCCGGGCCAAAGTTGGACAGCCGCCGACATGTCCGACGACTATAGGGTCGTCCCCGCGAACCCGGGACTACGTTGGCCAGTCACCGACATGTCCGACGACTATAGGGTCGTCCCCACGAACACGGGCCAAAGTTGGCCAGCCGCCGACATGTCCGACGACAATAGGGTCGTCCCCGCGAACCCGGGACTACGTTGGCCAGTCACCGACATGTCCGACGACTATAGGGTCGTCCCCACGACCACGGGCCAAAGTTGGCCAGCCGCCGTCATGTCCGACGACTATAGGCTCGTCTCCACGACCCCGGGAGTAGGTTGGCCGGCCGCCAACATTTCCGACGACTATGTGGGTCGTCCCCACGACCTCGGGACTAGGTTGGCCCGCCGCCGACTTGCAAGACGACTATAGGGTCGTCCCCACGACCCCGGGACTAGATTGCCCCGCCACCGTCATGTCCGACGACTACAGGGTCGTCCCCACGACCCCAGGACTAGGTTGGCCAGCCGCCGACATGTCCGACGACTATAGGGTCGTCCCGACGACCACGGGCCAAAGTTGGCCAGCCACCGTCATGTCCGACGACTATAGGGTCGTCCCCACGACCCCGGGACTAGGTTGGCCCGCCGCCGACATGTCCGACGACTATAGGGTCGTCCCCACGACCACGGGCCAAAGTTGCCCTGCCGCCGACATGTCCGACGACTATAGGGTCGTCCCCACGACCCCGGGACTAGGTTGGCCCGCCGCCGACATGTCCGACGACTATAGGGTCGTCCCCACGACCCCGGGACTAGGTTGGCCGCCGCCGACATGTCCGTAGACTATAGGGTCGTCCCCACGCCCCGGGCCAAAGTTGGCCAGCCGCCGACATGTCCGACGACTATAGGGTCGTCCCCACGACCCCGGGACTAGGTCGGCCCGCCGCCGACTTGTCCGACGACTATAGGGTCGTCCCCACGACCCGGGCCAAAGTTGGCCAGCCGCCGACATGTCCGACGACTATAAGGTCGTCCCCGCGAACCCGGGACTACGTTGGCCAGTCACCGACATGTCCGACGACTATAGGGTCGTCCCCACGACCACGGGCCAAAGTTGCCCGGCCGCCGACATGTCCGACGACTATAGGGTCGTCCCCACGACCCCGGGACTAGGTTGGCCCACCGCCGACTTGTCCGACGACTATAGGGTCGTCCCCACGACCCCGGGACTAGATTGGCCCGCCACCGTCATGTCCGACGAGTATAGGGTCGTCCCCACGGCCCCGAGACTAGATTGGCCTACGACCGTCATGTCCGACGACTACAGGGTCGTCCCCACGACCCCAGGACTAGGTTGGCCAGCCGCCGAATTGTCCGACGACTATAGGGTCGTCCCCACGACCCCGGGACTAGATTGGCCAGCCGCCGACATGTCCGACGACTATAAGGTCGTCCCCGCGAACCCGGGACTACGTTGGCCAGTCACCGACAAGTCCGACGACTATAGGGTCGTCCCCACGACCACGGGCCAAAGTTGCCCGGCCGCCGACATGTCCGACGACTATAGGGTCGTCCCCACGACCCCGGGACTAGGTTGGCCCACCGCCGTCATGTCCGAAGACTACAGGGTCGTCCCCACGACCCCGGGACTAGGTTACCCAGCCTCCGACATATCCGACGAATATAGGGTCGTCCCCACGACCACGGGGCAAAGTTGGCCTGCCGCCGACATGTCCGACGACTATAGGGTCGTCCCCACGGCCCCGGGACTAGATTGGCCCGCCACCATCATGTCCGACGACTATAGGGTCGTCACCACGACCCCGGGACTAGGCTGGCCCGCCGCCGACTTGTCCGACGACTATAGGCTCGTCCCCACGACCCCGGGAATAGATTGGCCCGCCGCCGTCATGTCCGACGACTATAGGGTCGTCCCCACGCCCCCGGGAGCAGGTTGGCCAGCCACCGACATGTCCGACGACTATAGGGTCGTCCCCACCACCCCGGGTCTAGGTTGGCCAGCCGCCGACATGTCCGACGACTATAGGGTCGTCCCCACGACCCCGGGACTAGATTGGCCCGCCACCGTCATGTCCGACGACTACAGGGTCGTCCCCACGACCCCGGGACTAGGTTGGCCTGCCACCGACATGTCCGACGACTATAGGGTCGTCCCCACCACCCCGTTTCTAGGTTGGCCAGCCGCCGACATGTCCGACGACTATTGGGTCGTCCCCACGCCCCGGGCCAAAGTTGGCCAGCCGCCGACATGTCCGTCGACTATAGGGTCGTCCCCACGACCCCGTGACTAGGTTGGCCCGCCGCCGACATGTCCGACGTCTATAGGGTCGTCCCCACGACCCCGGGACTAGGTTGGCCCGCCGCCGACTTGTCCGACGACTATAGGGTCGTCTCCACGACCCCGGGACTAGGTTGGCCAGTCACCGACATGTCCGACGACTATAGGGTCGTCCCCACGACCACGGGCCAAAGTTGCCCTGCCGCCGACATGTCCGACGACTATAGGGTCGTCCCCACGACCTCGGGACTAGGTTGGCCGCCGCCGACATGTCCGACGACTATTGGGTCGTCCCCACGCCCCGGGCCAAAGTTGGCCAGCCGCCGACATGTCCGACGACTATAGGGTCGTCCCCACGACCCCGGGACTAGGTTGGCCCGCCGCCGACTTGTCCGACTACTATAGGGTCGTCCCCACGACCCCGGGACTAGGTTGGCCCGCCGCCGACATGTCCGACGATTATAGGGTCGTCCACACGACCCCGGGACTAGGTTGGCCCGCCGCCGACATGTCCGTAGACTATAGGGTCGTCCCCACGCCCCGGGACTAGGTTGGCCCGCCGCCGACTTGTCCGACGACTGTAGGGTCGTCCCCACGATCCCGGGACTAGGTTGGCCCGCCGCCGACGTGTCCTACGCCTATGGGGTCGTCCCCACGACCACGGGACTAGGTTGGCCAGCCGCCGACATGTCCGACGACTATAGGGTCGTCCCCACCACCCCGTTTCTAGGTTGGCCAGCCGCCGACATGTCCGACGACTATAGGGTCGTCCCCACGCCCCGGGCCAAAGTTGGCCAGCCGCCGACGTGTCCTACGCCTATGGGGTCGTCCCCACGACCACGGGACTAGGTTGGCCTGCCGCCGACATGTCCGACGACTATAGGGTAGTCCCCACGACCACTGGACAAAGTTGCCCAGCCGCCGAAATGTCCGACGACTATAGGGTCGTCCCCACGACCCCGTGACTAGGTTGGCCCGCCGCCGACATGTCCGACGACTATAGGGTCGTCCCCACCACCCCGGGTCTAGGTTGGCCAGCCGCCGACATGTCCGACGACTATAGGGTCGTCCCCACGACCATGGGCCAAAGTTGCCCTGCCGCCGACATATCCGACGACTATAGGGTCGTCCCCACGACCACTGGCCAAAGTTGCCCAGCCGCCGACATGTCCGACGACTATAAGGTCGTCCCCACAACCCCGGGCCAAAGCTGGCCAGCCGCCGACTTGTCCGACGATTATAGGGTCGTCCCTACCACCCCGGGACTAGGTTGGCCAGCCGCCGACATGTCCGACGTCTATAGGGTCGTCCCCTCGACCCCGGGGCTAGATTGCCCCGGCACCGTCATGTCCGACGACTATAGGGTCTTCCCCACGACCATTGGCCAAAGTTGCCCAGCCGCCGACATGTCCGACGACTATAGGGTCGTCCCCACTACCCCGGGCCAAAGCTGGCCAGCCGCCGACTTGTCCGACGATTATAGGGTCGTCCCTACCACCCCGGGACTAGGTTGGCCAGCCGCCGACATGTCCGACGTCTATAGGGTCGTCCCCTCGACCCCGGGGCTAGATTGCCCCGGCACCGTCATGTCCGACGACTATAGGGTCGTCCCCACGACCCCGGGACTAGATTGGCCCGCCACGGTCATGTCCGACGACTATAGGTTCGTCCCTACGTCCCTGGGCATACGTTGGCCTGCCGCCGACATGTCCGACGACTATAGGGTCGTCCCCACGACCACTGGCCAAAGTTGCCCAGCCGCCGACATGTCCGACGACTATTGGGTCGTCCCCACGCCCCGGGCCAAAGTTGGCCAGCCGCCGACATGTCCGACGACTATAGGGTCGTCCCCACGACCTCGGGACTAGGTTGGCCGCCGCCGACATGTCCGACGACTATTGGGTCGTCCCCACGCCCCGGGCCAAAGTTGGCCAGCCGCCGACATGTCCGACGACTATAGGGTCGTCCCCACGACCCCGGGACTAGGTTGGCCCGCCGCCGACTTGTCCGACTACTATAGGGTCGTCCCCACGACCCCGGGACTAGGTTGGCCCGCCGCCGACATGTCCGACGATTATAGGGTCGTCCACACGACCCCGGGACTAGGTTGGCCCGCCGCCGACATGTCCGTAGACTATAGGGTCGTCCCCACGCCCCGGGACTAAGTTGGCCCGCCGCCGACTTGTCCGACGACTGTAGGGTCGTCCCCACGATCCCGGGACTAGGTTGGCCCGCCGCCGACGTGTCCTACGCCTATGGGGTCGTCCCCACGACCACGGGACTAGGTTGGCCAGCCGCCGACATGTCCGACGACTATAGGGTCGTCCCCACCACCCCGTGTCTAGGTTGGCCAGCCGCCGGCATGTCCGACGACTATAGGGTCGTCCCCACGCCCCGGGCCAAAGTTGGCCAGCCGCCGACGTGTCCTACGCCTATGGGGTCGTCCCCACGACCACGGGACTAGGTTGGCCTGCCGCCGACATGTCCGACGACTATAGGGTACTCCCCACGACCACTGGACAAAGTTGCCCAGCCGCCGACATGTCCGACGACTATAGGGTCGTCCCCACGACCCCGTGACTAGGTTGGCCCGCCGCCGACATGTCCGACGTCTATAGGGTCGTCCCCACGACCCCGGGGCTAGATTGCCCCGGCACCGTCATGTCCGACGACTACAGGGTCGTCCCCAGGACCCCGGGACTAGGTCGGCCCGCCGCCGACTTGTCCGACGACTATAGGGTCGTCCCCACGACAACGGGTCAAAGTTGGCCAGCCGCCGTTATGTCCGACGACTATAGGGTCGTCCCCACGACCCCGGGACCAGGTTGGCCCGCCGCCAACATTTCTGACGACTATAGGGTCGTCCCTAGGACCCTGGGCGTATGTTGGCCCGCCGCCGACATGTCCGACGACTATAGGGTCGTCCCCACGACCCCGGGACTAGATTGGCCCGCCACCGTCATGTCCGACGAGTATAGGGCCGTACCCACGACGCCGGGACTAGATTGGCCCGTCACCGTCAGGTCCGACGACTATAGGGTCGTCCCCACGACCCCTGGACTAGTTTGGCCCGCCGCCGACTTGTCCGACGACAATAGAGTCGTCCCCACGACCACGGGCCAAAGTTGCCCAGCCGCCGGCATGTCCGACGACTATAGGGTCGTCCCCAAGACCCCGGGACTAGGTTGGCCCGCCGCCGACTTGTCCGACGACTATAGGGTCGTCCGCACGACCACGGACCAAAGTTGCCCAGCTGCCGGCATGTCCGACGACTATAGGGTCGTCCCCACGACCCCGGGACTAGGCTGGCCCGCCGCCGACTTGTCCGACGACTATAGGCTCGTCCCCACGACCCCGGGAATAGATTGGCCCGCCGCCGTCATGTCCGACGACTATAGGGTCGTCCCCACGCCCCCGGGAGCAGGTTGGCCAGCCACCGACATGTCCGACGACTATAGGGTCGTCCCCACCACCCCGGGTCTAGGTTGGCCAGCCGCCGACATGTCCGACGACTATAGGGTCGTCCCCACGACCCCGGGACTAGATTGGCCCGCCACCGTCATGTCCGACGACTACAGGGTCGTCCCCACGACCCCGGGACTAGGTTGGCCTGCCGCCGACATGTCCGACGACTATAGGGTCGTCCCCACCACCCCGTTTCTAGGTTGGCCAGCCGCCGACATGTCCGACGACTATTGGGTCGTCCCCACGCCCCGGGCCAAAGTTGGCCAGCCGCCGACATGTCCGTCGACTATAGGGTCGTCCCCACGACCCCGTGACTAGGTTGGCCCGCCGCCGACATGTCCGACGTCTATAGGGTCGTCCCCACGACCCCGGGACTAGGTTGGCCCGCCGCCGACTTGTCCGACGACTATAGGGTCGTCTCCACGACCCCGGGACTAGGTTGGCCAGTCACCGACATGTCCGACGACTATAGGGTCGTCCCCACGACCACGGGCCAAAGTTGCCCTGCCGCCGACATGTCCGACGACTATAGGGTCGTCCCCACGACCTCGGGACTAGGTTGGCCGCCGCCGACATGTCCGACGACTATTGGGTCGTCCCCACGCCCCGGGCCAAAGTTGGCCAGCCGCCGACATGTCCGACGACTATAGGGTCGTCCCCACGACCCCGGGACTAGGTTGGCCCGCCGCCGACTTGTCCGACTACTATAGGGTCGTCCCCACGACCCCGGGACTAGGTTGGCCCGCCGCCGACATGTCCGACGATTATAGGGTCGTCCACACGACCCCGGGACTAGGTTGGCCCGCCGCCGACATGTCCGTAGACTATAAGGTCGTCCCCACCACCCCGTTTCTAGGTTGGCCAGCCGCCGACATGTCCGACGACTATAGGGTCGTCCCCACGCCCCGGGCCAAAGTTGGCCAGCCGCCGACGTGTCCTACGCCTATGGGGTCGTCCCCACGACCACGGGACTAGGTTGGCCTGCCGCCGACATGTCCGACGACTATAGGGTACTCCCCACGACCACTGGACAAAGTTGCCCAGCCGCCGACATGTCCGACGACTACAGGGTCGTCCCCACGACCCCGGGACTAGGTTGGCCCGCCGCCGACTTGTCCGACGACTATAGGGTCGTCTCCACGACCCCGGGACTAGGTTGGCCAGTCACCGACATGTCCGACGACTATAGGGTCGTCTCCACGACCCCGGGACTAGGTTGGCCAGTCACCGACATGTCCGACGACTAAAGGGTCGTCCCCACGACCACGGCCAAAGTTGCCCTGCCGCCGACATGTCCGACGACTATAGGGTCGTCCCCACGACCCCGGGACTAGGTTGGCCCACCACCGTCATGTCCGACGACTATAGGGTCGTCCCCAGGACCCCGGGACTAGGTCGGCCCGCCGCCGACTTGTCCGACGACTATAGGGTCGTCCCCACGACCCGGGCCAAAGTTGGACAGCCGCCGACATGTCCGACGACTATAGGGTCGTCCCCGCGAACCCGGGACTACGTTGGCCAGTCACCGACATGTCCGACGACTATAGGGTCGTCCCCACGACCGCGGGCCAAAGTTGGCCAGCCGCCGACATGTCCGACGACTATAGGGTCGTCCCCACGACCCCGGGACTAGGTTGGCCCGCCGCCGACTTGTCCGACTACTATAGGGTCGTCCCCACGACCCCGGGACTAGGTTGGCCCGCCGCCGACATGTCCGACGATTATAGGGTCGTCCCCACGACCCCGGGACTAGGTTGGCCCGCCGCCGACATGTCCGTAGACTATAGGGTCGTTCCCACGCCCCGGGACTAGGTTGGCCCGCCGCCGACTTGTCCGACGACTGTAGGGTCGTCCCCACGATCCCGGGACTAGGTTGGCCCGCCGCCGACGTGTCCTACGCCTATGGGGTCGTCCCCACGACCACGGGACTAGGTTGGCCAGCCGCCGACATGTCCGACGACTATAGGGTCGTCCCCACCACCCCGGGTCTAGGTTGGCCAGCCGCCGACATGTCCGACGACTATAGGGTCGTCCCCACGACCATGGGCCAAAGTTGCCCTGCCGCCGACATATCCGACGACTATAGGGTCGTCCCCACGACCACTGGCCAAAGTTGCCCAGCCGCCGACATGTCCGACGACTATAGGGTCGTCCCCACAACCCCGGGCCAAAGCTGGCCAGCCGCCGACTTGTCCGACGATTATAGGGTCGTCCCTACCACCCCGGGACTAGGATGGCCAGCCGCCTACATGTCCGACGTCTATAGGGTCGTCCCCTCGACCCCGGGGCTAGATTGCCCCGGCACCGTCATGTCCGACGACTATAGGGTCTTCCCCACGACCACTGGCCAAAGTTGCCCAGCCGCCGACATGTCCGACGACTATAGGGTCGTCCCCACTACCCCGGGCCAAAGCTGGCCAGCCGCCGACTTGTCCGACGATTATAGGGTCGTCCCTACCACCCCGGGACTAGGTTGGCCAGCCGCCGACATGTCCGACGTCTATAGGGTCGTCCCCTCGACCCCGGGGCTAGATTGCCCCGGCACCGTCATGTCCGACGACTATAGGGTCGTCCCCACGACCCCGGACAAAGTTGCCCTGCCGCCGACATGCCCGACGACTATAGGGTCGTCCCCACGACCCCGGGACTAGGTTGGCCCACCACCGTCATGTCCGACGACTATAGGGTCGTCCCCAGGACCCCGGGACTAGGTCGGCCCGCCGCCGACTTGTCCGACGACTATAGGGTCGTCCCCACGACCCGGGCCAAAGTTGGACAGCCGCCGACATGTCCGACGACTATAGGGTCGTCCCCGCGAACCCGGGACTACGTTGGCCAGTCACCGACATGTCCGACGACTATAGGGTCGTCCCCACGAACACGGGCCAAAGTTGGCCAGCCGCCGACATGTCCGACGACAATAGGGTCGTCCCCGCGAACCCGGGACTACGTTGGCCAGTCACCGACATGTCCGACGACTATAGGGTCGTCCCCACGACCACGGGCCAAAGTTGGCCAGCCGCCGTCATGTCCGACGACTATAGGCTCGTCTCCACGACCCCGGGAGTAGGTTGGCCGGCCGCCAACATTTCCGACGACTATGTGGGTCGTCCCCACGACCTCGGGACTAGGTTGGCCCGCCGCCGACTTGCAAGACGACTATAGGGTCGTCCCCACGACCCCGGGACTAGATTGCCCCGCCACCGTCATGTCCGACGACTACAGGGTCGTCCCCACGACCCCAGGACTAGGTTGGCCAGCCGCCGACATGTCCGACGACTATAGGGTCGTCCCGACGACCACGGGCCAAAGTTGGCCAGCCACCGTCATGTCCGACGACTATAGGGTCGTCCCCACGACCCCGGGACTAGGTTGGCCGCCGCCGACATGTCCGTAGACTATAGGGTCGTCCCCACGCCGCGGGCCAAAGTTGGCCAGCAGCCGACATGTCCGACGACTATAGGGTCGTCCCCACGACCCCGGGACTAGGTCGGCCAGTCACCGACATGTCCGACGACTATAGGGTCGTCCCCACGACCCGGGCCAAAGTTGGCCAGCCGCCGACATGTCCGACGACTATAGGGTCGTCCCCACGACCCCGGGACTAGGTCGGCCCGCCGCCGACTTGTCCGACGACTATAGGGTCGTCCCCACGACCCGGGCCAAAGTTGGCCAGCCGCCGACATGTCCGACGACTATAAGGTCGTCCCCGCGAACCCGGGACTACGTTGGCCAGTCACCGACATGTCCGACGACTATAGGGTCGTCCCCACGACCACGGGCCAAAGTTGCCCGGCCGCCGACATGTCCGACGACTATAGGGTCGTCCCCACGACCCCGGGACTAGGTTGGCCCACCGCCGACTTGTCCGACGACTATAGGGTCGTCCCCACGACCCCGGGACTAGATTGGCCCGCCACCGTCATGTCCGACGAGTATAGGGTCGTCCCCACGGCCCCGAGACTAGATTGGCCTACGACCGTCATGTCCGACGACTACAGGGTCGTCCCCACGACCCCAGGACTAGGTTGGCCAGCCGCCGAATTGTCCGACGACTATAGGGTCGTCCCCACGACCCCGGGACTAGATTGGCCAGCCGCCGACATGTCCGACGACTATAAGGTCGTCCCCGCGAACCCGGGACTACGTTGGCCAGTCACCGACAAGTCCGACGACTATAGGGTCGTCCCCACGACCACGGGCCAAAGTTGCCCGGCCGCCGACATGTCCGACGACTATAGGGTCGTCCCCACGACCCCGGGACTAGGTTGGCCCACCGCCGACTTGTCCGACGACTATAGGGTCGTCCCCAAGACCACGGGACTAGGTTGGCCCGCCGCCGTCATGTCCGACGACTATAGGGTCGTCACCACGACCCCGGGACTAGATTGGCCCGCCACCGTCATGTCCGACGAGTATAGGGCCGTACCCACGACGCCGGGACTAGATTGGCCCGTCACCGTCAGGTCCGACGACTATAGGGTCGTCCCCACGACCCCTGGACTAGTTTGGCCCGCCGCCGACTTGTCCGACGACAATAGGGTCGTCCCCACGACCACGGGCCAAAGTTGCCCGGCCGCCGACATGTCCGACGACTACAGGGTCGTCCCCACGACCCCGGGACTAGGTTACCCAGCCTCCGACATATCCGACGAATATAGGGTCGTCCCCACGACCACGGGGCAAAGTTGGCCTGCCGCCGACATGTCCGACGACTATAGGGTCGTCCCCACGGCCCCGGGACTAGATTGGCCCGCCACCATCATGTCCGACGACTATAGGGTCGTCACCACGAACTCGGGACTAGGTTGACCAGCCGCCGACATGTCCGACGACCATAGGGTCGTCCCCACGAACCCGGGACTAGATTGGCCCGCCACCGTCATGTCCGACGACTATAGGGTCGTCCCCACGACAACGGGTCAAAGTTGGCCAGCCGCCGTTATGTCCGACGACTATAGGGTCGTCCCCACGACCCCGGGACCAGGTTGGCCCGCCGCCAACATTTCTGACGACTATAGGGTCGTCCCTAGGACCCTGGGCGTATGTTGGCCCGCCGCCGACATGTCCGACGACTATAGGGTCGTCCCCACGACCCCGGGACTAGATTGGCCCGCCACCGTCATGTCCGACGAGTATAGGGCCGTACCCACGACGCCGGGACTAGATTGGCCCGTCACCGTCAGGTCCGACGACTATAGGGTCGTCCCCACGACCCCTGGACTAGTTTGGCCCGCCGCCGACTTGTCCGACGACAATAGGGTCGTCCCCACGACCACGGGCCAAAGTTGCCCAGCCGCCGGCATGTCCGACGACTATAGGGTCGTCCCCACGACCCCGGGACTAGGCTGGCCCGCCGCCGACTTGTCCGACGACTATAGGCTCGTCCCCACGACCCCGGGAATAGATTGGCCCGCCGCCGTCATGTCCGACGACTATAGGGTCGTCCCCACGCCCCCGGGAGCAGTTTGGCCAGCCACCGACATGTCCGACGACTATAGGGTCGTCCCCACCACCCCGGGTCTAGGTTGGCCAGCCGCCGACATGTCCGACGACTATAGGGTCGTCCCCACGACCCCGGGACTAGATTGGCCCGCCACCGTCATGTCCGACGACTACAGGGTCGTCCCCACGACCCCGGGACTAGGTTGGCCTGCCGCCGACATGTCCGACGACTATAGGGTCGTCCCCACCACCCCGTTTCTAGGTTGGCCAGCCGCCGACATGTCCGACGACTATTGGGTCGTCCCCACGCCCCGGGCCAAAGTTGGCCAGCCGCCGACATGTCCGTCGACTATAGGGTCGTCCCCACGACCCCGTGACTAGGTTGGCCCGCCGCCGACATGTCCGACGTCTATAGGGTCGTCCCCACGACCCCGGGACTAGGTTGGCCCGCCGCCGACTTGTCCGACGACTATAGGGTCGTCTCCACGACCCCGGGACTAGGTTGGCCAGTCACCGACATGTCCGACGACTATAGGGTCGTCCCCACGACCACGGGCCAAAGTTGCCCTGCCGCCGACATGTCCGACGACTATAGGGTCGTCCCCACGACCTCGGGACTAGGTTGGCCGCCGCCGACATGTCCGACGACTATTGGGTCGTCCCCACGCCCCGGGCCAAAGTTGGCCAGCCGCCGACATGTCCGACGACTATAGGGTCGTCCCCACGACCCCGGGACTAGGTTGGCCCGCCGCCGACTTGTCCGACTACTATAGGGTCGTCCCCACGACCCCGGGACTAGGTTGGCCCGCCGCCGACATGTCCGACGATTATAGGGTCGTCCACACGACCCCGGGACTAGGTTGGCCCGCCGCCGACATGTCCGTAGACTATAGGGTCGTCCCCACGCCCCGGGACTAGGTTGGCCCGCCGCCGACTTGTCCGACGACTGTAGGGTCGTCCCCACGATCCCGGGACTAGGTTGGCCCGCCGCCGACGTGTCCTACGCCTATGGGGTCGTCCCCACGACCACGGGACTAGGTTGGCCAGCCGCCGACATGTCCGACGACTATAGGGTCGTCCCCACCACCCCGTTTCTAGGTTGGCCAGCCGCCGACATGTCCGACGACTATAGGGTCGTCCCCACGCCCCGGGCCAAAGTTGGCCAGCCGCCGACGTGTCCTACGCCTATGGGGTCGTCCCCACGACCACGGGACTAGGTTGGCCTGCCGCCGACATGTCCGACGACTATAGGGTAGTCCCCACGACCACTGGACAAAGTTGCCCAGCCGCCGACATGTCCGACGACTATAGGGTCGTCCCCACGACCCCGTGACTAGGTTGGCCCGCCGCCGACATGTCCGACGTCTATAGGGTCGTCCCCACGACCCCGGGGCTAGATTGCCCCGGCACCGTCATGTCCGACGACTATAGGGTCGTCCCCACGACCCCGGGTCTAGGTTGACCCGCCGCCGAATTTTCCGACGACTATAGGGTCGTCCCCACGACCCCGGGAGTAGGTTGGCCCGCCGCCGACTTGTCCGACGACTATAGGGTCGTCCCCACGACCACGGCCAGAGTTGCCCTGCCGCCGACATGTCCGACGACTATAGGGTCGTCCCCACGACCCCGGGACTAGGTTGGCCCGCCGCCGACATGTCCGTAGACTATAGGGTCGTCCCCACGCCCCGGGCCAAAGTTGGCCAGCCGCCGACATGTCCGACGACTATAGGGTCGTCCCCACGACCCCGAGACTAGGTTGGCCCGCCGCCGACTTGTCCGACGACTATAGGGTCGTCTCCACGACCCCGGGACTAGGTTGGCCAGTCACCGACATGTCCGACGACTATAGGGTCGTCCCCACGACCACGGGCCAAAGTTGCCCTGCCGCCGACATGTCCGACGACTATAGGGTCGTCCCCACGACCTCGGGACTAGGTTGGCCGCCGCCGACATGTCCGACGACTATTGGGTCGTCCCCACGCCCCGGGCCAAAGTTGGCCAGCCGCCGACATGTCCGACGACTATAGGGTCGTCCCCACGACCCCGGGACTAGGTTGGCCCGCCGCCGACTTGTCCGAAGACTATAGGGTCGTCCCCACGACCCCGGGACTAGGTTGGCCCGCCGCCGACATGTCCGACGATTATAGGGTCGTCCCCACGACCCCGGGACTAGGTTGGCCCGCCGCCGACATGTCCGTAGACTATAGGGTCGTCCCCACGCCCCGGGACTAGGTTGGCCCGCCGCCGACTTGTCCGACGACTGTAGGGTCGTCCCCACGATCCCGGGACTAGGTTGGCCCGCCGCCGACGTGTCCTACGCCTATGGGGTCGTCCCCACGACCACGGGACTAGGTTGGCCAGCCGCCGACATGTCCGACGACTATAGGGTTATCCCCACCACCCCGGGTCTAGGTTGGCCAGCCGCCGACATGTCCGACGACTATAGGGTCGTCCCCACGACCATGGGCCAAAGTTGCCCTGCCGCCGACATGTCCGACGACTATAGGGTCGTCCCCACGACCACTGGCCAGAGTTGCCCTGCCGCCGACATGTCCGACGACTATAGGGTCGTCCCCACGACCCCGGGACTAGGTTGGCCCACCACCGTCATGTCCGACGACTATGGTGTCGTCCTCACGACCCCGGGACTAGATTGGCCCGCCACCGTCATGTCCGACGACTATAGGTTCGTCGCAACGACCCTGGGCATACGTTGGCCTGCCGCCGACATGTCCGACGACTATAGGGTCGTCCCCACGAACCCGGGAATAGGTTGGCCAGTCACCGACATGTCGGACCACTATAGGGTCGTCCCCACGACCACGGGCCAAAGTTGCCCTGCCACCGACATGTCCGACGACTATAGGGTCGTCCCCACGACCCCGGGTCTAGGTTGACCCGCCGCCGAATTTTCCGACGACTATAGGGTCGTCCCCACGACCCCGGGAGTAGGTTGGCCCGCCGCCGACTTGTCCGACGACTATAGGGTCGTCCCCACGACCACGGCCAGAGTTGCCCTGCCGCCGACATGTCCGACGACTATAGGGTCGTCCCCACGACCCCGGGACTAGGTTGGCCCGCCGCCGACATGTCCGTAGACTATAGGGTCGTCCCCACGACCCCGTGACTAGGTTGGCCAGTCACCGACATGTCCGACGACTATAGGGTCGTCCCCACGACCCCGGGACTAGGTTGGCCAGTCACCGTCATGTCCGACGACTATAGGGTCGTCCCCACGACCACTGGCCAAAGTTGCCCAGCCGCCGACATGTCCGACGACTATTGGGTCGTCCCCACGCCCCGGGCCAAAGTTGGCCAGCCGCCGACATGTCCGACGACTATAGGTTCGTCCCTACGACCCTGGACATACGTTGGCCTGCCGCCGACATGTCCGACGACTATAGGGTCGTCCCCACGACCACGGCCAGATTTGCCCTGCCGCCGACATGTCCGACGACTATAGGGTCGTCCCCACGACCCCGGGACTAGGTTGGCCAGTCACCGACATGTCCGACGACTATAGGGTCGTCCCCACGACCACGGGCCAAAGTTGCCCTGCCGCCGACATGTCCGACGACTATAGGGTCGTCCCCACGACCTCGGGACTAGGTTGGCCGCCGCCGACATGTCCGACGACTATTGGGTCGTCCCCACGCCCCGGGCCAAAGTTGGCCAGCCGCCGACATGTCCGACGACTATAGGGTCGTCCCCACGACCCCGGGACTAGGTTGGCCCGCCGCCGACTTGTCCGAAGACTATAGGGTCGTCCCCACGACCCCGGGACTAGATTGGCCCGCCACCGTCATGTCCGACGACTATAGGTTCGTCGCAACGACCCTGGGCATACGTTGGCCTGCCGCCGACATGTCCGACGACTATAGGGTCGTCCCCACGAACCCGGGAATAGGTTGGCCAGTCACCGACATGTCGGACCACTATAGGGTCGTCCCCACGACCACGGGCCAAAGTTGCCCTGCCGCCGACATGTCCGACGACTATAGGGTCGTCTCCACGACCCCGGGACTAGGTTGGCCAGTCACCGACATGTCCGACGACTATAGGGTCGTCTCCACGACCCCGGGACTAGGTTGGCCAGTCACCGACATGTCCGACGACTATAGGGTCGTCCCCACGACCACGGCCAGAGTTGCCCTGCCGCCGACATGTCCGACGACTATAGGGTCGTCCCCACGACCCCGGGACTAGGTTGGCCCGCCGCCGACATGTCCGTAGACTATAGGGTCGTCCCCACGACCCCGTGACTAGGTTGGCCCGCCGCCGACATGTCCGACGTCTATAGGGTCGTCCCCACGACCCCGGGGCTAGATTGCCCCGGCACCGTCATGTCCGACGACTATAGGGTCGTCCCCACGACCACTGGCCAAAGTTGCCCAGCCGCCGACATGTCCGACGACTATTGGGTCGTCCCCACGCCCCGGGCCAAAGTTGGCCAGCCGCCGACATGTCCGACGACTATAGGTTCGTCCCTACGACCCTGGACATACGTTGGCCTGCCGCCGACATGTCCGACGACTATAGGGTCGTCCCCACCACCCCGTTTCTAGGTTGGCCAGCCGCCGACATGTCCGACGACTATTGGGTCGTCCCCACGCCCCGGGCCAAAGTTGGCCAGCCGCCGACATGTCCGTCGACTATAGGGTCGTCCCCACGACCCCGTGACTAGGTTGGCCCGCCGCCGACATGTCCGACGTCTATAGGGTCGTCCCCACGACCCCGGGACTAGGTTGGCCCGCCGCCGACTTGTCCGACGACTATAGGGTCGTCTCCACGACCCCGGGACTAGGTTGGCCAGTCACCGACATGTCCGACGACTATAGGGTCGTCCCCACGACCACGGGCCAAAGTTGCCCTGCCGCCGACATGTCCGACGACTATAGGGTCGTCCCCACGACCTCGGGACTAGGTTGGCCGCCGCCGACATGTCCGACGACTATTGGGTCGTCCCCACGCCCCGGGCCAAAGTTGGCCAGCCGCCGACATGTCCGACGACTATAGGGTCGTCCCCACGACCCCGGGACTAGGTTGGCCCGCCGCCGACTTGTCCGACTACTATAGGGTCGTCCCCACGACCCCGGGACTAGGTTGGCCCGCCGCCGACATGTCCGACGATTATAGGGTCGTCCACACGACCCCGGGACTAGGTTGGCCCGCCGCCGACATGTCCGTAGACTATAGGGTCGTCCCCACGCCCCGGGACTAGGTTGGCCCGCCGCCGACTTGTCCGACGACTGTAGGGTCGTCCCCACGATCCCGGGACTAGGTTGGCCCGCCGCCGACGTGTCCTACGCCTATGGGGTCGTCCCCACGACCACGGGACTAGGTTGGCCAGCCGCCGACATGTCCGACGACTATAGGGTCGTCCCCACCACCCCGTTTCTAGGTTGGCCAGCCGCCGACATGTCCGACGACTATAGGGTCGTCCCCACGCCCCGGGCCAAAGTTGGCCAGCCGCCGACGTGTCCTACGCCTATGGGGTCGTCCCCACGACCACGGGACTAGGTTGGCCTGCCGCCGACATGTCCGACGACTATAGGGTAGTCCCCACGACCACTGGACAAAGTTGCCCAGCCGCCGACATGTCCGACGACTATAGGGTCGTCCCCACGACCCCGTGACTAGGTTGGCCCGCCGCCGACATGTCCGACGTCTATAGGGTCGTCCCCACGACCCCGGGGCTAGATTGCCCCGGCACCGTCATGTCCGACGACTATAGGGTCGTCCCCACGACCCCGGGACTAGGTTGGCCCGCCGCCGACTTGTCCGACGACTATAGGGTCGTCTCCACGACCCCGGGACTAGGTTGGCCAGTCACCGACATGTCCGACGACTATAGGGTCGTCTCCACGACCCCGGGACTAGGTTGGCCAGTCACCGACATGTCCGACGACTATAGGGTCGTCCCCACGACCACGGCCAAAGTTGCCCTGCCGCCGACATGTCCGACGACTATAGGGTCGTCCCCACGACCCCGGGACTAGGTTGGCCCACCACCGTCATGTCCGACGACTATAGGGTCGTCCCCAGGACCCCGGGACTAGGTCGGCCCGCCGCCGACTTGTCCGACGACTATAGGGTCGTCCCCACGACCCGGGCCAAAGTTGGACAGCCGCCGACATGTCCGACGACTATAGGGTCGTCCCCGCGAACCCGGGACTACGTTGGCCAGTCACCGACATGTCCGACGACTATAGGGTCGTCCCCACGACCGCGGGCCAAAGTTGGCCAGCCGCCGACATGTCCGACGACTATAGGGTCGTCCCCACGACCCGGGGACTAGGTTGGCCCGCCGCCGACTTGTCCGACTACTATAGGGTCGTCCCCACGACCCCGGGACTAGGTTGGCCCGCCGCCGACATGTCCGACGATTATAGGGTCGTCCCCACGACCCCGGGACTAGGTTGGCCCGCCGCCGACATGTCCGTAGACTATAGGGTCGTCCCCACGCCCCGGGACTAGGTTGGCCCGCCGCCGACTTGTCCGACGACTGTAGGGTCGTCCCCACGATCCCGGGACTAGGTTGGCCCGCCGCCGACGTGTCCTACGCCTATGGGGTCGTCCCCACGACCACGGGACTAGGTTGGCCAGCCGCCGACATGTCCGACGACTATAGGGTCGTCCCCACCACCCCGGGTCTAGGTTGGCCAGCCGCCGACATGTCCGACGACTATAGGGTCGTCCCCACGACCATGGGCCAAAGTTGCCCTGCCGCCGACATATCCGACGACTATAGGGTCGTCCCCACGACCACTGGCCAAAGTTGCCCAGCCGCCGACATGTCCGACGACTATAAGGTCGTCCCCACAACCCCGGGCCAAAGCTGGCCAGCCGCCGACTTGTCCGACGATTATAGGGTCGTCCCTACCACCCCGGGACTAGGTTGGCCAGCCGCCGACATGTCCGACGTCTATAGGGTCGTCCCCTCGACCCCGGGGCTAGATTGCCCCGGCACCGTCATGTCCGACGACTATAGGGTCTTCCCCACGACCATTGGCCAAAGTTGCCCAGCCGCCGACATGTCCGACGACTATAGGGTCGTCCCCACTACCCCGGGCCAAAGCTGGCCAGCCGCCGACTTGTCCGACGATTATAGGGTCGTCCCTACCACCCCGGGACTAGGTTGGCCAGCCGCCGACATGTCCGACGTCTATAGGGTCGTCCCCTCGACCCCGGGGCTAGATTGCCCCGGCACCGTCATGTCCGACGACTATAGGGTCGTCCCCACGACCCCGGGACTAGATTGGCCCGCCACGGTCATGTCCGACGACTATAGGTTCGTCCCTACGTCCCTGGGCATACGTTGGCCTGCCGCCGACATGTCCGACGACTATAGGGTCGTCCCCACGACCACTGGCCAAAGTTGCCCAGCCGCCGACATGTCCGACGACTATTGGGTCGTCCCCACGCCCCGGGCCAAAGTTGGCCAGCCGCCGACATGTCCGACGACTATAGGGTCGTCCCCACGACCTCGGGACTAGGTTGGCCGCCGCCGACATGTCCGACGACTATTGGGTCGTCCCCACGCCCCGGGCCAAAGTTGGCCAGCCGCCGACATGTCCGACGACTATAGGGTCGTCCCCACGACCCCGGGACTAGGTTGGCCCGCCGCCGACTTGTCCGACTACTATAGGGTCGTCCCCACGACCCCGGGACTAGGTTGGCCCGCCGCCGACATGTCCGACGATTATAGGGTCGTCCACACGACCCCGGGACTAGGTTGGCCCGCCGCCGACATGTCCGTAGACTATAGGGTCGTCCCCACGCCCCGGGACTAAGTTGGCCCGCCGCCGACTTGTCCGACGACTGTAGGGTCGTCCCCACGATCCCGGGACTAGGTTGGCCCGCCGCCGACGTGTCCTACGCCTATGGGGTCGTCCCCACGACCACGGGACTAGGTTGGCCCTGCCGCCGACATGTCCGACGACTATAGGGTCGTCCCCACGACCTCGGGACTAGGTTGGCCGCCGCCGACATGTCCGACGACTATTGGGTCGTCCCCACGCCCCGGGCCAAAGTTGGCCAGCCGCCGACATGTCCGACGACTATAGGGTCGTCCCCACGACCCCGGGACTAGGTTGGCCCGCCGCCGACTTGTCCGAAGACTATAGGGTCGTCCCCACGACCCCGGGACTAGGTTGGCCCGCCGCCGACATGTCCGACGATTATAGGGTCGTCCCCACGACCCCGGGACTAGGTTGGCCCGCCGCCGACATGTCCGTAGACTATAGGGTCGGCCCCACGCCCCGGGACTAGGTTGGCCCGCCGCCGACTTGTCCGACGACTGTAGGGTCGTCCCCACGATCCCGGGACTAGGTTGGCCCGCCGCCGACGTGTCCTACGCCTATGGGGTCGTCCCCACGACCACGGGACTAGGTTGGCCAGCCGCCGACATGTCCGACGACTATAGGGTTGTCCCCACCACCCCGGGTCTAGGTTGGCCAGCCGCCGACATGTCCGACGACTATAGGGTCGTCCCCACGACCATGGGGAAAAGTTGCCCTGCCGCCGACATGTCCGACGACTATAGGGTCGTCCCCACGACCACTGGCCAAAGTTGCCCAGCCGCCGACATGTCCGACGACTATAGGGTCGTCCCTACCACCCCGGGACTAGGTTGGCCAGCCGCCGACATGTCCGACGTCTATAGGGTCGTCCCCTCGACCCCGGGGCTAGATTGCCCCGGCACCGTCATGTCCGACGACTACAGGGTCGTCCCCACGACCCCGGGAGTAGGTTGGCCTGCCGCCGACTTGTCCGACGACTATAGGGTCGTCCCCACGCCCCGGGCCAAAGTTGGCCAGCCGCCGACATGTCCGACGACTATAGGGTCGTCCCCACGACCCCGGGGCTAGATTGCCCCGGCACCGTCATGTCCGACGACTATAGGGTCGTCCCCACGACCCCGGGACTGGATTGACCCGCCACGGTCATGTCCGACGACTATAGGTTCGTCCCTACGTCCCTGGGCATACGTTGGCCTGCCGCCGACATGTCCGACGACTATAGGGTCGTCCCCACGACCACTGGACAAAGTTGCCCAGCCGCCGACATGTCCGACGACTATAGGGTCGTCCCCACGACCCCGTGACTAGGTTGGCCCGCCGCCGACATGTCCGACGACTATAGGGTCGTCCCTACCACCCCGGGGCTAGATTGCCCCGGCACCGTCATGTCCGACGACTATAGGGTCGTCCCCACGCCCCGGGATTAGGTTGGCCCGCCGCCGACGTGTCCGACGACTGTAGGGTCGTCCCCACGATCCCGGGACTAGGTTGGCCCGCCGCCGACGTGTCCTACGCCTATGGGGTCGTCCCCACGACCACGGGACTAGGTTGGCCAGCCGCCGACATGTCCGACGTCTATAGGGTCGTCCCCTCGACCCCGGGGCTAGATTGCCCCGGCACCGTCATGTCCGACGACTATAGGGTCTTCCCCACGACCATTGGCCAAAGTTGCCCAGCCGCCGACATGTCCGACGACTATTGGGTCGTCCCCACGCCCCGGGCCAAAGTTGGCCAGCCGCCGACATGTCCGTCGACTATAGGGTCGTCCCCACGACCCCGTGACTAGGTTGGCCCGCCGCCGACATGTCCGACGTCTATAGGGTCGTCCCCACGACCCCGGGACTAGGTTGGCCCGCCGCCGACTTGTCCGACGACTATAGGGTCGTCTCCACGACCCCGGGACTAGGTTGGCCAGTCACCGACATGTCCGACGACTATAGGGTCGTCCCCACGACCACGGGCCAAAGTTGCCCTGCCGCCGACATGTCCGACGACTATAGGGTCGTCCCCACGACCTCGGGACTAGGTTGGCCGCCGCCGACATGTCCGACGACTATAGGGTCGTCCCCACGACCCGGGGACTAGGTTGGCCCGCCGCCGACTTGTCCGACTACTATGGGGTCGTCCCCACGACCCCGGGACTAGGTTGGCCCGCCGCCGACATGTCCGACGATTATAGGGTCGTCCCCACGACCCCGGGACTAGGTTGGCCCGCCGCCGACATGTCCGTAGACTATAGGGTCGTCCCCACGCCCCGGGACTAGGTTGGCCCGCCGCCGACTTGTCCGACGACTGTAGGGTCGTCCCCACGATCCCGGGACTAGGTTGGCCCGCCGCCGACGTGTCCTACGCCTATGGGGTCGTCCCCACGACCACGGGACTAGGTTGGCCAGCCGCCGACATGTCCGACGACTATAGGGTCGTCCCCACCACCCCGGGTCTAGGTTGGCCAGCCGCCGACATGTCCGACGAATATAGGGTCGTCCCCACGACCATGGGCCAAAGTTGCCCTGCCGCCGACATATCCGACGACTATAGGGTCGTCCCCACGACCACTGGCCAAAGTTGCCCAGCCGCCGACATGTCCGACGACTATAAGGTCGTCCCCACAACCCCGTGCCAAAGCTGGCCAGCCGCCGACTTGTCCGACGATTATAGGGTCGTCCCTACCACCCCGGGACTAGGTTGGCCAGCCGCCGACATGTCCGACGTCTATAGGGTCGTCCCCTCGACCCCGGGGCTAGATTGCCCCGGCACCGTCATGTCCGACGACTATAGGGTCTTCCCCACGACCATTGGCCAAAGTTGCCCAGCCGCCGACATGTCCGACGACTATAGGGTCGTCCCCACTACCCCGGGCCAAAGCTGGCCAGCCGCCGACTTGTCCGACGATTATAGGGTCGTCCCTACCACCCCGGGACTAGGTTGGCCAGCCGCCGACATGTCCGACGTCTATAGGGTCGTCCCCTCGACCCCGGGGCTAGATTGCCCCGGCACCGTCATGTCCGACGACTATAGGGTCGTCCCCACGACCCCGGGACTAGATTGGCCCGCCACGGTCATGTCCGACGACTATAGGTTCGTCCCTACGTCCCTGGGCATACGTTGGCCTGCCGCCGACATGTCCGACGACTATAGGGTCGTCCCCACGACCACTGGCCAAAGTTGCCCAGCCGCCGACATGTCCGACGACTATTGGGTCGTCCCCACGCCCCGGGCCAAAGTTGGCCAGCCGCCGACATGTCCGACGACTATAGGGTCGTCCCCACGACCTCGGGACTAGGTTGGCCGCCGCCGACATGTCCGACGACTATTGGGTCGTCCCCACGCCCCGGGCCAAAGTTGGCCAGCCGCCGACATGTCCGACGACTATAGGGTCGTCCCCACGACCCCGGGACTAGGTTGGCCCGCCGCCGACTTGTCCGACTACTATAGGGTCGTACCCACGACCCCGGGACTAGGTTGGCCCGCCGCCGACATGTCCGACGATTATAGGGTCGTCCACACGACCCCGGGACTAGGTTGGCCCGCCGCCGACATGTCCGTAGACTATAGGGTCGTCCCCACGCCCCGGGACTAAGTTGGCCCGCCGCCGACTTGTCCGACGACTGTAGGGTCGTCCCCACGATCCAGGGACTAGGTTGGCCCGCCGCCGACGTGTCCTACGCCTATGGGGTCGTCCCCACGACCACGGGACTAGGTTGGCCCTGCCGCCGACATGTCCGACGACTATAGGGTCGTCCCCACGACCTCGGGACTAGGTTGGCCGCCGCCGACATGTCCGACGACTATTGGGTCGTCCCCACGCCCCGGGCCAAAGTTGGCCAGCCGCCGACATGTCCGACGACTATAGGGTCGTCCCCACGACCCCGGGACTAGGTTGGCCCGCCGCCGACTTGTCCGAAGACTATAGGGTCGTCCCCACGACCCCGGGACTAGGTTGGCCCGCCGCCGACATGTCCGACGATTATAGGGTCGTCCCCACGACCCCGGGACTAGGTTGGCCCGCCGCCAACATGTCCGTAGACTATAGGGTCGTCCCCACGCCCCGGGACTAGGTTGGCCCGCCGCCGACTTGTCCGACGACTGTAGGGTCGTCCCCACGATCCCGGGACTAGGTTGGCCCGCCGCCGACGTGTCCTACGCCTATGGGGTCGTCCCCACGACCACGGGACTAGGTTGGCCAGCCGCCGACATGTCCGACGACTATAGGGTTGTCCCCACCACCCCGGGTCTAGGTTGGCCAGCCGCCGACATGTCCGACGACTATAGGGTCGTCCCCACGACCATGGGCCAAAGTTGCCCTGCCGCCGACATGTCCGACGACTATAGGGTCGTCCCCACGACCACTGGCCAAAGTTGCCCAGCCGCCGACATGTCCGACGACTATAGGGTCGTCCCTACCACCCCGGGACTAGGTTGGCCAGCCGCCGACATGTCCGACGTCTATAGGGTCGTCCCCTCGACCCCGGGGCTAGATTGCCCCGGCACCGTCATGTCCGACGACTACAGGGTCGTCCCCACGACCCCGGGAGTAGGTTGGCCTGCCGCCGACTTGTCCGACGACTATAGGGTCGTCCCCACGCCCCGGGCCAAAGTTGGCCAGCCGCCGACATGTCCGACGACTATAGGGTCGTCCCCACGACCCCGGGGCTAGATTGCCCCGGCACCGTCATGTCCGACGACTATAGGGTCGTCCCCACGACCCCGGGACTGGATTGACCCGCCACGGTCATGTCCGACGACTATAGGTTCGTCCCTACGTCCCTGGGCATACGTTGGCCTGCCGCCGACATGTCCGACGACTATAGGGTCGTCCCCACGACCACTGGACAAAGTTGCCCAGCCGCCGACATGTCCGACGACTATAGGGTCGTCCCCACGACCCCGTGACTAGGTTGGCCCGCCGCCGACATGTCCGACGTCTATAGGGTCGTCCCCACGACCCCGGGGCTAGATTGCCCCCGCACCGTCATGTCCGACGACTATAGGGTCGTCTCCACGACCCCGGGACTAGGTTGGCCAGTCACCGACATGTCCGACGACTATAGGGTCGTCTCCACGACCCCGGGACTAGGTTGGCCAGTCACCGACATGTCCGACGACTATAGGGTCGTCCCCACGACCACGGCCAGAGTTGCCCTGCCGCCGACATGTCCGACGACTATAGGGTCGTCCCCACGACCCCGGGACTAGGTTGGCCCACCACCGTCATGTCCGACGACTATGGTGTCGTCCTCACGACCCCGGGACTAGATTGGCCCGCCACCGTCATGTCCGACGACTATAGGTTCGTCGCAACGACCCTGGGCATACGTTGGCCTGCCGCCGACATGTCCGACGACTATAGGGTCGTCCCCACGAACCCGGGAATAGGTTGGCCAGTCACCGACATGTCGGACCACTATAGGGTCGTCCCCACGACCACGGGCCAAAGTTGCCCTGCCGCCGACATGTCCGACGACTATAGGGTCGTCCCCACGACCCCGGGTCTAGGTTGACCCGCCGCCGAATTTTCCGACGACTATAGGGTCGTCCCCACGACCCCGGGAGTAGGTTGGCCCGCCGCCGACTTGTCCGACGACTATAGGGTCGTCCCCACGACCACGGCCAGAGTTGCCCTGCCGCCGACATGTCCGACGGCTATAGGGTCGTCCCCACGACCCCGGGACTAGGTTGGCCCGCCGCCGACATGTCCGTAGACTATAGGGTCGTCCCCACGACCCCGTGACTAGGTTGGCCAGTCACCGACATGTCCGACGACTATAGGGTCGTCCCCACGACCCCGGGACTAGGTTGGCCAGTCACCGTCATGTCCGACGACTATAGGGTCGTCCCCACGACCACTGGCCAAAGTTGCCCAGCCGCCGACATGTCCGACGACTATTGGGTCGTCCCCACGCCCCGGGCCAAAGTTGGCCAGCCGCCGACATGTCCGACGACTATAGGTTCGTCCCTACGACCCTGGACATACGTTGGCCTGCCGCCGACATGTCCGACGACTATAGGGTCGTCCCCACGACCACGGCCAGATTTGCCCTGCCGCCGACATGTCCGACGACTATAGGGTCGTCCCCACGACCCCGGGACTAGGTTGGCCAGTCACCGACATGTCCGACGACTATAGGGTCGTCCCCACGACCACGGGCCAAAGTTGCCCTGCCGCCGACATGTCCGACGACTATAGGGTCGTCCCCACGACCTCGGGACTAGGTTGGCCGCCGCCGACATGTCCGACGACTATTGGGTCGTCCCCACGCCCCGGGCCAAAGTTGGCCAGCCGCCGACATGTCCGACGACTATAGGGTCGTCCCCACGACCCCGGGACTAGGTTGGCCCGCCGCCGACTTGTCCGAAGACTATAGGGTCGTCCCCACGACCCCGGGACTAGATTGGCCCGCCACCGTCATGTCCGACGACTATAGGTTCGTCGCAACGACCCTGGGCATACGTTGGCCTGCCGCCGACATGTCCGACGACTATAGGGTCGTCCCCACGAACCCGGGAATAGGTTGGCCAGTCACCGACATGTCGGACCACTATAGGGTCGTCCCCACGACCACGGGCCAAAGTTGCCCTGCCGCCGACATGTCCGACGACTATAGGGTCGTCTCCACGACCCCGGGACTAGGTTGGCCAGTCACCGACATGTCCGACGACTATAGGGTCGTCTCCACGACCCCGGGACTAGGTTGGCCAGTCACCGACATGTCCGACGACTATAGGGTCGTCCCCACGACCACGGCCAGAGTTGCCCTGCCGCCGACATGTCCGACGACTATAGGGTCGTCCCCACGACCCCGGGACTAGGTTGGCCCGCCGCCGACATGTCCGTAGACTATAGGGTCGTCCCCACGACCCCGTGACTAGGTTGGCCCGCCGCCGACATGTCCGACGTCTATAGGGTCGTCCCCACGACCCCGGGGCTAGATTGCCCCGGCACCGTCATGTCCGACGACTATAGGGTCGTCCCCACGACCACTGGCCAAAGTTGCCCAGCCGCCGACATGTCCGACGACTATTGGGTCGTCCCCACGCCCCGGGCCAAAGTTGGCCAGCCGCCGACATGTCCGACGACTATAGGTTCGTCCCTACGACCCTGGACATACGTTGGCCTGCCGCCGACATGTCCGACGACTATAGGGTCGTCCCCACCACCCCGTTTCTAGGTTGGCCAGCCGCCGACATGTCCGACGACTATTGGGTCGTCCCCACGCCCCGGGCCAAAGTTGGCCAGCCGCCGACATGTCCGTCGACTATAGGGTCGTCCCCACGACCCCGTGACTAGGTTGGCCCGCCGCCGACATGTCCGACGTCTATAGGGTCGTCCCCACGACCCCGGGACTAGGTTGGCCCGCCGCCGACGTGTCCTACGCCTATGGGGTCGTCCCCACGACCACGGGACTAGGTTGGCCAGCCGCCGACATGTCCGACGACTATAGGGTCGTCCCCACCACCCCGTTTCTAGGTTGGCCAGCCGCCGACATGTCCGACGACTATAGGGTCGTCCCCACGCCCCGGGCCAAAGTTGGCCAGCCGCCGACGTGTCCTACGCCTATGGGGTCGTCCCCACGACCACGGGACTAGGTTGGCCTGCCGCCGACATGTCCGACGACTATAGGGTAGTCCCCACGACCACTGGACAAAGTTGCCCAGCCGCCGACATGTCCGACGACTATAGGGTCGTCCCCACGACCCCGTGACTAGGTTGGCCCGCCGCCGACATGTCCGACGTCTATAGGGTCGTCCCCACGACCCCGGGGCTAGATTGCCCCGGCACCGTCATGTCCGACGACTATAGGGTCGTCCCCACGACCCCGGGACTAGGTTGGCCCGCCGCCGACTTGTCCGACGACTATAGGGTCGTCTCCACGACCCCGGGACTAGGTTGGCCAGTCACCGACATGTCCGACGACTATAGGGTCGTCTCCACGACCCCGGGACTAGGTTGGCCAGTCACCGACATGTCCGACGACTACAGGGTCGTCCCCACGACCACGGCCAAAGTTGCCCTGCCGCCGACATGTCCGACGACTATAGGGTCGTCCCCACGACCCCGGGACTAGGTTGGCCCACCACCGTCATGTCCGACGACTATAGGGTCGTCCCCAGGACCCCGGGACTAGGTCGGCCCGCCGCCGACTTGTCCGACGACTATAGGGTCGTCCCCACGACCCGGGCCAAAGTTGGACAGCCGCCGACATGTCCGACGACTATAGGGTCGTCCCCGCGAACCCGGGACTACGTTGGCCAGTCACCGACATGTCCGACGACTATAGGGTCGTCCCCACGACCGCGGGCCAAAGTTGGCCAGCCGCCGACATGTCCGACGACTATAGGGTCGTCCCCACGACCCGGGGACTAGGTTGGCCCGCCGCCGACTTGTCCGACTACTATAGGGTCGTCCCCACGACCCCGGGACTAGGTTGGCCCGCCGCCGACATGTCCGACGATTATAGGGTCGTCCCCACGACCCCGGGACTAGGTTGGCCCGCCGCCGACATGTCCGTAGACTATAGGGTCGTCCCCACGCCCCGGGACTAGGTTGGCCCGCCGCCGACTTGTCCGACGACTGTAGGGTCGTCCCCACGATCCCGGGACTAGGTTGGCCCGCCGCCGACGTGTCCTACGCCTATGGGGTCGTCCCCACGACCACGGGACTAGGTTGGCCAGCCGCCGACATGTCCGACGACTATAGGGTCGTCCCCACCACCCCGGGTCTAGGTTGGCCAGCCGCCGACATGTCCGACGACTATAGGGTCGTCCCCACGACCATGGGCCAAAGTTGCCCTGCCGCCGACATATCCGACGACTATAGGGTCGTCCCCACGACCACTGGCCAAAGTTGCCCAGCCGCCGACATGTCCGACGACTATAAGGTCGTCCCCACAACCCCGGGCCAAAGCTGGCCAGCCGCCGACTTGTCCGACGATTATAGGGTCGTCCCTACCACCCCGGGACTAGGTTGGCCAGCCGCCGACATGTCCGACGTCTATAGGGTCGTCCCCTCGACCCCGGGGCTAGATTGCCCCGGCACCGTCATGTCCGACGACTATAGGGTCTTCCCCACGACCATTGGCCAAAGTTGCCCAGCCGCCGACATGTCCGACGACTATAGGGTCGTCCCCACTACCCCGGGCCAAAGCTGGCCAGCCGCCGACTTGTCCGACGATTATAGGGTCGTCCCTACCACCCCGGGACTAGGTTGGCCAGCCGCCGACATGTCCGACGTCTATAGGGTCGTCCCCTCGACCCCGGGGCTAGATTGCCCCGGCACCGTCATGTCCGACGACTATAGGGTCGTCCCCACGACCCCGGGACTAGATTGGCCCGCCACGGTCATGTCCGACGACTATAGGTTCGTCCCTACGTCCCTGGGCATTCGTTGGCCTGCCGCCGACATGTCCGACGACTGTAGGGTCGTCCCCACGACCACTGGCCAAAGTTGCCCAGCCGCCGACATGTCCGACGACTATTGGGTCGTCCCCACGCCCCGGGCCAAAGTTGGCCAGCCGCCGACATGTCCGACGACTATAGGGTCGTCCCCACGACCTCGGGACTAGGTTGGCCGCCGCCGACATGTCCGACGACTATTGGGTCGTCCCCACGCCCCGGGCCAAAGTTGGCCAGCCGCCGACATGTCCGACGACTATAGGGTCGTCCCCACGACCCCGGGACTAGGTTGGCCCGCCGCCGACTTGTCCGACTACTATAGGGTCGTCCCCACGACCCCGGGACTAGGTTGGCCCGCCGCCGACATGTCCGACGATTATAGGGTCGTCCACACGACCCCGGGACTAGGTTGGCCCGCCGCCGACATGTCCGTAGACTATAGGGTCGTCCCCACGCCCCGGGACTAAGTTGGCCCGCCGCCGACTTGTCCGACGACTGTAGGGTCGTCCCCACGATCCCGGGACTAGGTTGGCCCGCCGCCGACGTGTCCTACGCCTATGGGGTCGTCCCCACGACCACGGGACTAGGTTGGCCAGCCGCCGACATGTCCGACGACTATAGGGTCGTCCCCACCACCCCGTGTCTAGGTTGGCCAGCCGCCGGCATGTCCGACGACTATAGGGTCGTCCCCACGCCCCGGGCCAAAGTTGGCCAGCCGCCGACGTGTCCTACGCCTATGGGGTCGTCCCCACGACCACGGGACTAGGTTGGCCTGCCGCCGACATGTCCGACGACTATAGGGTACTCCCCACGACCACTGGACAAAGTTGCCCAGCCGCCGACATGTCCGACGACTATAGGGTCGTCCCCACGACCGCGGGCCAAAGTTGGCCAGCCGCAGACATGTCCGACGACTATAGGGTCGTCCCCACGACCCCGGGACTAGGTTGGCCCGCCGCCGACTTGTCCGACTACTATAGGGTCGTCCCCACGACCCCGGGACTAGGTTGGCCCGCCGCCGACATGTCCGACGATTATAGGGTCGTCCCCACGACCCCGGGACTAGGTTGGCCCGCCGCCGACATGTCCGTAGACTATAGGGTCGTTCCCACGCCCCGGGACTAGGTTGGCCCGCCGCCGACTTGTCCGACGACTGTAGGGTCGTCCCCACGATCCCGGGACTAGGTTGGCCCGCCGCCGACGTGTCCTACGCCTATGGGGTCGTCCCCACGACCACGGGACTAGGTTGGCCAGCCGCCGACATGTCCGACGACTATAGGGTCGTCCCCACCACCCCGGGTCTAGGTTGGCCAGCCGCCGACATGTCCGACGACTATAGGGTCGTCCCCAGGACCCCGGGACTAGGTCGGCCCGCCGCCGACTTGTCCGACGACTATAGGGTCGTCCCCACGACCCGGGCCAAAGTTGGACAGCCGCCGACATGTCCGACGACTATAGGGTCGTCCCCGCGAACCCGGGACTACGTTGGCCAGTCACCGACATGTCCGACGACTATAGGGTCGTCCCCACGAACACGGGCCAAAGTTGGCCAGCCGCCGACATGTCCGACGACAATAGGGTCGTCCCCGCGAACCCGGGACTACGTTGGCCAGTCACCGACATGTCCGACGACTATAGGGTCGTCCCCACGACCACGGGCCAAAGTTGGCCAGCCGCCGTCATGTCCGACGACTATAGGCTCGTCTCCACGACCCCGGGAGTAGGTTGGCCGGCCGCCAACATTTCCGACGACTATGTGGGTCGTCCCCACGACCTCGGGACTAGGTTGGCCCGCCGCCGACTTGCAAGACGACTATAGGGTCGTCCCCACGACCCCGGGACTAGATTGCCCCGCCACCGTCATGTCCGACGACTACAGGGTCGTCCCCACGACCCCAGGACTAGGTTGGCCAGCCGCCGACATGTCCGACGACTATAGGGTCGTACCGACGACCACGGGCCAAAGTTGGCCAGCCACCGTCATGTCCGACGACTATAGGGTCGTCCCCACGACCCCGGGACTAGGTTGGCCCGCCGCCGACATGTCCGACGACTATAGGGTCGTCCCCACGACCACGGGCCAAAGTTGCCCTGCCGCCGACATGTCCGACGACTATAGGGTCGTCCCCACGACCCCGGGACTAGGTTGGCCCGCCGCCGACATGTCCGACGACTATAGGGTCGTCCCCACGACCCCGGGACTAGGTTGGCCGCCGCCGACATGTCCGTAGACTATAGGGTCGTCCCCACGCCCCGGGCCAAAGTTGGCCAGCCGCCGACATGTCCGACGACTATAGGGTCGTCCCCACGACCCCGGGACTAGGTCGGCCCGCCGCCGACTTGTCCGACGACTATAGGGTCGTCCCCACGACCCGGGCCAAAGTTGGCCAGCCGCCGACATGTCCGACGACTATAAGGTCGTCCCCGCGAACCCGGGACTACGTTGGCCAGTCACCGACATGTCCGACGACTATAGGGTCGTCCCCACGACCACGGGCCAAAGTTGCCCGGCCGCCGACATGTCCGACGACTATAGGGTCGTCCCCACGACCCCGGGACTAGGTTGGCCCACCGCCGACTTGTCCGACGACTATAGGGTCGTCCCCACGACCCCGGGACTAGATTGGCCCGCCACCGTCATGTCCGACGAGTATAGGGTCGTCCCCACGGCCCCGAGACTAGATTGGCCTACGACCGTCATGTCCGACGACTACAGGGTCGTCCCCACGACCCCAGGACTAGGTTGGCCAGCCGCCGAATTGTCCGACGACTATAGGGTCGTCCCCACGACCCCGGGACTAGATTGGCCAGCCGCCGACATGTCCGACGACTATAAGGTCGTCCCCGCGAACCCGGGACTACGTTGGCCAGTCACCGACAAGTCCGACGACTATAGGGTCGTCCCCACGACCACGGGCCAAAGTTGCCCGGCCGCCGACATGTCCGACGACTATAGGGTCGTCCCCACGACCCCGGGACTAGGTTGGCCCACCGCCGTCATGTCCGAAGACTACAGGGTCGTCCCCACGACCCCGGGACTAGGTTACCCAGCCTCCGACATATCCGACGAATATAGGGTCGTCCCCACGACCACGGGGCAAAGTTGGCCTGCCGCCGACATGTCCGACGACTATAGGGTCGTCCCCACGGCCCCGGGACTAGATTGGCCCGCCACCATCATGTCCGACGACTATAGGGTCGTCACCACGACCCCGGGACTAGGCTGGCCCGCCGCCGACTTGTCCGACGACTATAGGCTCGTCCCCACGACCCCGGGAATAGATTGGCCCGCCGCCGTCATGTCCGACGACTATAGGGTCGTCCCCACGCCCCCGGGAGCAGGTTGGCCAGCCACCGACATGTCCGACGACTATAGGGTCGTCCCCACCACCCCGGGTCTAGGTTGGCCAGCCGCCGACATGTCCGACGACTATAGGGTCGTCCCCACGACCCCGGGACTAGATTGGCCCGCCACCGTCATGTCCGACGACTACAGGGTCGTCCCCACGACCCCGGGACTAGGTTGGCCTGCCACCGACATGTCCGACGACTATAGGGTCGTCCCCACCACCCCGTTTCTAGGTTGGCCAGCCGCCGACATGTCCGACGACTATTGGGTCGTCCCCACGCCCCGGGCCAAAGTTGGCCAGCCGCCGACATGTCCGTCGACTATAGGGTCGTCCCCACGACCCCGTGACTAGGTTGGCCCGCCGCCGACATGTCCGACGTCTATAGGGTCGTCCCCACGACCCCGGGACTAGGTTGGCCCGCCGCCGACTTGTCCGACGACTATAGGGTCGTCTCCACGACCCCGGGACTAGGTTGGCCAGTCACCGACATGTCCGACGACTATAGGGTCGTCCCCACGACCACGGGCCAAAGTTGCCCTGCCGCCGACATGTCCGACGACTATAGGGTCGTCCCCACGACCTCGGGACTAGGTTGGCCGCCGCCGACATGTCCGACGACTATTGGGTCGTCCCCACGCCCCGGGCCAAAGTTGGCCAGCCGCCGACATGTCCGACGACTATAGGGTCGTCCCCACGACCCCGGGACTAGGTTGGCCCGCCGCCGACTTGTCCGACTACTATAGGGTCGTCCCCACGACCCCGGGACTAGGTTGGCCCGCCGCCGACATGTCCGACGATTATAGGGTCGTCCACACGACCCCGGGACTAGGTTGGCCCGCCGCCGACATGTCCGTAGACTATAGGGTCGTCCCCACGCCCCGGGACTAGGTTGGCCCGCCGCCGACTTGTCCGACGACTGTAGGGTCGTCCCCACGATCCCGGGACTAGGTTGGCCCGCCGCCGACGTGTCCTACGCCTATGGGGTCGTCCCCACGACCACGGGACTAGGTTGGCCAGCCGCCGACATGTCCGACGACTATAGGGTCGTCCCCACCACCCCGTTTCTAGGTTGGCCAGCCGCCGACATGTCCGACGACTATAGGGTCGTCCCCACGCCCCGGGCCAAAGTTGGCCAGCCGCCGACGTGTCCTACGCCTATGGGGTCGTCCCCACGACCACGGGACTAGGTTGGCCTGCCGCCGACATGTCCGACGACTATAGGGTAGTCCCCACGACCACTGGACAAAGTTGCCCAGCCGCCGAAATGTCCGACGACTATAGGGTCGTCCCCACGACCCCGTGACTAGGTTGGCCCGCCGCCGACATGTCCGACGACTATAGGGTCGTCCCCACCACCCCGGGTCTAGGTTGGCCAGCCGCCGACATGTCCGACGACTATAGGGTCGTCCCCACGACCATGGGCCAAAGTTGCCCTGCCGCCGACATATCCGACGACTATAGGGTCGTCCCCACGACCACTGGCCAAAGTTGCCCAGCCGCCGACATGTCCGACGACTATAAGGTCGTCCCCACAACCCCGGGCCAAAGCTGGCCAGCCGCCGACTTGTCCGACGATTATAGGGTCGTCCCTACCACCCCGGGACTAGGTTGGCCAGCCGCCGACATGTCCGACGTCTATAGGGTCGTCCCCTCGACCCCGGGGCTAGATTGCCCCGGCACCGTCATGTCCGACGACTATAGGGTCTTCCCCACGACCATTGGCCAAAGTTGCCCAGCCGCCGACATGTCCGACGACTATAGGGTCGTCCCCACTACCCCGGGCCAAAGCTGGCCAGCCGCCGACTTGTCCGACGATTATAGGGTCGTCCCTACCACCCCGGGACTAGGTTGGCCAGCCGCCGACATGTCCGACGTCTATAGGGTCGTCCCCTCGACCCCGGGGCTAGATTGCCCCGGCACCGTCATGTCCGACGACTATAGGGTCGTCCCCACGACCCCGGGACTAGATTGGCCCGCCACGGTCATGTCCGACGACTATAGGTTCGTCCCTACGTCCCTGGGCATACGTTGGCCTGCCGCCGACATGTCCGACGACTATAGGGTCGTCCCCACGACCACTGGCCAAAGTTGCCCAGCCGCCGACATGTCCGACGACTATTGGGTCGTCCCCACGCCCCGGGCCAAAGTTGGCCAGCCGCCGACATGTCCGACGACTATAGGGTCGTCCCCACGACCTCGGGACTAGGTTGGCCGCCGCCGACATGTCCGACGACTATTGGGTCGTCCCCACGCCCCGGGCCAAAGTTGGCCAGCCGCCGACATGTCCGACGACTATAGGGTCGTCCCCACGACCCCGGGACTAGGTTGGCCCGCCGCCGACTTGTCCGACTACTATAGGGTCGTCCCCACGACCCCGGGACTAGGTTGGCCCGCCGCCGACATGTCCGACGATTATAGGGTCGTCCACACGACCCCGGGACTAGGTTGGCCCGCCGCCGACATGTCCGTAGACTATAGGGTCGTCCCCACGCCCCGGGACTAAGTTGGCCCGCCGCCGACTTGTCCGACGACTGTAGGGTCGTCCCCACGATCCCGGGACTAGGTTGGCCCGCCGCCGACGTGTCCTACGCCTATGGGGTCGTCCCCACGACCACGGGACTAGGTTGGCCAGCCGCCGACATGTCCGACGACTATAGGGTCGTCCCCACCACCCCGTGTCTAGGTTGGCCAGCCGCCGGCATGTCCGACGACTATAGGGTCGTCCCCACGCCCCGGGCCAAAGTTGGCCAGCCGCCGACGTGTCCTACGCCTATGGGGTCGTCCCCACGACCACGGGACTAGGTTGGCCTGCCGCCGACATGTCCGACGACTATAGGGTACTCCCCACGACCACTGGACAAAGTTGCCCAGCCGCCGACATGTCCGACGACTATAGGGTCGTCCCCACGACCCCGTGACTAGGTTGGCCCGCCGCCGACATGTCCGACGTCTATAGGGTCGTCCCCACGACCCCGGGGCTAGATTGCCCCGGCACCGTCATGTCCGACGACTACAGGGTCGTCCCCAGGACCCCGGGACTAGGTCGGCCCGCCGCCGACTTGTCCGACGACTATAGGGTCGTCCCCACGACAACGGGTCAAAGTTGGCCAGCCGCCGTTATGTCCGACGACTATAGGGTCGTCCCCACGACCCCGGGACCAGGTTGGCCCGCCGCCAACATTTCTGACGACTATAGGGTCGTCCCTAGGACCCTGGGCGTATGTTGGCCCGCCGCCGACATGTCCGACGACTATAGGGTCGTCCCCACGACCCCGGGACTAGATTGGCCCGCCACCGTCATGTCCGACGAGTATAGGGCCGTACCCACGACGCCGGGACTAGATTGGCCCGTCACCGTCAGGTCCGACGACTATAGGGTCGTCCCCACGACCCCTGGACTAGTTTGGCCCGCCGCCGACTTGTCCGACGACAATAGAGTCGTCCCCACGACCACGGGCCAAAGTTGCCCAGCCGCCGGCATGTCCGACGACTATAGGGTCGTCCCCAAGACCCCGGGACTAGGTTGGCCCGCCGCCGACTTGTCCGACGACTATAGGGTCGTCCGCACGACCACGGACCAAAGTTGCCCAGCTGCCGGCATGTCCGACGACTATAGGGTCGTCCCCACGACCCCGGGACTAGGCTGGCCCGCCGCCGACTTGTCCGACGACTATAGGCTCGTCCCCACGACCCCGGGAATAGATTGGCCCGCCGCCGTCATGTCCGACGACTATAGGGTCGTCCCCACGCCCCCGGGAGCAGGTTGGCCAGCCACCGACATGTCCGACGACTATAGGGTCGTCCCCACCACCCCGGGTCTAGGTTGGCCAGCCGCCGACATGTCCGACGACTATAGGGTCGTCCCCACGACCCCGGGACTAGATTGGCCCGCCACCGTCATGTCCGACGACTACAGGGTCGTCCCCACGACCCCGGGACTAGGTTGGCCTGCCGCCGACATGTCCGACGACTATAGGGTCGTCCCCACCACCCCGTTTCTAGGTTGGCCAGCCGCCGACATGTCCGACGACTATTGGGTCGTCCCCACGCCCCGGGCCAAAGTTGGCCAGCCGCCGACATGTCCGTCGACTATAGGGTCGTCCCCACGACCCCGTGACTAGGTTGGCCCGCCGCCGACATGTCCGACGTCTATAGGGTCGTCCCCACGACCCCGGGACTAGGTTGGCCCGCCGCCGACTTGTCCGACGACTATAGGGTCGTCTCCACGACCCCGGGACTAGGTTGGCCAGTCACCGACATGTCCGACGACTATAGGGTCGTCCCCACGACCACGGGCCAAAGTTGCCCTGCCGCCGACATGTCCGACGACTATAGGATCGTCCCCACGACCTCGGGACTAGGTTGGCCGCCGCCGACATGTCCGACGACTATTGGGTCGTCCCCACGCCCCGGGCCAAAGTTGGCCAGCCGCCGACATGTCCGACGACTATAGGGTCGTCCCCACGACCCCGGGACTAGGTTGGCCCGCCGCCGACTTGTCCGACTACTATAGGGTCGTCCCCACGACCCCGGGACTAGGTTGGCCCGCCGCCGACATGTCCGACGATTATAGGGTCGTCCACACGACCCCGGGACTAGGTTGGCCCGCCGCCGACATGTCCGTAGACTATAAGGTCGTCCCCACCACCCCGTTTCTAGGTTGGCCAGCCGCCGACATGTCCGACGACTATAGGGTCGTCCCCACGCCCCGGGCCAAAGTTGGCCAGCCGCCGACGTGTCCTACGCCTATGGGGTCGTCCCCACGACCACGGGACTAGGTTGGCCTGCCGCCGACATGTCCGACGACTATAGGGTACTCCCCACGACCACTGGACAAAGTTGCCCAGCCGCCGACATGTCCGACGACTACAGGGTCGTCCCCACGACCCCGGGACTAGGTTGGCCCGCCGCCGACTTGTCCGACGACTATAGGGTCGTCTCCACGACCCCGGGACTAGGTTGGCCAGTCACCGACATGTCCGACGACTATAGGGTCGTCCCCACCACCCCGTTTCTAGGTTGGCCAGCCGCCGACATGTCCGACGACTATTGGGTCGTCCCCACGCCCCGGGCCAAAGTTGGCCAGCCGCCGACATGTCCGTCGACTATAGGGTCGTCCCCACGACCCCGTGACTAGGTTGGCCCGCCGCCGACATGTCCGACGTCTATAGGGTCGTCCCCACGACCCCGGGACTAGGTTGGCCCGCCGCCGACTTGTCCGACGACTATAGGGTCGTCTCCACGACCCCGGGACTAGGTTGGCCAGTCACCGACATGTCCGACGACTATAGGGTCGTCCCCACGACCACGGGCCAAAGTTGCCCTGCCGCCGACATGTCCGACGACTATAGGGTCGTCCCCACGACCTCGGGACTAGGTTGGCCGCCGCCGACATGTCCGACGACTATTGGGTCGTCCCCACGCCCCGGGCCAAAGTTGGCCAGCCGCCGACATGTCCGACGACTATAGGGTCGTCCCCACGACCCCGGGACTAGGTTGGCCCGCCGCCGACTTGTCCGACTACTATAGGGTCGTCCCCACGACCCCGGGACTAGGTTGGCCCGCCGCCGACATGTCCGACGATTATAGGGTCGTCCACACGACCCCGGGACTAGGTTGGCCCGCCGCCGACATGTCCGTAGACTATAGGGTCGTCCCCACGCCCCGGGACTAGGTTGGCCCGCCGCCGACTTGTCCGACGACTGTAGGGTCGTCCCCACGATCCCGGGACTAGGTTGGCCCGCCGCCGACGTGTCCTACGCCTATGGGGTCGTCCCCACGACCACGGGACTAGGTTGGCCAGCCGCCGACATGTCCGACGACTATAGGGTCGTCCCCACCACCCCGTTTCTAGGTTGGCCAGCCGCCGACATGTCCGACGACTATAGGGTCGTCCCCACGCCCCGGGCCAAAGTTGGCCAGCCGCCGACGTGTCCTACGCCTATGGGGTCGTCCCCACGACCACGGGACTAGGTTGGCCTGCCGCCGACATGTCCGACGACTATAGGGTAGTCCCCACGACCACTGGACAAAGTTGCCCAGCCGCCGACATGTCCGACGACTATAGGGTCGTCCCCACGACCCCGTGACTAGGTTGGCCCGCCGCCGACATGTCCGACGTCTATAGGGTCGTCCCCTCGACCCCGGGGCTAGATTGCCCCGGCACCGTCATGTCCGACGACTATAGGGTCGTCCCCACGACCCCGGACAAAGTTGCCCTGCCGCCGACATGCCCGACGACTATAGGGTCGTCCCCACGACCCCGGGACTAGGTTGGCCCACCACCGTCATGTCCGACGACTATAGGGTCGTCCCCAGGACCCCGGGACTAGGTCGGCCCGCCGCCGACTTGTCCGACGACTATAGGGTCGTCCCCACGACCCGGGCCAAAGTTGGACAGCCGCCGACATGTCCGACGACTATAGGGTCGTCCCCGCGAACCCGGGACTACGTTGGCCAGTCACCGACATGTCCGACGACTATAGGGTCGTCCCCACGAACACGGGCCAAAGTTGGCCAGCCGCCGACATGTCCGACGACAATAGGGTCGTCCCCGCGAACCCGGGACTACGTTGGCCAGTCACCGACATGTCCGACGACTATAGGGTCGTCCCCACGACCACGGGCCAAAGTTGCCCTGCCGCCGACATGTCCGACGACTATAGGGTCGTCCCCACGACCCCAGGACTAGGTTGGCCCGCCGCCGACTTGTCCGACGACTATAGAGTCGTCCCCACGACCCCGGGACTAGGTTGGCCCGCCGCCGACATGTCCGACGATTATAGGGTCGTCCCCACGACCCCGGGACTAGGTTGGCCCGCCGCCGACTTGTCCGACGACTATAGGGTCGTCTCCACGACCCCGGGACTAGGTTGGCCAGTCACCGACATGTCCGACGACTATAGGGTCGTCCCCACGACCACGGGCCAAAGTTGCCCTGCCGCCGACATGTCCGACGACTATAGGGTCGTCCCCACGACCTCGGGACTAGGTTGGCCGCCGCCGACATGTCCGACGACTATTGGGTCGTCCCCACGCCCCGGGCCAAAGTTGGCCAGCCGCCGACATGTCCGACGACTATAGGGTCGTCCCCACGACCCCGGGACTAGGTTGGCCCGCCGCCGACTTGTCCGACTACTATAGGGTCGTCCCCACGACCCCGGGACTAGGTTGGCCCGCCGCCGACATGTCCGACGATTATAGGGTCGTCCACACGACCCCGGGACTAGGTTGGCCCGCCGCCGACATGTCCGTAGACTATAGGGTCGTCCCCACGCCCCGGGACTAAGTTGGCCCGCCGCCGACTTGTCCGACGATTGTAGGGTCGTCCCCACGATCCCGGGACTAGGTTGGCCCGCCGCCGACATGTCCGACGACTATAGGATCGTCCCCACCACCCCGTGTCTAGGTTGGCCAGCCGCCGGCATGTCCGACGACTATAGGGTCGTCCCCACGCCCCGGGCCAAAGTTGGCCAGCCGCCGACGTGTCCTACGCCTATGGGGTCGTCCCCACGACCACGGGACTAGGTTGGCCAGCCGCCGACATGTCCGACGACTATAGGATCGTCCCCACGACCCCGTGACTAGGTTGGCCCGCCGCCGACATGTCCGACGTCTATAGGGTCGTCCCCACGACCCCGGGGCTAGATTGCCCCGGCACCGTCATGTCCGACGACTACAGGGTCGTCCCCACGACCCCGGGACTAGGTTGGCCCGCCGCCGACTTGTCCGACGACTATAGGGTCGTCTCCACGACCCCGGGACTAGGTTGGCCAGTCACCGACATGTCCGACGACTATAGGGTCGTCTCCACGACCCCGGGACTAGGTTGGCCAGTCACCGACATGTCCGACGACTATAGGGTCGTCTCCACGACCCCGGGACTAGGTTGGCCAGTCACCGACATGTCCGACGACTAAAGGGTCGTCCCCACGACCACGGCCAAAGTTGCCCTGCCGCCGACATGTCCGACGACTATAGGGTCGTCCCCACGACCCCGGGACTAGGTTGGCCCACCACCGTCATGTCCGACGACTATAGGGTCGTCCCCAGGACCCCGGGACTAGGTCGGCCCGCCGCCGACTTGTCCGACGACTATAGGGTCGTCCCCACGACCCGGGCCAAAGTTGGACAGCCGCCGACATGTCCGACGACTATAGGGTCGTCCCCGCGAACCCGGGACTACGTTGGCCAGTCACCGACATGTCCGACGACTATAGGGTCGTCCCCACGACCGCGGGCCAAAGTTGGCCAGCCGCCGACATGTCCGACGACTATAGGGTCGTCCCCACGACCCCGGGACTAGGTTGGCCCGCCGCCGACTTGTCCGACTACTATAGGGTCGTCCCCACGACCCCGGGACTAGGTTGGCCCGCCGCCGACATGTCCGACGATTATAGGGTCGTCCCCACGACCCCGGGACTAGGTTGGCCCGCCGCCGACATGTCCGTAGACTATAGGGTCGTTCCCACGCCCCGGGACTAGGTTGGCCCGCCGCCGACTTGTCCGACGACTGTAGGGTCGTCCCCACGATCCCGGGACTAGGTTGGCCCGCCGCCGACGTGTCCTACGCCTATGGGGTCGTCCCCACGACCACGGGACTAGGTTGGCCAGCCGCCGACATGTCCGACGACTATAGGGTCGTCCCCACCACCCCGGGTCTAGGTTGGCCAGCCGCCGACATGTCCGACGACTATAGGGTCGTCCCCACGACCATGGGCCAAAGTTGCCCTGCCGCCGACATATCCGACGACTATAGGGTCGTCCCCACGACCACTGGCCAAAGTTGCCCAGCCGCCGACATGTCCGACGACTATAGGGTCGTCCCCACAACCCCGGGCCAAAGCTGGCCAGCCGCCGACTTGTCCGACGATTATAGGGTCGTCCCTACCACCCCGGGACTAGGATGGCCAGCCGCCTACATGTCCGACGTCTATAGGGTCGTCCCCTCGACCCCGGGGCTAGATTGCCCCGGCACCGTCATGCCCGACGACTATAGGGTCTTCCCCACGACCACTGGCCAAAGTTGCCCAGCCGCCGACATGTCCGACGACTATAGGGTCGTCCCCACTACCCCGGGCCAAAGCTGGCCAGCCGCCGACTTGTCCGACGATTATAGGGTCGTCCCTACCACCCCGGGACTAGGTTGGCCAGCCGCCGACATGTCCGACGTCTATAGGGTCGTCCCCTCGACCCCGGGGCTAGATTGCCCCGGCACCGTCATGTCCGACGACTATAGGGTCGTCCCCACGACCCCGGGACTAGATTGGCCCGCCACGGTCATGTCCGACGACTATAGGTTCGTCCCTACGTCCCTGGGCATACGTTGGCCTGCCGCCGACATGTCCGACGACTATAGGGTCGTCCCCACGACCACTGGACAAAGTTGCCCAGCCGCCGACATGTCCGACGACTATAGGGTCGTCCCCACGACCCCGTGACTAGGTTGGCCCGCCGCCGACATGTCCGACATCTATAGGGGCGTCCCCACGACCCCGGGGCTAGATTGCCCCGGCACCGTCATGTCCGACGACTATAGGGTCGTCCCCACGACCCCGGGACTAGGTTGGCCCGCCGCCGACTTGTCCGACGACTATAGGGTCGTCTCCACGACCCCGGGACTAGGTTGGCCAGTCACCGACATGTCCGACGACTATAGGGTCGTCTCCACGACCCCGGGACTAGGTTGGCCAGTCACCGACATGTCCGACGACTATAGGGTCGTCCCCACGACCACGGACAAAGTTGCCCTGCCGCCGACATGCCCGACGACTATAGGGTCGTCCCCACGACCCCGGGACTAGGTTGGCCCACCACCGTCATGTCCGACGACTATAGGGTCGTCCCCACGACCCCGGGACTAGGTCGGCCCGCCGCCGACTTGTCCGACGACTATAGGGTCGTCCCCACGACCCGGGCCAAAGTTGGACAGCCGCCGACATGTCCGACGACTATAGGGTCGTCCCCGCGAACCCGGGACTACGTTGGCCAGTCACCGACATGTCCGACGACTATAGGGTCGTCCCCACGAACACGGGCCAAAGTTGGCCAGCCGCCGACATGTCCGACGACAATAGGGTCGTCCCCGCGAACCCGGGACTACGTTGGCCAGTCACCGACATGTCCGACGACTATAGGGTCGTCCCCACGACCACGGGCCAAAGTTGGCCAGCCGCCGTCATGTCCGACGACTATAGGCTCGTCTCCACGACCCCGGGAGTAGGTTGGCCGGCCGCCAACATTTCCGACGACTATGTGGGTCGTCCCCACGACCTCGGGACTAGGTTGGCCCGCCGCCGACTTGCAAGACGACTATAGGGTCGTCCCCACGACCCCGGGACTAGATTGCCCCGGCACCGTCATGTCCGACGACTATAGGGTCGTCCCCACGACCCCGGGACTAGGTTGGCCCGCCGCCGACATGTCCGACGACTATAGGGTCGTCCCCACGACCCCGGGACTAGGTCGGCCCGCCGCCGACTTGTCCGACGACTATAGGGTCGTCCCCACGACCCGGGCCAAAGTTGGCCAGCCGCCGACATGTCCGACGACTATAAGGTCGTCCCCGCGAACCCGGGACTACGTTGGCCAGTCACCGACATGTCCGACGACTATAGGGTCGTCCCCACGACCACGGGCCAAAGTTGCCCGGCCGCCGACATGTCCGACGACTATAGGGTCGTCCCCACGACCCCGGGACTAGGTTGGCCCACCGCCGACTTGTCCGACGACTATAGGGTCGTCCCCACGACCCCGGGACTAGATTGGCCCGCCACCGTCATGTCCGACGAGTATAGGGTCGTCCCCACGGCCCCGAGACTAGATTGGCCTACGACCGTCATGTCCGACGACTACAGGGTCGTCCCCACGACCCCAGGACTAGGTTGGCCAGCCGCCGAATTGTCCGACGACTATAGGGTCGTCCCCACGACCCCGGGACTAGATTGGCCAGCCGCCGACATGTCCGACGACTATAAGGTCGTCCCCGCGAACCCGGGACTACGTTGGCCAGTCACCGACATGTCCGACGACTATAGGGTCGTCCCCACGACCACGGGCCAAAGTTGCCCGGCCGCCGACATGTCCGACGACTATAGGGTCGTCCCCACGACCCCGGGACTAGGTTGGCCCACCGCCGACTTGTCCGACGACTATAGGGTCGTCCCCACGACCACGGGACTAGGTTGGCCCGCCACCGTCATGTCCGAAGACTACAGGGTCGTCCCCACGACCCCGGGACTAGGTTACCCAGCCTCCGACATATCCGACGAATATAGGGTCGTCCCCACGACCACGGGGCAAAGTTGGCCTGCCGCCGACATGTCCGACGACTATAGGGTCGTCCCCACGGCCCCGGGACTAGATTGGCCCGCCACCATCATGTCCGACGACTATAGGGTCGTCACCACGAACTCGGGACTAGGTTGACCAGCCGCCGACATGTCCGACGACCATAGGGTCGTCCCCACGAACCCGGGACTAGATTGGCCCGCCACCGTCATGTCCGACGACTATAGGGTCGTCCCCACGACAACGGGTCAAAGTTGGCCAGCCGCCGTTATGTCCGACGACTATAGGGTCGTCCTCACGACCCCGGGACCAGGTTGGCCCGCCGCCAACATTTCTGACGACTATAGGGTCGTCCCTAGGACCCTGGGCGTATGTTGGCCCGCCGCCGGCATGTCCGACGACTATAGGGTCGTCCCCACGACCCCGGGACTAGATTGGCCCGCCACCGTCATGTCCGACGAGTATAGGGCCGTACCCACGACGCCGGGACTAGATTGGCCCGTCACCGTCAGGTCCGACGACTATAGGGTCGTCCCCACGACCCCTGGACTAGTTTGGCCCGCCGCCGACTTGTCCGACGACAATAGGGTCGTCCCCACGACCACGGGCCAAAGTTGCCCAGCCGCCGGCATGTCCGACGACTATAGGGTCGTCCCCAAGACCCCGGGACTAGGTTGGCCCGCCGCCGACTTGTCCGACGACTATAGGGTCGTCCGCACGACCACGGACCAAAGTTGCCCAGCTGCCGGCATGTCCGACGACTATAGGGTCGTCCCCACGACCCCGGGACTAGGCTGGCCCGCCGCCGACTTGTCCGACGACTATAGGCTCGTCCCCACGACCCCGGGAATAGATTGGCCCGCCGCCGTCATGTCCGACGACTATAGGGTCGTCCCCACGACCCCGGGACTAGATTGGCCCGCCACCGTCATGTCCGACGAGTATAGGGCCGTACCCACGACGCCGGGACTAGATTGGCCCGTCACCGTCATGTCCGACGACTATAGGGTCGTCCCCACTATCCCGGGACTATATTGGCCCGCCACCATCATATCCGACGACTATACGGTCGTCCCCACGATCCCGGGACTAGTTTGGCCCTCCGCCGACTTGTCCGACGACTATAGGGTCGTTCCCACGCCCCCGGGAGCAGGTTGGCCAGCCACCGACATGTCCGACGACTATAGGGTCGTCCCCACCACCCCGGGTCTAGGTTGGCCAGCCGCCGACATGTCCGACGACTATAGGGTCGTCCCCACGACCCCGGGACTAGATTGGCCCGCCACCGTCATGTCCGACGACTACAGGGTCGTCCCCACGACCCCGGGACTAGATTGGCCCACCACCGTCATGTCCGACGACTATAGGGTCGTCCCCGCGAACCCGGGACTACGTTGGCCAGTCACCGACATGTCCGACGACTATAGGGTCGTCCCCACGATCACGGGCCAAAGTTGGCCAGCCGCCGTCATGTCCGACGACTATAGGCTCGTCTCCACGACCCCGGGAGTAGGTTGGCCGGCCGCCAACATTTCCGACGACTATGTGGGTCGTCCCCACGACCTCGGGACTAGGTTGGCCCGCCGCCGACTTGTCCGACGACTATAGGGTCGTCCCCACGACCCCGGGACTAGATTGCCCCGCCACCGTCATGTCCGACGACTACAGGGTCGTCCCCACGACCCCAGGACTAGGTTGGCCAGCCGCCGACATGTCCGACGACTATAGGGTCGTCCCGACGACCACGGGCCAAAGTTGGCCAGCCACCGTCATGTCCGACGACTATAGGGTCGTCCCCACGACCCCGGGACTAGGTTGGCCGCCGCCGACATGTCCGTAGACTATAGGGTCGTCCCCACGCCGCGGGCCAAAGTTGGCCAGCCGCCGGCATGTCCGACGACTATAGGGTCGTCCCCACGACCCCGGGACTAGGTCGGCCAGTCACCGACATGTCCGACGAATATAGGGTCGTCCCCACGACCCCGGGGCTAGATTGCCCCGGCACCGTCATGTCCGACGACTATAGGGTCGTCCCCACGACCCCGGGACTAGGTTGGCCCGCCGCCGACATGTCCGACGACTATAGGGTCGTCCCCACGACCACGGGCCAAAGTTGCCCTGCCGCCGACATGTCCGACGACTATAGGGTCGTCCCCACGACCCCGGGACTAGGTTGGCCCGCCGCCGACATGTCCGACGACTATAGGGTCGTCCCCACGACCCCGGGACTAGGTTGGCCGCCGCCGACATGTCCGTAGACTATAGGGTCGTCCCCACGCCCCGGGCCAAAGTTGGCCAGCCGCCGACATGTCCGACGACTATAGGGTCGTCCCCACGACCCCGGGACTAGGTCGGCCCGCCGCCGACTTGTCCGACGACTATAGGGTCGTCCCCACGACCCGGGCCAAAGTTGGCCAGCCGCCGACATGTCCGACGACTATAAGGTCGTCCCCGCGAACCCGGGACTACGTTGGCCAGTCACCGACATGTCCGACGACTATAGGGTCGTCCCCACGACCACGGGCCAAAGTTGCCCGGCCGCCGACATGTCCGACGACTATAGGGTCGTCCCCACGACCCCGGGACTAGGTTGGCCCACCGCCGACTTGTCCGACGACTATAGGGTCGTCCCCACGACCCCGGGACTAGATTGGCCCGCCACCGTCATGTCCGACGAGTATAGGGTCGTCCCCACGGCCCCGAGACTAGATTGGCCTACGACCGTCATGTCCGACGACTACAGGGTCGTCCCCACGACCCCAGGACTAGGTTGGCCAGCCGCCGAATTGTCCGACGACTATAGGGTCGTCCCCACGACCCCGGGACTAGATTGGCCCGCCACCGTCATGTCCGACGACTACAGGGTCGTCCCCACGACCCCGGGACTAGATTGGCCCACCACCGTCATGTCCGACGACTACAGGGTCGTCCCCACGTCCCCGGTACTAGGTTGGCCAGCCACCGTCATGTCCGACGACTATAGGGCCGTCCCCACGACCCCGGGACTAGATTGGCCCGCCACCGTCATGTCCGACGACTATAGGGTCGTCCCCACGACCCCGGGACTAGATTGGCCCGCCACCGCCATGTCCGATCTCTATAGGGTCGTTCGCTCGACCCCGGGACTAAATTGCCCCGCCACTGTCATGTCCGACGACTATAGTGTCGTCCCCACGACCCCGGGACTAGGTTGGCCAGCACCCGAAATATACGACGATTGTAGGGTCGTTCCCACGACCCCGGGACTAGATTGGCCAGCCGCCGAAATGTCCAATGACTATAGGGTCGTCCCCACGTCCCCGGGGCTAGGTTGGCCCGCCACCGTCATGTCCGACGACTATAGGGTCGTCCCCACGGCCCCGAGACTAGATTGGCCCACGACCGTCATGTCCGACGACTACGGGGTCGTCCCCACGACCCCAGGACTAGATTGCCCCGCCACCGTCATGTCCGACGACTATAGGGTCGTCCCCACGTCCCCGGGGCTACGTTGGCCAGCCACCGACATGTCCAACGACCATAGGGTCGTCCCCACGACCCCGGGACTATATTAGCCCGCCACCGCCATGTCCGACGACTATAGGGTCGTCCCCACGTCCCCGGTACTAGGTTGGCCAGCCGCCGACATGTCCGACGACTATAGGGACGTCCCCACGTGTACGGGCCAAAGTTGCCCCGCCGCCGACATGTCCGACGACTATAGGGTCGTACGCACGACCCCGGGACTAGATTGCCCCGCCACTGTTATGTCCGACGACTATAGGGCCGTCCCCACGACCCCGGGACTAGATTGGCCCGCCACCGTCATGTCCGAAGAGTATAGAGTCGTCCCCACGACCCCGGGCCAAAGTTGGCCAGCCGCCGACATGTCCGACGACTATACGGTCGTCCCCACGACCACGGGACTAGGTTGGCCCGCCGCCGACTTGTCCGACGACTACAGGGTCGTGCCTACCACGCCGGGACTAGGTTGACCCGCCGCCGAATTGTCCGACGACTATAGGGTCGTCCCCACGACCCCGGGACTAGATTGGCCCGCCACCATCATGTCCGACGACTATAGGATCGTCCCCACGACCCCGGGACTAGGTTGGCCCGCCGCCGACTTGTCCGACGACTATAGGGTCGTCCCCACGACCCCGGGACTAGATTGGCCCGCCACCGTCATGTCCGACGACAATAGGGTCGTCCCCACGACCCCGGGACTAGATTAGCCCGCCGCCGACATGTCCCACGACTATAGGGTCGTCCCCACGTCCCCGGGGCTAGGTTGGCCAGCCACTGACATGTCCGACGACTATAGGGTCGTCCCCACGACCCTGGGACTAGATTAGCCCGCCACCGTCATGTCCAACGACTATAGGGTCGTCCCCACGACCCCGGTACTAGGTTGGCCAGCCACCGTCATGTCGGACGACTATAGGGTCGTCCGTACGACCCCGGGACTAGAGTGGCCCGCCACCGTCATGTCCGACTACTATAGGGTCGTCCCCACGACCCCGGGACTAGATTGGCCCGCCACCGTCATGTCCGACGACTATAGGGTCGCCCCCACGACCCCGGGACTAGATTGGCCCGACACCGTCATGTCTGACGACTATAGGGTCATCCCCACGACCCCGGGACTTGGTTGGCCCGCCGCCGACATGTCCGACGACTATAGGGTCGTCGCCACGAACCCGGGACTAGGCTGGCCAGCCGCCGCCCTGTCCGACGACTATAGGGTCGTCCCCACGTGCCCGGGGCTAGATTGGCCCGCCGCCGAAATGTCCGACGACTATAGGGTCGTCCCCACGTCCCCGGGGCTAGGTTGGCCCGCCACCGTCATGTCCGACGACTATAGGGTCGTCCCCACGACCCCGGTACTAGGCTGGCCAGCCGCCGACCTTTCCGACGACTATAGGGTCGTCCCCACGACCCCGGGACTAGATTGGCCCGCCACCGCCATGTCCGACCTCTATAGGGTCGTACGCTCGGCCCCGGGACTAGATTGGCCCGCCACCGTCATGTCCGACGACTATAGGGTCGTCCCCACGAGTACGGGCCAAAGTTGCCCCGCCGCCGACATGTCCGACGACTATAGGGTCGTCCCCACGACCCCGGTACTAGGTTGGCCAGCCACCGTCATGTCCGACGACTATAGGGCCGTCCCCACGACCCCGGGACTAGATTGGCCCGCCACCGTCATGTCCGACGACTATAGGGTCGTCCCCACGACCCCGGTACTAGGTTGGCCAGCCACCGTCATGTCCGACGACTATAGGGCCGTCCCCACGACCCCGGGACTAGATTGGCCCGCCACCGTCATGTCCGACGACTATAGGGTCGTCCCCACGACCCCGGGACTAGATTGGCCCGCCACCGCCATGTCCGACCTCTATAGGGTCGTTCGCTCGACCCCGGGACTAAATTGCCCCGCCACTGTCATGTCCGACGACTATAGTGTCGTCCCCACGACCCCGGGACTAGGTTGGCCAGCCGCCGAAATATCCGACGATTGTAGGGTCGTTCCCACGACCCCGGGACTAGATTGGCCCGCCACCGTCATGTCCGACGACTATAGGGTCGTCCCCACGACCCCGGGACTAGATTGGCCAGCCGCCGAAATGTCCAACGACTATAGGGTCGTCCCCACGTCCCCGGGGCTAGGTTGGCCCGCCACCGTCATGTCCGACGACTATAGGGTCGTCCCCACGACCCCGGTACTAGGCTGGCCAGCCGCCGACCTGTCCGACGACTATAGGGTCGTCCCCACGACCCCGGGACTAGATTGGCCCGCCACCGCCATGTCCGACCTCTATAGGGTCGTACGCTCGACCCCGGGACTAGATTGGCCCGTCACCGTCATGTCCGACGACTATAGGGTCGTCCCCACGACGCCGGGACTAGATTGGCCCGTCACCGTCATGTCCGACGTCTATAGGGTCGTCCCCACGACCCCGGGACTAGGTGGGCCCGCCGCCGACTTGTCCGACGACTATAGTGTCGTCCCCACGACCACGGGCCAAAGTTGGCCCGCCGCCGACTTGTCCGACGACTATAGGGTCGTCCCCACGACCACGGGACTAGGTTGGCCAGCCGCCGACATGTCCGACGACTATACGTTCGTCCCCACGATCCCGGGACTAGACTGGCCCGCCGCCAACATATCCGACGACTATAGGGTCGTACCCACGACGCGGGGACTAGATTGGCCCGTCACCGTCATGTCCGACGACTATAGGGTCGTCCCCACGACCCCGGGACTAGACTGGCCAGCCGCCGACATGTCCGACGACTATAGGGTCGTCCCCACGACCCCAGGACTAGATTACCACGCCACCGTCATGTCCGACGACTATAGGGTCGTCCCCACGACCACGGGCCAAAGTCGGCCAGCCGCCGACATGTTCGACGACTATAGGGTCGTCCCCACGACCCCGGGGCTAGGATGACCCGCCGCCGACTTGTCCGACGACAATAGGGTCGTCCCCACGTCCCCGGGCCTAAGTTGGCTAGCCGCCAACATGTCCGACGTCTATAGGGTCGTCCCAACGTCCCCGGGGCTAGATTGGCCCGCCACCGTCATGTCCGACGACTATAGGGTCGTCCCCACGACCACTGGCCAATGTTGGCCAGCAGCCGACATGTCCGACGACTATAGGGTCGTCCCAACGAACCCGGGACTAGGTTGGCTAGCCGCCAACATGTCCGACGTCTATAGGGTCGTCCCCACGTGCCCGGGGCTAGATTGGCCCGCCACCGTCATGTCCGACGACTATAGGGTCGTCCCCACGACCACTGGCCAATGTTGGCCAGCAGCCGACATGTCCGACGACTATAGGGTCGTCCCAACGAACCCGGGACTAGGTTGGCTAGCCGCCAACATGTCCGACGTCTATAGGGTCGTCCCCACGACCCCGGGACCAGGTTGGCCAGCCGCCGGCATGTCCAACGAGTATACGGTTGTCCCCACGACCACGGGACTAGGTTGGCCCGTCTCCGTCATGTCCGACGACTATAGGGTCGTCCCCACGACCCCGGGGCTATGTTGGCCAGCCGCCGACATGTCCGACGACTATACGGTCGTCGCCACGACCATGGGACTAGGTTGGCCCGCCGCCGACATGTCCGACGACTATAGGGTCGTCCCCACGGCCCCGGGACTAGATTGGCCCACGACCGTCATGTCCGACGACTACAGGGTCGTCCCCACGACCCCAAGACTAGATTACCACGCCACCGTCATGTCCGACGACTATAGGGTCGTCCCCACGACCCCGGGACTAGATTGGCTCGCCAGCATCATGTCCGACGACTATAGGACCGTCCCCACGACCCCGGGACTAGATTGGCCCGTCACCGTCATGTCCGACGACTATAGGGTCGTCCCCACGACGCCAGGACTAGATTGGCCCGTCACCGTCATGTCCGACGACTATAGGGTCGTCCCCACGACCCCGGGACTAGATTGCCACGCCCCCGTCATGTCCGACGACTATAGGGTCGTCCCCACGACCACCGGCCAAAGTTGGCAAGCCGCCGACATGTTCGACGACTATAGGGTCGTCCCCACGACCCCGGTACTAGATTGGCCCGCCACCGTCATGTCCGACGAGTATAGGGTCGTACCCACGACGCCGGGACTAGATTGGCCCGTCACCGTCATGTCCGACGACTATAGGGTCGTCCCCACGACCCCGGGACTAGGTTGGCCCGCTGCCGACTTGTCCGACGACTATAGGGTCGTCCCCACGACCACGGGACTAGGTTGGCCAGCCGCCGACATGTCCCACGACTATACGGTCGTCACCACGACCACGGGACTAGGTTGGCCCGCCGCCGACTTGTATGACGACTATAGGGTCGGTCCCACGATCCCGGGACTAGATTGGCCCGCCACCAACATATCCGACGACTATAGGGTCGTCTCCACGACCCCGGGACTAGGTTGGCCCGCCGCCAACATGTGCGACGACAATAGGGTCGTCCCCACGACCCCGGGACTAGGATGACCCGCCGCCGACTTGTCCGACGACAATAGGGTCGTCCCCACGACCCCGGGACTAGGTTGGCCAGCCTCCGACATATCCGACGACTATAGGGTCGTCCCCACGACCCCGGGACTAGTCTGGCCCGCCACCGTCATGTCCGACGACTACAGGGTCATCCCCACGACCCCTGGACTAGATTGCCACGCCACCGTCATGTCCGACGACTATAGGGTCGTCCCCACGACCACCGGCCAAAGTTGGCCAGCCGCCGACGTGTTCGACGACTATAGGGTCGTCCCCACGACCCCGGTACTAGATTGGCCCGCCACCGTCATGTCCGACGAGTATAGGGTCGTACCCACGACGCCGGGACTAGATTGGCCCGTCACCGTCATGTCCGACGACTATAGGGTCGTCCCCACGACCCCGGGACTAGGTTGGCCCGCCGCCGACTTGTCCGACGACTATAGGGTCGTCCCCACGACCACGGGACTAGGTTGGCCAGCCGCCGACATGTCCCACGACTATACGGTCGTCGCCACGACCACGGGACTAGGTTGGCCCGCCGCCGACTTGTATGACGACTATAGGGTCGGTCCCACGATCCCGGGACTAGGATGACCCGCCGCCGACTTGTCCGACGACAATAGGGTCGTCCCCACGACCCCGGGACTAGTCTGGCCCGCCACCGTCATGTCCGACGACTACAGGGTCATCCCCACGACCCCGGGCCAAAGTTGGCCAGCGGCCGACATGTCCGACGACTATAGGGTCGTCCCCACGACCCCGGGACTAGTTTGGCCCGCCGCCGACTTGTCCGACGACTATACGGTCGTCCCCACGACCACGGGACTAGATTGGCCCGCCACCATCATATCCGATGACTATAGGGTCGTCCCCACGAACCCGGGACTAGGTTTGCCAGCTGACGACTATAGGGTCGTCCCCACGACCACGGGACTAGGTTGGCCCGCCGCCGACTTGTCCGACGACTACAGGGTCGTGCCTACCACGCCGGGACTAGGTTGACCCGCCGCCGAATTGTCCGACGACTATAGGGTCGTCCCCACGACCCCGGGACTAGATTGGCCCGCCACCAACATATCCGACGACTATAGGGTCGTCTCCACGACCCCGGGACTAGGTTGGCCCGCCGCCAACATATCCGACGACAATAGGGTCGTCCCCACGACCCCGGGACTAGATTGGCCCGCCACCATCATATCCGACGACTATAGGGTCGTCCCCACGAACCCGGGACTAGGATGGCCAGCCGACGACTATAGGGTCGTCCCCACGACCACGGGACTAGGTTGGCCCGCCGCCGACATGTCCGACGACTATACGGTCGTCCCCACGACCACGGGACTAGATTGGCCCGCCACCATCATATCCGACGACTATAGGGTCGTCCCCACGAACCCGGGACTAGGTTGGCCAGCTGACGACTATAGGGTCGTCCCCACGTCCACGGGACTAGGTTGGCCCGCCGCCGACTTGTCCGACGACTACAGGGTCGTGCCTACCACGCCGGGACTAGGTTGACCCGCCGCCGAATTGTCCGACGACTATAGGGTCGTCCCCACGACCCCGGGACTACATTGGCCCGCCACCAACATATCCGACGACTATAGGGTCGTCTCCACGACCCCGGGACTAGGTTGGCCCGCCGCCAACATATCCGACGACAATAGGGTCGTCCCCACGACCCCGGGACTAGCATGGCCCGCCACCATCATATCCGACGACTATAGGGTCGTCGCCACGAACCCGGGACTACGCTGGCCAGCCGCCGACCTGTCCGAAGAGTATAGAGTCGTCCCCACGACCCCGGGCCAAAATTGGCCAGCCGCCGACATGTCCGACGACTATAGGGTCGTCCCCACGACCCCGGGACTAGGTTGGCCCGCCGCCGACTTGTCCGACGACTATAGGGTCGTCCCCACGACCACGGGACTAGATTGGCCCGTCACCGTCATGTCCGACGACTATAGGGTCGTCCCCACGACCACCGGCCAAAGTTGGCCAGCCGCCGACATGTTCGACGACTATAGGGTCGTCCCCACGACCCCGGTACTAGATTGGCCCGCCACCGTTATGTCCGACGAGTATAGGGTCGTACCCACGACCCCGGGACTAGTCTGGCCCGCCACCGTCATGTCCGACGACTACAGGGTCATCCCCACGACCGCTGGACTTTGTTGGCCCGCCGCCGAAATGTCCGACGACTATAGGGTCGTCGCCACGAACCCGGGACTAGGCTGGCCAGCCGCCGACCTGTCCGAAGAGTATAGAGTCGTCCCCACGACCCCGGGCCAAAGTTGGCCAGCCGCCGACATGTCCGACGACTATAGGGTCGTCCCCACGACCTCGGGACTAGGTTGGCCCGTCGCCGACTTGTCCGACGACTATAGGGTCGTCCCCACGATCCCGGGCCTAGGTTGGCCAGCCGCCGACATGTCCGACGACTATAGGGTCGTCCCCACGGCCCCGAGACTAGATTGGCCCACGACCGTCATGTCCGACGACTACGGGGTCGTCCCCACGACCCCAGGACTAGATTGCCCCGCCACCGTCATGTCCGACGACTATAGGGTCGTCCCCACGTCCCCGGGGCTACGTTGGCCAGCCACCGACATGTCCAACGACCATAGGGTCGTCCCGACGACCCCGGGACTATATTAGCCCGCCACCGCCATGTCCGACGACTATAGGGTCGTCCCCACGTCCCCGGTACTAGGTTGGCCAGCCGCCGACATGTCCGACGACTATAGGGACGTCCCCACGAGTACGGGCCAAAGTTGCCCCGCCGCCGACATGTCCGACGACTATAGGGTCGTACGCACGACCCCGGGACTAGATTGGCCCGCCACCGTCATGTCCGACGACTATAGGGTCGTCCCCACGACCCCGGGACTAGGTTGGCCAGCCGCCGAAATATCCGACGATTGTAGGGTCGTTCCCACGACCCCGGGACTAGATTGGCCCGCCACCGTCATGTCCGACGACTATAGGGTCGTCCCCACGACCCCGGGACTAGATTGGCCAGCCGCCGAGATGTCCAACGACTATAGGGTCGTCTCCACGACCCCGGGACTAGATTAGCCCGCCGCCGAAATGTCCGACGACTATAGGGTCGTCCCCACGACCCCGGGACTAGATTGGCCAGCCGCCGAAATGTCCGACGACTATAGGGACGTCCCCACGAGTACGGGCCAAAGTTGCCCCGCCGCCGACATGTCCGACGACTATAGGGTCGTACGCACGACCCCGGGACTAGATTGCCCCGCCACTGTTATGTCCGACGACTATAGGGTCGTCCCCACGACCCCGGTACTAGGTTGGCCAGCCACCGTCATGTCCGACGATTGTAGGGTCGTTCCCACGACCCCGGGACTAGATTGGCCCGCCACCGTCATGTCCGACGACTATAGGGTCGTCCCCACGACCCCGGTACTAGGTTGGCCCGCCGCCGACATGTCCGTAGACTATAGGGTCGTCCCCACGCCCCGGGACTAGGTTGGCCCGCCGCCGACTTGTCCGACGACTGTAGGGTCGTCCCCACGATCCCGGGACTAGGTTGGCCCGCCGCCGACGTGTCCTACGCCTATGGGGTCGTCCCCACGACCACGGGACTAGGTTGGCCAGCCGCCGACATGTCCGACGACTATAGGGTCGTCCCCACCACCCCCGTTTCTAGGTTGGCCAGCCGCCGACATGTCCGACGACTATAGGGTCGTCCCCACGCCCCGGGCCAAAGTTGGCCAGCCGCCGACGTGTCCTACGCCTATGGGGTCGTCCCCACGACCACGGGACTAGGTTGGCCTGCCGCCGACATGTCCGACGACTATAGGGTAGTCCCCACGACCACTGGACAAAGTTGCCCAGCCGCCGACATGTCCGACGACTATAGGGTCGTCCCCACGACCCCGTGACTAGGTTGGCCCGCCGCCGACATGTCCGACGTCTATAGGGTCGTCCCCACGACCCCGGGGCTAGATTGCCCCGGCACCGTCATGTCCGACGACTATAGGGTCGTCCCCACGACCCCGGGACTAGGTTGGCCCGCCGCCGACTTGTCCGACGACTATAGGGTCGTCTCCACGACCCCGGGACTAGGTTGGCCAGTCACCGACATGTCCGACGACTATAGGGTCGTCTCCACGACCCCGGGACTAGGTTGGCCAGTCACCGACATGTCCGACGACTATAGGGTCGTCCCCACGACCACGGCCAAAGTTGCCCTGCCGCCGACATGTCCGACGACTATAGGGTCGTCCCCACGACCCCGGGACTAGGTTGGCCCACCACCGTCATGTCCGACGACTATAGGGTCGTCCCCAGGACCCCGGGACTAGGTCGGCCCGCCGCCGACTTGTCCGACGACTATAGGGTCGTCCCCACGACCCGGGCCAAAGTTGGACAGCCGCCGACATGTCCGACGACTATAGGGTCGTCCCCGCGAACCCGGGACTACGTTGGCCAGTCACCGACATGTCCGACGACTATAGGGTCGTCCCCACGACCGCGGGCCAAAGTTGGCCAGCCGCCGACATGTCCGACGACTATAGGGTCGTCCCCACGACCCGGGGACTAGGTTGGCCCGCCGCCGACTTGTCCGACTACTATAGGGTCGTCCCCACGACCCCGGGACTAGGTTGGCCCGCCGCCGACATGTCCGACGATTATAGGGTCGTCCCCACGACCCCGGGACTAGGTTGGCCCGCCGCCGACATGTCCGTAGACTATAGGGTCGTCCCCACGCCCCGGGACTAGGTTGGCCCGCCGCCGACTTGTCCGACGACTGTAGGGTCGTCCCCACGATCCCGGGACTAGGTTGGCCCGCCGCCGACGTGTCCTACGCCTATGGGGTCGTCCCCACGACCACGGGACTAGGTTGGCCAGCCGCCGACATGTCCGACGACTATAGGGTCGTCCCCACCACCCCGGGTCTAGGTTGGCCAGCCGCCGACATGTCCGACGACTATAGGGTCGTCCCCACGACCATGGGCCAAAGTTGCCCTGCCGCCGACATATCCGACGACTATAGGGTCGTCCCCACGACCACTGGCCAAAGTTGCCCAGCCGCCGACATGTCCGACGACTATAAGGTCGTCCCCACAACCCCGGGCCAAAGCTGGCCAGCCGCCGACTTGTCCGACGATTATAGGGTCGTCCCTACCACCCCGGGACTAGGTTGGCCAGCCGCCGACATGTCCGACGTCTATAGGGTCGTCCCCTCGACCCCGGGGCTAGATTGCCCCGGCACCGTCATGTCCGACGACTATAGGGTCGTCCCCACGACCCCGGGACTAGATTGGCCCGCCACGGTCATGTCCGACGACTATAGGTTCGTCCCTACGTCCCTGGGCATACGTTGGCCTGCCGCCGACATGTCCGACGACTATAGGGTCGTCCCCACGACCACTGGCCAAAGTTGCCCAGCCGCCGACATGTCCGACGACTATTGGGTCGTCCCCACGCCCCGGGCCAAAGTTGGCCAGCCGCCGACATGTCCGACGACTATAGGGTCGTCCCCACGACCTCGGGACTAGGTTGGCCGCCGCCGACATGTCCGACGACTATTGGGTCGTCCCCACGCCCCGGGCCAAAGTTGGCCAGCCGCCGACATGTCCGACGACTATAGGGTCGTCCCCACGACCCCGGGACTAGGTTGGCCCGCCGCCGACTTGTCCGACTACTATAGGGTCGTCCCCACGACCCCGGGACTAGGTTGGCCCGCCGCCGACATGTCCGACGATTATAGGGTCGTCCACACGACCCCGGGACTAGGTTGGCCCGCCGCCGACATGTCCGTAGACTATAGGGTCGTCCCCACGCCCCGGGACTAAGTTGGCCCGCCGCCGACTTGTCCGACGACTGTAGGGTCGTCCCCACGATCCCGGGACTAGGTTGGCCCGCCGCCGACGTGTCCTACGCCTATGGGGTCGTCCCCACGACCACGGGACTAGGTTGGCCCTGCCGCCGACATGTCCGACGACTATAGGGTCGTCCCCACGACCTCGGGACTAGGTTGGCCGCCGCCGACATGTCCGACGACTATTGGGTCGTCCCCACGCCCCGGGCCAAAGTTGGCCAGCCGCCGACATGTCCGACGACTATAGGGTCGTCCCCACGACCCCGGGACTAGGTTGGCCCGCCGCCGACTTGTCCGAAGACTATAGGGTCGTCCCCACGACCCCGGGACTAGGTTGGCCCGCCGCCGACATGTCCGACGATTATAGGGTCGTCCCCACGACCCCGGGACTAGGTTGGCCCGCCGCCGACATGTCCGTAGACTATAGGGTCGGCCCCACGCCCCGGGACTAGGTTGGCCCGCCGCCGACTTGTCCGACGACTGTAGGGTCGTCCCCACGATCCCGGGACTAGGTTGGCCCGCCGCCGACGTGTCCTACGCCTATGGGGTCGTCCCCACGACCACGGGACTAGGTTGGCCAGCCGCCGACATGTCCGACGACTATAGGGTTGTCCCCACCACCCCGGGTCTAGGTTGGCCAGCCGCCGACATGTCCGACGACTATAGGGTCGTCCCCACGACCATGGGGAAAAGTTGCCCTGCCGCCGACATGTCCGACGACTATAGGGTCGTCCCCACGACCACTGGCCAAAGTTGCCCAGCCGCCGACATGTCCGACGACTATAGGGTCGTCCCTACCACCCCGGGACTAGGTTGGCCAGCCGCCGACATGTCCGACGTCTATAGGGTCGTCCCCTCGACCCCGGGGCTAGATTGCCCCGGCACCGTCATGTCCGACGACTACAGGGTCGTCCCCACGACCCCGGGAGTAGGTTGGCCTGCCGCCGACTTGTCCGACGACTATAGGGTCGTCCCCACGCCCCGGGCCAAAGTTGGCCAGCCGCCGACATGTCCGACGACTATAGGGTCGTCCCCACGACCCCGGGGCTAGATTGCCCCGGCACCGTCATGTCCGACGACTATAGGGTCGTCCCCACGACCCCGGGACTGGATTGACCCGCCACGGTCATGTCCGACGACTATAGGTTCGTCCCTACGTCCCTGGGCATACGTTGGCCTGCCGCCGACATGTCCGACGACTATAGGGTCGTCCCCACGACCACTGGACAAAGTTGCCCAGCCGCCGACATGTCCGACGACTATAGGGTCGTCCCCACGACCCCGTGACTAGGTTGGCCCGCCGCCGACATGTCCGACGACTATAGGGTCGTCCCTACCACCCCGGGGCTAGATTGCCCCGGCACCGTCATGTCCGACGACTATAGGGTCGTCCCCACGCCCCGGGATTAGGTTGGCCCGCCGCCGACGTGTCCGACGACTGTAGGGTCGTCCCCACGATCCCGGGACTAGGTTGGCCCGCCGCCGACGTGTCCTACGCCTATGGGGTCGTCCCCACGACCACGGGACTAGGTTGGCCAGCCGCCGACATGTCCGACGTCTATAGGGTCGTCCCCTCGACCCCGGGGCTAGATTGCCCCGGCACCGTCATGTCCGACGACTATAGGGTCTTCCCCACGACCATTGGCCAAAGTTGCCCAGCCGCCGACATGTCCGACGACTATTGGGTCGTCCCCACGCCCCGGGCCAAAGTTGGCCAGCCGCCGACATGTCCGTCGACTATAGGGTCGTCCCCACGACCCCGTGACTAGGTTGGCCCGCCGCCGACATGTCCGACGTCTATAGGGTCGTCCCCACGACCCCGGGACTAGGTTGGCCCGCCGCCGACTTGTCCGACGACTATAGGGTCGTCTCCACGACCCCGGGACTAGGTTGGCCAGTCACCGACATGTCCGACGACTATAGGGTCGTCCCCACGACCACGGGCCAAAGTTGCCCTGCCGCCGACATGTCCGACGACTATAGGGTCGTCCCCACGACCTCGGGACTAGGTTGGCCGCCGCCGACATGTCCGACGACTATAGGGTCGTCCCCACGACCCGGGGACTAGGTTGGCCCGCCGCCGACTTGTCCGACTACTATGGGGTCGTCCCCACGACCCCGGGACTAGGTTGGCCCGCCGCCGACATGTCCGACGATTATAGGGTCGTCCCCACGACCCCGGGACTAGGTTGGCCCGCCGCCGACATGTCCGTAGACTATAGGGTCGTCCCCACGCCCCGGGACTAGGTTGGCCCGCCGCCGACTTGTCCGACGACTGTAGGGTCGTCCCCACGATCCCGGGACTAGGTTGGCCCGCCGCCGACGTGTCCTACGCCTATGGGGTCGTCCCCACGACCACGGGACTAGGTTGGCCAGCCGCCGACATGTCCGACGACTATAGGGTCGTCCCCACCACCCCGGGTCTAGGTTGGCCAGCCGCCGACATGTCCGACGACTATAGGGTCGTCCCCACGACCATGGGCCAAAGTTGCCCTGCCGCCGACATATCCGACGACTATAGGGTCGTCCCCACGACCACTGGCCAAAGTTGCCCAGCCGCCGACATGTCCGACGACTATAAGGTCGTCCCCACAACCCCGTGCCAAAGCTGGCCAGCCGCCGACTTGTCCGACGATTATAGGGTCGTCCCTACCACCCCGGGACTAGGTTGGCCAGCCGCCGACATGTCCGACGTCTATAGGGTCGTCCCCTCGACCCCGGGGCTAGATTGCCCCGGCACCGTCATGTCCGACGACTATAGGGTCTTCCCCACGACCATTGGCCAAAGTTGCCCAGCCGCCGACATGTCCGACGACTATAGGGTCGTCCCCACTACCCCGGGCCAAAGCTGGCCAGCCGCCGACTTGTCCGACGATTATAGGGTCGTCCCTACCACCCCGGGACTAGGTTGGCCAGCCGCCGACATGTCCGACGTCTATAGGGTCGTCCCCTCGACCCCGGGGCTAGATTGCCCCGGCACCGTCATGTCCGACGACTATAGGGTCGTCCCCACGACCCCGGGACTAGATTGGCCCGCCACGGTCATGTCCGACGACTATAGGTTCGTCCCTACGTCCCTGGGCATACGTTGGCCTGCCGCCGACATGTCCGACGACTATAGGGTCGTCCCCACGACCACTGGCCAAAGTTGCCCAGCCGCCGACATGTCCGACGACTATTGGGTCGTCCCCACGCCCCGGGCCAAAGTTGGCCAGCCGCCGACATGTCCGACGACTATAGGGTCGTCCCCACGACCTCGGGACTAGGTTGGCCGCCGCCGACATGTCCGACGACTATTGGGTCGTCCCCACGCCCCGGGCCAAAGTTGGCCAGCCGCCGACATGTCCGACGACTATAGGGTCGTCCCCACGACCCCGGGACTAGGTTGGCCCGCCGCCGACTTGTCCGACTACTATAGGGTCGTACCCACGACCCCGGGACTAGGTTGGCCCGCCGCCGACATGTCCGACGATTATAGGGTCGTCCACACGACCCCGGGACTAGGTTGGCCCGCCGCCGACATGTCCGTAGACTATAGGGTCGTCCCCACGCCCCGGGACTAAGTTGGCCCGCCGCCGACTTGTCCGACGACTGTAGGGTCGTCCCCACGATCCAGGGACTAGGTTGGCCCGCCGCCGACGTGTCCTACGCCTATGGGGTCGTCCCCACGACCACGGGACTAGGTTGGCCCTGCCGCCGACATGTCCGACGACTATAGGGTCGTCCCCACGACCTCGGGACTAGGTTGGCCGCCGCCGACATGTCCGACGACTATTGGGTCGTCCCCACGCCCCGGGCCAAAGTTGGCCAGCCGCCGACATGTCCGACGACTATAGGGTCGTCCCCACGACCCCGGGACTAGGTTGGCCCGCCGCCGACTTGTCCGAAGACTATAGGGTCGTCCCCACGACCCCGGGACTAGGTTGGCCCGCCGCCGACATGTCCGACGATTATAGGGTCGTCCCCACGACCCCGGGACTAGGTTGGCCCGCCGCCAACATGTCCGTAGACTATAGGGTCGTCCCCACGCCCCGGGACTAGGTTGGCCCGCCGCCGACTTGTCCGACGACTGTAGGGTCGTCCCCACGATCCCGGGACTAGGTTGGCCCGCCGCCGACGTGTCCTACGCCTATGGGGTCGTCCCCACGACCACGGGACTAGGTTGGCCAGCCGCCGACATGTCCGACGACTATAGGGTTGTCCCCCACCACCCCGGGTCTAGGTTGGCCAGCCGCCGACATGTCCGACGACTATAGGGTCGTCCCCACGACCATGGGCCAAAGTTGCCCTGCCGCCGACATGTCCGACGACTATAGGGTCGTCCCCACGACCACTGGCCAAAGTTGCCCAGCCGCCGACATGTCCGACGACTATAGGGTCGTCCCTACCACCCCGGGACTAGGTTGGCCAGCCGCCGACATGTCCGACGTCTATAGGGTCGTCCCCTCGACCCCGGGGCTAGATTGCCCCGGCACCGTCATGTCCGACGACTACAGGGTCGTCCCCACGACCCCGGGAGTAGGTTGGCCTGCCGCCGACTTGTCCGACGACTATAGGGTCGTCCCCACGCCCCGGGCCAAAGTTGGCCAGCCGCCGACATGTCCGACGACTATAGGGTCGTCCCCACGACCCCGGGGCTAGATTGCCCCGGCACCGTCATGTCCGACGACTATAGGGTCGTCCCCACGACCCCGGGACTGGATTGACCCGCCACGGTCATGTCCGACGACTATAGGTTCGTCCCTACGTCCCTGGGCATACGTTGGCCTGCCGCCGACATGTCCGACGACTATAGGGTCGTCCCCACGACCACTGGACAAAGTTGCCCAGCCGCCGACATGTCCGACGACTATAGGGTCGTCCCCACGACCCCGTGACTAGGTTGGCCCGCCGCCGACATGTCCGACGTCTATAGGGTCGTCCCCACGAACCCGGGAATAGGTTGGCCAGTCACCGACATGTCGGACCACTATAGGGTCGTCCCCACGACCACGGGCCAAAGTTGCCCTGCCGCCGACATGTCCGACGACTATAGGGTCGTCCCCACGACCACGGCCAGAGTTGCCCTGCCGCCGACATGTCCGACGACTATAGGGTCGTCCCCACGACCCCGGGACTAGGTTGGCCCACCACCGTCATGTCCGACGACTATGGTGTCGTCCTCACGACCCCGGGACTAGATTGGCCCGCCACCGTCATGTCCGACGACTATAGGTTCGTCGCAACGACCCTGGGCATACGTTGGCCTGCCGCCGACATGTCCGACGACTATAGGGTCGTCCCCACGAACCCGGGAATAGGTTGGCCAGTCACCGACATGTCGGACCACTATAGGGTCGTCCCCACGACCACGGGCCAAAGTTGCCCTGCCGCCGACATGTCCGACGACTATAGGGTCGTCCCCACGACCCCGGGTCTAGGTTGACCCGCCGCCGAATTTTCCGACGACTATAGGGTCGTCCCCACGACCCCGGGAGTAGGTTGGCCCGCCGCCGACTTGTCCGACGACTATAGGGTCGTCCCCACGACCACGGCCAGAGTTGCCCTGCCGCCGACATGTCCGACGGCTATAGGGTCGTCCCCACGACCCCGGGACTAGGTTGGCCCGCCGCCGACATGTCCGTAGACTATAGGGTCGTCCCCACGACCCCGTGACTAGGTTGGCCAGTCACCGACATGTCCGACGACTATAGGGTCGTCCCCACGACCCCGGGACTAGGTTGGCCAGTCACCGTCATGTCCGACGACTATAGGGTCGTCCCCACGACCACTGGCCAAAGTTGCCCAGCCGCCGACATGTCCGACGACTATTGGGTCGTCCCCACGCCCCGGGCCAAAGTTGGCCAGCCGCCGACATGTCCGACGACTATAGGTTCGTCCCTACGACCCTGGACATACGTTGGCCTGCCGCCGACATGTCCGACGACTATAGGGTCGTCCCCACGACCACGGCCAGATTTGCCCTGCCGCCGACATGTCCGACGACTATAGGGTCGTCCCCACGACCCCGGGACTAGGTTGGCCAGTCACCGACATGTCCGACGACTATAGGGTCGTCCCCACGACCACGGGCCAAAGTTGCCCTGCCGCCGACATGTCCGACGACTATAGGGTCGTCCCCACGACCTCGGGACTAGGTTGGCCGCCGCCGACATGTCCGACGACTATTGGGTCGTCCCCACGCCCCGGGCCAAAGTTGGCCAGCCGCCGACATGTCCGACGACTATAGGGTCGTCCCCACGACCCCGGGACTAGGTTGGCCCGCCGCCGACTTGTCCGAAGACTATAGGGTCGTCCCCACGACCCCGGGACTAGATTGGCCCGCCACCGTCATGTCCGACGACTATAGGTTCGTCGCAACGACCCTGGGCATACGTTGGCCTGCCGCCGACATGTCCGACGACTATAGGGTCGTCCCCACGAACCCGGGAATAGGTTGGCCAGTCACCGACATGTCGGACCACTATAGGGTCGTCCCCACGACCACGGGCCAAAGTTGCCCTGCCGCCGACATGTCCGACGACTATAGGGTCGTCTCCACGACCCCGGGACTAGGTTGGCCAGTCACCGACATGTCCGACGACTATAGGGTCGTCTCCACGACCCCGGGACTAGGTTGGCCAGTCACCGACATGTCCGACGACTATAGGGTCGTCCCCACGACCACGGCCAGAGTTGCCCTGCCGCCGACATGTCCGACGACTATAGGGTCGTCCCCACGACCCCGGGACTAGGTTGGCCCGCCGCCGACATGTCCGTAGACTATAGGGTCGTCCCCACGACCCCGTGACTAGGTTGGCCCGCCGCCGACATGTCCGACGTCTATAGGGTCGTCCCCACGACCCCGGGGCTAGATTGCCCCGGCACCGTCATGTCCGACGACTATAGGGTCGTCCCCACGACCACTGGCCAAAGTTGCCCAGCCGCCGACATGTCCGACGACTATTGGGTCGTCCCCACGCCCCGGGCCAAAGTTGGCCAGCCGCCGACATGTCCGACGACTATAGGTTCGTCCCTACGACCCTGGACATACGTTGGCCTGCCGCCGACATGTCCGACGACTATAGGGTCGTCCCCACCACCCCGTTTCTAGGTTGGCCAGCCGCCGACATGTCCGACGACTATTGGGTCGTCCCCACGCCCCGGGCCAAAGTTGGCCAGCCGCCGACATGTCCGTCGACTATAGGGTCGTCCCCACGACCCCGTGACTAGGTTGGCCCGCCGCCGACATGTCCGACGTCTATAGGGTCGTCCCCACGACCCCGGGACTAGGTTGGCCCGCCGCCGACGTGTCCTACGCCTATGGGGTCGTCCCCACGACCACGGGACTAGGTTGGCCAGCCGCCGACATGTCCGACGACTATAGGGTCGTCCCCACCACCCCGTTTCTAGGTTGGCCAGCCGCCGACATGTCCGACGACTATAGGGTCGTCCCCACGCCCCGGGCCAAAGTTGGCCAGCCGCCGACGTGTCCTACGCCTATGGGGTCGTCCCCACGACCACGGGACTAGGTTGGCCTGCCGCCGACATGTCCGACGACTATAGGGTAGTCCCCACGACCACTGGACAAAGTTGCCCAGCCGCCGACATGTCCGACGACTATAGGGTCGTCCCCACGACCCCGTGACTAGGTTGGCCCGCCGCCGACATGTCCGACGTCTATAGGGTCGTCCCCACGACCCCGGGACTAGGTTGGCCCGCCGCCGACGTGTCCTACGCCTATGGGGTCGTCCCCACGACCACGGGACTAGGTTGGCCAGCCGCCGACATGTCCGACGACTATAGGGTCGTCCCCACCACCCCGTTTCTAGGTTGGCCAGCCGCCGACATGTCCGACGACTATAGGGTCGTCCCCACGACCATGGGCCAAAGTTGCCCTGCCGCCGACATATCCGACGACTATAGGGTCGTCCCCACGACCACTGGCCAAAGTTGCCCAGCCGCCGACATGTCCGACGACTATAAGGTCGTCCCCACAACCCCGGGCCAAAGCTGGCCAGCCGCCGACTTGTCCGACGATTATAGGGTCGTCCCTACCACCCCGGGACTAGGTTGGCCAGCCGCCGACATGTCCGACGTCTATAGGGTCGTCCCCTCGACCCCGGGGCTAGATTGCCCCGGCACCGTCATGTCCGACGACTATAGGGTCTTCCCCACGACCATTGGCCAAAGTTGCCCAGCCGCCGACATGTCCGACGACTATAGGGTCGTCCCCACTACCCCGGGCCAAAGCTGGCCAGCCGCCGACTTGTCCGACGATTATAGGGTCGTCCCTACCACCCCGGGACTAGGTTGGCCAGCCGCCGACATGTCCGACGTCTATAGGGTCGTCCCCTCGACCCCGGGGCTAGATTGCCCCGGCACCGTCATGTCCGACGACTATAGGGTCGTCCCCACGACCCCGGGACTAGATTGGCCCGCCACGGTCATGTCCGACGACTATAGGTTCGTCCCTACGTCCCTGGGCATTCGTTGGCCTGCCGCCGACATGTCCGACGACTGTAGGGTCGTCCCCACGACCACTGGCCAAAGTTGCCCAGCCGCCGACATGTCCGACGACTATTGGGTCGTCCCCACGCCCCGGGCCAAAGTTGGCCAGCCGCCGACATGTCCGACGACTATAGGGTCGTCCCCACGACCTCGGGACTAGGTTGGCCGCCGCCGACATGTCCGACGACTATTGGGTCGTCCCCACGCCCCGGGCCAAAGTTGGCCAGCCGCCGACATGTCCGACGACTATAGGGTCGTCCCCACGACCCCGGGACTAGGTTGGCCCGCCGCCGACTTGTCCGACTACTATAGGGTCGTCCCCACGACCCCGGGACTAGGTTGGCCCGCCGCCGACATGTCCGACGATTATAGGGTCGTCCACACGACCCCGGGACTAGGTTGGCCCGCCGCCGACATGTCCGTAGACTATAGGGTCGTCCCCACGCCCCGGGACTAAGTTGGCCCGCCGCCGACTTGTCCGACGACTGTAGGGTCGTCCCCACGATCCCGGGACTAGGTTGGCCCGCCGCCGACGTGTCCTACGCCTATGGGGTCGTCCCCACGACCACGGGACTAGGTTGGCCAGCCGCCGACATGTCCGACGACTATAGGGTCGTCCCCACCACCCCGTGTCTAGGTTGGCCAGCCGCCGGCATGTCCGACGACTATAGGGTCGTCCCCACGCCCCGGGCCAAAGTTGGCCAGCCGCCGACGTGTCCTACGCCTATGGGGTCGTCCCCACGACCACGGGACTAGGTTGGCCTGCCGCCGACATGTCCGACGACTATAGGGTACTCCCCACGACCACTGGACAAAGTTGCCCAGCCGCCGACATGTCCGACGACTATAGGGTCGTCCCCACGACCGCGGGCCAAAGTTGGCCAGCCGCAGACATGTCCGACGACTATAGGGTCGTCCCCACGACCCCGGGACTAGGTTGGCCCGCCGCCGACTTGTCCGACTACTATAGGGTCGTCCCCACGACCCCGGGACTAGGTTGGCCCGCCGCCGACATGTCCGACGATTATAGGGTCGTCCCCACGACCCCGGGACTAGGTTGGCCCGCCGCCGACATGTCCGTAGACTATAGGGTCGTTCCCACGCCCCGGGACTAGGTTGGCCCGCCGCCGACTTGTCCGACGACTGTAGGGTCGTCCCCACGATCCCGGGACTAGGTTGGCCCGCCGCCGACGTGTCCTACGCCTATGGGGTCGTCCCCACGACCACGGGACTAGGTTGGCCAGCCGCCGACATGTCCGACGACTATAGGGTCGTCCCCACCACCCCGGGTCTAGGTTGGCCAGCCGCCGACATGTCCGACGACTATAGGGTCGTCCCCAGGACCCCGGGACTAGGTCGGCCCGCCGCCGACTTGTCCGACGACTATAGGGTCGTCCCCACGACCCGGGCCAAAGTTGGACAGCCGCCGACATGTCCGACGACTATAGGGTCGTCCCCGCGAACCCGGGACTACGTTGGCCAGTCACCGACATGTCCGACGACTATAGGGTCGTCCCCACGAACACGGGCCAAAGTTGGCCAGCCGCCGACATGTCCGACGACAATAGGGTCGTCCCCGCGAACCCGGGACTACGTTGGCCAGTCACCGACATGTCCGACGACTATAGGGTCGTCCCCACGACCACGGGCCAAAGTTGGCCAGCCGCCGTCATGTCCGACGACTATAGGCTCGTCTCCACGACCCCGGGAGTAGGTTGGCCGGCCGCCAACATTTCCGACGACTATGTGGGTCGTCCCCACGACCTCGGGACTAGGTTGGCCCGCCGCCGACTTGCAAGACGACTATAGGGTCGTCCCCACGACCCCGGGACTAGATTGCCCCGCCACCGTCATGTCCGACGACTACAGGGTCGTCCCCACGACCCCAGGACTAGGTTGGCCAGCCGCCGACATGTCCGACGACTATAGGGTCGTCCCGACGACCACGGGCCAAAGTTGGCCAGCCACCGTCATGTCCGACGACTATAGGGTCGTCCCCACGACCCCGGGACTAGGTTGGCCCGCCGCCGACATGTCCGACGACTATAGGGTCGTCCCCACGACCACGGGCCAAAGTTGCCCTGCCGCCGACATGTCCGACGACTATAGGGTCGTCCCCACGACCCCGGGACTAGGTTGGCCCGCCGCCGACATGTCCGACGACTATAGGGTCGTCCCCACGACCCCGGGACTAGGTTGGCCGCCGCCGACATGTCCGTAGACTATAGGGTCGTCCCCACGCCCCGGGCCAAAGTTGGCCAGCCGCCGACATGTCCGACGACTATAGGGTCGTCCCCACGACCCCGGGACTAGGTCGGCCCGCCGCCGACTTGTCCGACGACTATAGGGTCGTCCCCACGACCCGGGCCAAAGTTGGCCAGCCGCCGACATGTCCGACGACTATAAGGTCGTCCCCGCGAACCCGGGACTACGTTGGCCAGTCACCGACATGTCCGACGACTATAGGGTCGTCCCCACGACCACGGGCCAAAGTTGCCCGGCCGCCGACATGTCCGACGACTATAGGGTCGTCCCCACGACCCCGGGACTAGGTTGGCCCACCGCCGACTTGTCCGACGACTATAGGGTCGTCCCCACGACCCCGGGACTAGATTGGCCCGCCACCGTCATGTCCGACGAGTATAGGGTCGTCCCCACGGCCCCGAGACTAGATTGGCCTACGACCGTCATGTCCGACGACTACAGGGTCGTCCCCACGACCCCAGGGCTAGGTTGGCCAGCCGCCGAATTGTCCGACGACTATAGGGTCGTCCCCACGACCCCGGGACTAGATTGGCCAGCCGCCGACATGTCCGACGACTATAAGGTCGTCCCCGCGAACCCGGGACTACGTTGGCCAGTCACCGACAAGTCCGACGACTATAGGGTCGTCCCCACGACCACGGGCCAAAGTTGCCCGGCCGCCGACATGTCCGACGACTATAGGGTCGTCCCCACGACCCCGGGACTAGGTTGGCCCACCGCCGTCATGTCCGAAGACTACAGGGTCGTCCCCACGACCCCGGGACTAGGTTACCCAGCCTCCGACATATCCGACGAATATAGGGTCGTCCCCACGACCACGGGGCAAAGTTGGCCTGCCGCCGACATGTCCGACGACTATAGGGTCGTCCCCACGGCCCCGGGACTAGATTGGCCCGCCACCATCATGTCCGACGACTATAGGGTCGTCACCACGACCCCGGGACTAGGCTGGCCCGCCGCCGACTTGTCCGACGACTATAGGCTCGTCCCCACGACCCCGGGAATAGATTGGCCCGCCGCCGTCATGTCCGACGACTATAGGGTCGTCCCCACGCCCCCGGGAGCAGGTTGGCCAGCCACCGACATGTCCGACGACTATAGGGTCGTCCCCACCACCCCGGGTCTAGGTTGGCCAGCCGCCGACATGTCCGACGACTATAGGGTCGTCCCCACGACCCCGGGACTAGATTGGCCCGCCACCGTCATGTCCGACGACTACAGGGTCGTCCCCACGACCCCGGGACTAGGTTGGCCTGCCACCGACATGTCCGACGACTATAGGGTCGTCCCCACCACCCCGTTTCTAGGTTGGCCAGCCGCCGACATGTCCGACGACTATTGGGTCGTCCCCACGCCCCGGGCCAAAGTTGGCCAGCCGCCGACATGTCCGTCGACTATAGGGTCGTCCCCACGACCCCGTGACTAGGTTGGCCCGCCGCCGACATGTCCGACGTCTATAGGGTCGTCCCCACGACCCCGGGACTAGGTTGGCCCGCCGCCGACTTGTCCGACGACTATAGGGTCCTCTCCACGACCCCGGGACTAGGTTGGCCAGTCACCGACATGTCCGACGACTATAGGGTCGTCCCCACGACCACGGGCCAAAGTTGCCCTGCCGCCGACATGTCCGACGACTATAGGGTCGTCCCCACGACCTCGGGACTAGGTTGGCCGCCGCCGACATGTCCGACGACTATTGGGTCGTCCCCACGCCCCGGGCCAAAGTTGGCCAGCCGCCGACATGTCCGACGACTATAGGGTCGTCCCCACGACCCCGGGACTAGGTTGGCCCGCCGCCGACTTGTCCGACTACTATAGGGTCGTCCCCACGACCCCGGGACTAGGTTGGCCCGCCGCCGACATGTCCGACGATTATAGGGTCGTCCACACGACCCCGGGACTAGGTTGGCCCGCCGCCGACATGTCCGTAGACTATAGGGTCGTCCCCACGCCCCGGGACTAGGTTGGCCCGCCGCCGACTTGTCCGACGACTGTAGGGTCGTCCCCACGATCCCGGGACTAGGTTGGCCCGCCGCCGACGTGTCCTACGCCTATGGGGTCGTCCCCACGACCACGGGACTAGGTTGGCCAGCCGCCGACATGTCCGACGACTATAGGGTCGTCCCCACCACCCCGTTTCTAGGTTGGCCAGCCGCCGACATGTCCGACGACTATAGGGTCGTCCCCACGCCCCGGGCCAAAGTTGGCCAGCCGCCGACGTGTCCTACGCCTATGGGGTCGTCCCCACGACCACGGGACTAGGTTGGCCTGCCGCCGACATGTCCGACGACTATAGGGTAGTCCCCACGACCACTGGACAAAGTTGCCCAGCCGCCGAAATGTCCGACGACTATAGGGTCGTCCCCACGACCCCGTGACTAGGTTGGCCCGCCGCCGACATGTCCGACGACTATAGGGTCGTCCCCACCACCCCGGGTCTAGGTTGGCCAGCCGCCGACATGTCCGACGACTATAGGGTCGTCCCCACGACCATGGGCCAAAGTTGCCCTGCCGCCGACATATCCGACGACTATAGGGTCGTCCCCACGACCACTGGCCAAAGTTGCCCAGCCGCCGACATGTCCGACGACTATAAGGTCGTCCCCACAACCCCGGGCCAAAGCTGGCCAGCCGCCGACTTGTCCGACGATTATAGGGTCGTCCCTACCACCCCGGGACTAGGTTGGCCAGCCGCCGACATGTCCGACGTCTATAGGGTCGTCCCCTCGACCCCGGGGCTAGATTGCCCCGGCACCGTCATGTCCGACGACTATAGGGTCTTCCCCACGACCATTGGCCAAAGTTGCCCAGCCGCCGACATGTCCGACGACTATAGGGTCGTCCCCACTACCCCGGGCCAAAGCTGGCCAGCCGCCGACTTGTCCGACGATTATAGGGTCGTCCCTACCACCCCGGGACTAGGTTGGCCAGCCGCCGACATGTCCGACGTCTATAGGGTCGTCCCCTCGACCCCGGGGCTAGATTGCCCCGGCACCGTCATGTCCGACGACTATAGGGTCGTCCCCACGACCCCGGGACTAGATTGGCCCGCCACGGTCATGTCCGACGACTATAGGTTCGTCCCTACGTCCCTGGGCATACGTTGGCCTGCCGCCGACATGTCCGACGACTATAGGGTCGTCCCCACGACCACTGGCCAAAGTTGCCCAGCCGCCGACATGTCCGACGACTATTGGGTCGTCCCCACGCCCCGGGCCAAAGTTGGCCAGCCGCCGACATGTCCGACGACTATAGGGTCGTCCCCACGACCTCGGGACTAGGTTGGCCGCCGCCGACATGTCCGACGACTATTGGGTCGTCCCCACGCCCCGGGCCAAAGTTGGCCAGCCGCCGACATGTCCGACGACTATAGGGTCGTCCCCACGACCCCGGGACTAGGTTGGCCCGCCGCCGACTTGTCCGACTACTATAGGGTCGTCCCCACGACCCCGGGACTAGGTTGGCCCGCCGCCGACATGTCCGACGATTATAGGGTCGTCCACACGACCCCGGGACTAGGTTGGCCCGCCGCCGACATGTCCGTAGACTATAGGGTCGTCCCCACGCCCCGGGACTAAGTTGGCCCGCCGCCGACTTGTCCGACGACTGTAGGGTCGTCCCCACGATCCCGGGACTAGGTTGGCCCGCCGCCGACGTGTCCTACGCCTATGGGGTCGTCCCCACGACCACGGGACTAGGTTGGCCAGCCGCCGACATGTCCGACGACTATAGGGTCGTCCCCACCACCCCGTGTCTAGGTTGGCCAGCCGCCGGCATGTCCGACGACTATAGGGTCGTCCCCACGCCCCGGGCCAAAGTTGGCCAGCCGCCGACGTGTCCTACGCCTATGGGGTCGTCCCCACGACCACGGGACTAGGTTGGCCTGCCGCCGACATGTCCGACGACTATAGGGTACTCCCCACGACCACTGGACAAAGTTGCCCAGCCGCCGACATGTCCGACGACTATAGGGTCGTCCCCACGACCCCGTGACTAGGTTGGCCCGCCGCCGACATGTCCGACGTCTATAGGGTCGTCCCCACGACCCCGGGGCTAGATTGCCCCGGCACCGTCATGTCCGACGACTACAGGGTCGTCCCCAGGACCCCGGGACTAGGTCGGCCCGCCGCCGACTTGTCCGACGACTATAGGGTCGTCCCCACGACAACGGGTCAAAGTTGGCCAGCCGCCGTTATGTCCGACGACTATAGGGTCGTCCCCACGACCCCGGGACCAGGTTGGCCCGCCGCCAACATTTCTGACGACTATAGGGTCGTCCCTAGGACCCTGGGCGTATGTTGGCCCGCCGCCGACATGTCCGACGACTATAGGGTCGTCCCCACGACCCCGGGACTAGATTGGCCCGCCACCGTCATGTCCGACGAGTATAGGGCCGTACCCACGACGCCGGGACTAGATTGGCCCGTCACCGTCAGGTCCGACGACTATAGGGTCGTCCCCACGACCCCTGGACTAGTTTGGCCCGCCGCCGACTTGTCCGACGACAATAGAGTCGTCCCCACGACCACGGGCCAAAGTTGCCCAGCCGCCGGCATGTCCGACGACTATAGGGTCGTCCCCAAGACCCCGGGACTAGGTTGGCCCGCCGCCGACTTGTCCGACGACTATAGGGTCGTCCGCACGACCACGGACCAAAGTTGCCCAGCTGCCGGCATGTCCGACGACTATAGGGTCGTCCCCACGACCCCGGGACTAGGCTGGCCCGCCGCCGACTTGTCCGACGACTATAGGCTCGTCCCCACGACCCCGGGAATAGATTGGCCCGCCGCCGTCATGTCCGACGACTATAGGGTCGTCCCCACGCCCCCGGGAGCAGGTTGGCCAGCCACCGACATGTCCGACGACTATAGGGTCGTCCCCACCACCCCGGGTCTAGGTTGGCCAGCCGCCGACATGTCCGACGACTATAGGGTCGTCCCCACGACCCCGGGACTAGATTGGCCCGCCACCGTCATGTCCGACGACTACAGGGTCGTCCCCACGACCCCGGGACTAGGTTGGCCTGCCGCCGACATGTCCGACGACTATAGGGTCGTCCCCACCACCCCGTTTCTAGGTTGGCCAGCCGCCGACATGTCCGACGACTATTGGGTCGTCCCCACGCCCCGGGCCAAAGTTGGCCAGCCGCCGACATGTCCGTCGACTATAGGGTCGTCCCCACGACCCCGTGACTAGGTTGGCCCGCCGCCGACATGTCCGACGTCTATAGGGTCGTCCCCACGACCCCGGGACTAGGTTGGCCCGCCGCCGACTTGTCCGACGACTATAGGGTCGTCTCCACGACCCCGGGACTAGGTTGGCCAGTCACCGACATGTCCGACGACTATAGGGTCGTCCCCACGACCACGGGCCAAAGTTGCCCTGCCGCCGACATGTCCGACGACTATAGGATCGTCCCCACGACCTCGGGACTAGGTTGGCCGCCGCCGACATGTCCGACGACTATTGGGTCGTCCCCACGCCCCGGGCCAAAGTTGGCCAGCCGCCGACATGTCCGACGACTATAGGGTCGTCCCCACGACCCCGGGACTAGGTTGGCCCGCCGCCGACTTGTCCGACTACTATAGGGTCGTCCCCACGACCCCGGGACTAGGTTGGCCCGCCGCCGACATGTCCGACGATTATAGGGTCGTCCACACGACCCCGGGACTAGGTTGGCCCGCCGCCGACATGTCCGTAGACTATAAGGTCGTCCCCACCACCCCGTTTCTAGGTTGGCCAGCCGCCGACATGTCCGACGACTATAGGGTCGTCCCCACGCCCCGGGCCAAAGTTGGCCAGCCGCCGACGTGTCCTACGCCTATGGGGTCGTCCCCACGACCACGGGACTAGGTTGGCCTGCCGCCGACATGTCCGACGACTATAGGGTACTCCCCACGACCACTGGACAAAGTTGCCCAGCCGCCGACATGTCCGACGACTACAGGGTCGTCCCCACGACCCCGGGACTAGGTTGGCCCGCCGCCGACTTGTCCGACGACTATAGGGTCGTCTCCACGACCCCGGGACTAGGTTGGCCAGTCACCGACATGTCCGACGACTATAGGGTCGTCCCCACCACCCCGTTTCTAGGTTGGCCAGCCGCCGACATGTCCGACGACTATTGGGTCGTCCCCACGCCCCGGGCCAAAGTTGGCCAGCCGCCGACATGTCCGTCGACTATAGGGTCGTCCCCACGACCCCGTGACTAGGTTGGCCCGCCGCCGACATGTCCGACGTCTATAGGGTCGTCCCCACGACCCCGGACAAAGTTGCCCTGCCGCCGACATGCCCGACGACTATAGGGTCGTCCCCACGACCCCGGGACTAGGTTGGCCCACCACCGTCATGTCCGACGACTATAGGGTCGTCCCCAGGACCCCGGGACTAGGTCGGCCCGCCGCCGACTTGTCCGACGACTATAGGGTCGTCCCCACGACCCGGGCCAAAGTTGGACAGCCGCCGACATGTCCGACGACTATAGGGTCGTCCCCGCGAACCCGGGACTACGTTGGCCAGTCACCGACATGTCCGACGACTATAGGGTCGTCCCCACGAACACGGGCCAAAGTTGGCCAGCCGCCGACATGTCCGACGACAATAGGGTCGTCCCCGCGAACCCGGGACTACGTTGGCCAGTCACCGACATGTCCGACGACTATAGGGTCGTCCCCACGACCACGGGCCAAAGTTGCCCTGCCGCCGACATGTCCGACGACTATAGGGTCGTCCCCACGACCCCAGGACTAGGTTGGCCCGCCGCCGACTTGTCCGACGACTATAGAGTCGTCCCCACGACCCCGGGACTAGGTTGGCCCGCCGCCGACATGTCCGACGATTATAGGGTCGTCCCCACGACCCCGGGACTAGGTTGGCCCGCCGCCGACTTGTCCGACGACTATAGGGTCGTCTCCACGACCCCGGGACTAGGTTGGCCAGTCACCGACATGTCCGACGACTATAGGGTCGTCCCCACGACCACGGGCCAAAGTTGCCCTGCCGCCGACATGTCCGACGACTATAGGGTCGTCCCCACGACCTCGGGACTAGGTTGGCCGCCGCCGACATGTCCGACGACTATTGGGTCGTCCCCACGCCCCGGGCCAAAGTTGGCCAGCCGCCGACATGTCCGACGACTATAGGGTCGTCCCCACGACCCCGGGACTAGGTTGGCCCGCCGCCGACTTGTCCGACTACTATAGGGTCGTCCCCACGACCCCGGGACTAGGTTGGCCCGCCGCCGACATGTCCGACGATTATAGGGTCGTCCACACGACCCCGGGACTAGGTTGGCCCGCCGCCGACATGTCCGTAGACTATAGGGTCGTCCCCACGCCCCGGGACTAAGTTGGCCCGCCGCCGACTTGTCCGACGATTGTAGGGTCGTCCCCACGATCCCGGGACTAGGTTGGCCCGCCGCCGACATGTCCGACGACTATAGGATCGTCCCCACCACCCCGTGTCTAGGTTGGCCAGCCGCCGGCATGTCCGACGACTATAGGGTCGTCCCCACGCCCCGGGCCAAAGTTGGCCAGCCGCCGACGTGTCCTACGCCTATGGGGTCGTCCCCACGACCACGGGACTAGGTTGGCCAGCCGCCGACATGTCCGACGACTATAGGATCGTCCCCACGACCCCGTGACTAGGTTGGCCCGCCGCCGACATGTCCGACGTCTATAGGGTCGTCCCCACGACCCCGGGGCTAGATTGCCCCGGCACCGTCATGTCCGACGACTACAGGGTCGTCCCCACGACCCCGGGACTAGGTTGGCCCGCCGCCGACTTGTCCGACGACTATAGGGTCGTCTCCACGACCCCGGGACTAGGTTGGCCAGTCACCGACATGTCCGACGACTATAGGGTCGTCTCCACGACCCCGGGACTAGGTTGGCCAGTCACCGACATGTCCGACGACTATAGGGTCGTCTCCACGACCCCGGGACTAGGTTGGCCAGTCACCGACATGTCCGACGACTAAAGGGTCGTCCCCACGACCACGGCCAAAGTTGCCCTGCCGCCGACATGTCCGACGACTATAGGGTCGTCCCCACGACCCCGGGACTAGGTTGGCCCACCACCGTCATGTCCGACGACTATAGGGTCGTCCCCAGGACCCCGGGACTAGGTCGGCCCGCCGCCGACTTGTCCGACGACTATAGGGTCGTCCCCACGACCCGGGCCAAAGTTGGACAGCCGCCGACATGTCCGACGACTATAGGGTCGTCCCCGCGAACCCGGGACTACGTTGGCCAGTCACCGACATGTCCGACGACTATAGGGTCGTCCCCACGACCGCGGGCCAAAGTTGGCCAGCCGCCGACATGTCCGACGACTATAGGGTCGTCCCCACGACCCCGGGACTAGGTTGGCCCGCCGCCGACTTGTCCGACTACTATAGGGTCGTCCCCACGACCCCGGGACTAGGTTGGCCCGCCGCCGACATGTCCGACGATTATAGGGTCGTCCCCACGACCCCGGGACTAGGTTGGCCCGCCGCCGACATGTCCGTAGACTATAGGGTCGTTCCCACGCCCCGGGACTAGGTTGGCCCGCCGCCGACTTGTCCGACGACTGTAGGGTCGTCCCCACGATCCCGGGACTAGGTTGGCCCGCCGCCGACGTGTCCTACGCCTATGGGGTCGTCCCCACGACCACGGGACTAGGTTGGCCAGCCGCCGACATGTCCGACGACTATAGGGTCGTCCCCACCACCCCGGGTCTAGGTTGGCCAGCCGCCGACATGTCCGACGACTATAGGGTCGTCCCCACGACCATGGGCCAAAGTTGCCCTGCCGCCGACATATCCGACGACTATAGGGTCGTCCCCACGACCACTGGCCAAAGTTGCCCAGCCGCCGACATGTCCGACGACTATAGGGTCGTCCCCACAACCCCGGGCCAAAGCTGGCCAGCCGCCGACTTGTCCGACGATTATAGGGTCGTCCCTACCACCCCGGGACTAGGATGGCCAGCCGCCTACATGTCCGACGTCTATAGGGTCGTCCCCTCGACCCCGGGGCTAGATTGCCCCGGCACCGTCATGCCCGACGACTATAGGGTCTTCCCCACGACCACTGGCCAAAGTTGCCCAGCCGCCGACATGTCCGACGACTATAGGGTCGTCCCCACTACCCCGGGCCAAAGCTGGCCAGCCGCCGACTTGTCCGACGATTATAGGGTCGTCCCTACCACCCCGGGACTAGGTTGGCCAGCCGCCGACATGTCCGACGTCTATAGGGTCGTCCCCTCGACCCCGGGGCTAGATTGCCCCGGCACCGTCATGTCCGACGACTATAGGGTCGTCCCCACGACCCCGGGACTAGATTGGCCCGCCACGGTCATGTCCGACGACTATAGGTTCGTCCCTACGTCCCTGGGCATACGTTGGCCTGCCGCCGACATGTCCGACGACTATAGGGTCGTCCCCACGACCACTGGACAAAGTTGCCCAGCCGCCGACATGTCCGACGACTATAGGGTCGTCCCCACGACCCCGTGACTAGGTTGGCCCGCCGCCGACATGTCCGACATCTATAGGGGCGTCCCCACGACCCCGGGGCTAGATTGCCCCGGCACCGTCATGTCCGACGACTATAGGGTCGTCCCCACGACCCCGGGACTAGGTTGGCCCGCCGCCGACTTGTCCGACGACTATAGGGTCGTCTCCACGACCCCGGGACTAGGTTGGCCAGTCACCGACATGTCCGACGACTATAGGGTCGTCTCCACGACCCCGGGACTAGGTTGGCCAGTCACCGACATGTCCGACGACTATAGGGTCGTCCCCACGACCACGGACAAAGTTGCCCTGCCGCCGACATGCCCGACGACTATAGGGTCGTCCCCACGACCCCGGGACTAGGTTGGCCCACCACCGTCATGTCCGACGACTATAGGGTCGTCCCCACGACCCCGGGACTAGGTCGGCCCGCCGCCGACTTGTCCGACGACTATAGGGTCGTCCCCACGACCCGGGCCAAAGTTGGACAGCCGCCGACATGTCCGACGACTATAGGGTCGTCCCCGCGAACCCGGGACTACGTTGGCCAGTCACCGACATGTCCGACGACTATAGGGTCGTCCCCACGAACACGGGCCAAAGTTGGCCAGCCGCCGACATGTCCGACGACAATAGGGTCGTCCCCGCGAACCCGGGACTACGTTGGCCAGTCACCGACATGTCCGACGACTATAGGGTCGTCCCCACGACCACGGGCCAAAGTTGGCCAGCCGCCGTCATGTCCGACGACTATAGGCTCGTCTCCACGACCCCGGGAGTAGGTTGGCCGGCCGCCAACATTTCCGACGACTATGTGGGTCGTCCCCACGACCTCGGGACTAGGTTGGCCCGCCGCCGACTTGCAAGACGACTATAGGGTCGTCCCCACGACCCCGGGACTAGATTGCCCCGCCACCGTCATGTCCGACGACTACAGGGTCGTCCCCACGACCCCAGGACTAGGTTGGCCAGCCGCCGACATGTCCGACGACTATAGGGTCGTCCCGACGACCACGGGCCAAAGTTGGCCAGCCACCGTCATGTCCGACGACTATAGGGTCGTCCCCACGACCCCGGGACTAGGTTGGCCGCCGCCGACATGTCCGTAGACTATAGGGTCGTCCCCACGCCGCGGGCCAAAGTTGGCCAGCAGCCGACATGTCCGACGACTATAGGGTCGTCCCCACGACCCCGGGACTAGGTCGGCCAGTCACCGACATGTCCGACGACTATAGGGTCGTCCCCACGACCCCGGGGCTAGATTGCCCCGGCACCGTCATGTCCGACGACTATAGGGTCGTCCCCACGACCCCGGGACTAGGTTGGCCCGCCGCCGACATGTCCGACGACTATAGGGTCGTCCCCACGACCACGGGCCAAAGTTGCCCTGCCGCCGACATGTCCGACGACTATAGGGTCGTCCCCACGACCCCGGGACTAGGTTGGCCCGCCGCCGACATGTCCGACGACTATAGGGTCGTCCCCACGACCCCGGGACTAGGTTGGCCGCCGCCGACATGTCCGTAGACTATAGGGTCGTCCCCACGCCCCGGGCCAAAGTTGGCCAGCCGCCGACATGTCCGACGACTATAGGGTCGTCCCCACGACCCCGGGACTAGGTCGGCCCGCCGCCGACTTGTCCGACGACTATAGGGTCGTCCCCACGACCCGGGCCAAAGTTGGCCAGCCGCCGACATGTCCGACGACTATAAGGTCGTCCCCGCGAACCCGGGACTACGTTGGCCAGTCACCGACATGTCCGACGACTATAGGGTCGTCCCCACGACCACGGGCCAAAGTTGCCCGGCCGCCGACATGTCCGACGACTATAGGGTCGTCCCCACGACCCCGGGACTAGGTTGGCCCACCGCCGACTTGTCCGACGACTATAGGGTCGTCCCCACGACCCCGGGACTAGATTGGCCCGCCACCGTCATGTCCGACGAGTATAGGGTCGTCCCCACGGCCCCGAGACTAGATTGGCCTACGACCGTCATGTCCGACGACTACAGGGTCGTCCCCACGACCCCAGGACTAGGTTGGCCAGCCGCCGAATTGTCCGACGACTATAGGGTCGTCCCCACGACCCCGGGACTAGATTGGCCAGCCGCCGACATGTCCGACGACTATAAGGTCGTCCCCGCGAACCCGGGACTACGTTGGCCAGTCACCGACATGTCCGACGACTATAGGGTCGTCCCCACGACCACGGGCCAAAGTTGCCCGGCCGCCGACATGTCCGACGACTATAGGGTCGTCCCCACGACCCCGGGACTAGGTTGGCCCACCGCCGACTTGTCCGACGACTATAGGGTCGTCCCCACGACCACGGGACTAGGTTGGCCCGCCACCGTCATGTCCGAAGACTACAGGGTCGTCCCCACGACCCCGGGACTAGGTTACCCAGCCTCCGACATATCCGACGAATATAGGGTCGTCCCCACGACCACGGGGCAAAGTTGGCCTGCCGCCGACATGTCCGACGACTATAGGGTCGTCCCCACGGCCCCGGGACTAGATTGGCCCGCCACCATCATGTCCGACGACTATAGGGTCGTCACCACGAACTCGGGACTAGGTTGACCAGCCGCCGACATGTCCGACGACCATAGGGTCGTCCCCACGAACCCGGGACTAGATTGGCCCGCCACCGTCATGTCCGACGACTATAGGGTCGTCCCCACGACAACGGGTCAAAGTTGGCCAGCCGCCGTTATGTCCGACGACTATAGGGTCGTCCTCACGACCCCGGGACCAGGTTGGCCCGCCGCCAACATTTCTGACGACTATAGGGTCGTCCCTAGGACCCTGGGCGTATGTTGGCCCGCCGCCGGCATGTCCGACGACTATAGGGTCGTCCCCACGACCCCGGGACTAGATTGGCCCGCCACCGTCATGTCCGACGAGTATAGGGCCGTACCCACGACGCCGGGACTAGATTGGCCCGTCACCGTCAGGTCCGACGACTATAGGGTCGTCCCCACGACCCCTGGACTAGTTTGGCCCGCCGCCGACTTGTCCGACGACAATAGGGTCGTCCCCACGACCACGGGCCAAAGTTGCCCAGCCGCCGGCATGTCCGACGACTATAGGGTCGTCCCCAAGACCCCGGGACTAGGTTGGCCCGCCGCCGACTTGTCCGACGACTATAGGGTCGTCCGCACGACCACGGACCAAAGTTGCCCAGCTGCCGGCATGTCCGACGACTATAGGGTCGTCCCCACGACCCCGGGACTAGGCTGGCCCGCCGCCGACTTGTCCGACGACTATAGGCTCGTCCCCACGACCCCGGGAATAGATTGGCCCGCCGCCGTCATGTCCGACGACTATAGGGTCGTCCCCACGACCCCGGGACTAGATTGGCCCGCCACCGTCATGTCCGACGAGTATAGGGCCGTACCCACGACGCCGGGACTAGATTGGCCCGTCACCGTCATGTCCGACGACTATAGGGTCGTCCCCACTATCCCGGGACTATATTGGCCCGCCACCATCATATCCGACGACTATACGGTCGTCCCCACGATCCCGGGACTAGTTTGGCCCTCCGCCGACTTGTCCGACGACTATAGGGTCGTTCCCACGCCCCCGGGAGCAGGTTGGCCAGCCACCGACATGTCCGACGACTATAGGGTCGTCCCCACCACCCCGGGTCTAGGTTGGCCAGCCGCCGACATGTCCGACGACTATAGGGTCGTCCCCACGACCCCGGGACTAGATTGGCCCGCCACCGTCATGTCCGACGACTACAGGGTCGTCCCCACGACCCCGGGACTAGATTGGCCCACCACCGTCATGTCCGACGACTATAGGGTCGTCCCCGCGAACCCGGGACTACGTTGGCCAGTCACCGACATGTCCGACGACTATAGGGTCGTCCCCACGATCACGGGCCAAAGTTGGCCAGCCGCCGTCATGTCCGACGACTATAGGCTCGTCTCCACGACCCCGGGAGTAGGTTGGCCGGCCGCCAACATTTCCGACGACTATGTGGGTCGTCCCCACGACCTCGGGACTAGGTTGGCCCGCCGCCGACTTGTCCGACGACTATAGGGTCGTCCCCACGACCCCGGGACTAGATTGCCCCGCCACCGTCATGTCCGACGACTACAGGGTCGTCCCCACGACCCCAGGACTAGGTTGGCCAGCCGCCGACATGTCCGACGACTATAGGGTCGTCCCGACGACCACGGGCCAAAGTTGGCCAGCCACCGTCATGTCCGACGACTATAGGGTCGTCCCCACGACCCCGGGACTAGGTTGGCCGCCGCCGACATGTCCGTAGACTATAGGGTCGTCCCCACGCCGCGGGCCAAAGTTGGCCAGCCGCCGGCATGTCCGACGACTATAGGGTCGTCCCCACGACCCCGGGACTAGGTCGGCCAGTCACCGACATGTCCGACGAATATAGGGTCGTCCCCACGACCCCGGGGCTAGATTGCCCCGGCACCGTCATGTCCGACGACTATAGGGTCGTCCCCACGACCCCGGGACTAGGTTGGCCCGCCGCCGACATGTCCGACGACTATAGGGTCGTCCCCACGACCACGGGCCAAAGTTGCCCTGCCGCCGACATGTCCGACGACTATAGGGTCGTCCCCACGACCCCGGGACTAGGTTGGCCCGCCGCCGACATGTCCGACGACTATAGGGTCGTCCCCACGACCCCGGGACTAGGTTGGCCGCCGCCGACATGTCCGTAGACTATAGGGTCGTCCCCACGCCCCGGGCCAAAGTTGGCCAGCCGCCGACATGTCCGACGACTATAGGGTCGTCCCCACGACCCCGGGACTAGGTCGGCCCGCCGCCGACTTGTCCGACGACTATAGGGTCGTCCCCACGACCCGGGCCAAAGTTGGCCAGCCGCCGACATGTCCGACGACTATAAGGTCGTCCCCGCGAACCCGGGACTACGTTGGCCAGTCACCGACATGTCCGACGACTATAGGGTCGTCCCCACGACCACGGGCCAAAGTTGCCCGGCCGCCGACATGTCCGACGACTATAGGGTCGTCCCCACGACCCCGGGACTAGGTTGGCCCACCGCCGACTTGTCCGACGACTATAGGGTCGTCCCCACGACCCCGGGACTAGATTGGCCCGCCACCGTCATGTCCGACGAGTATAGGGTCGTCCCCACGGCCCCGAGACTAGATTGGCCTACGACCGTCATGTCCGACGACTACAGGGTCGTCCCCACGACCCCAGGACTAGGTTGGCCAGCCGCCGAATTGTCCGACGACTATAGGGTCGTCCCCACGACCCCGGGACTAGATTGGCCCGCCACCGTCATGTCCGACGACTACAGGGTCGTCCCCACGACCCCGGGACTAGATTGGCCCACCACCGTCATGTCCGACGACTACAGGGTCGTCCCCACGTCCCCGGTACTAGGTTGGCCAGCCACCGTCATGTCCGACGACTATAGGGCCGTCCCCACGACCCCGGGACTAGATTGGCCCGCCACCGTCATGTCCGACGACTATAGGGTCGTCCCCACGACCCCGGGACTAGATTGGCCCGCCACCGCCATGTCCGATCTCTATAGGGTCGTTCGCTCGACCCCGGGACTAAATTGCCCCGCCACTGTCATGTCCGACGACTATAGTGTCGTCCCCACGACCCCGGGACTAGGTTGGCCAGCACCCGAAATATACGACGATTGTAGGGTCGTTCCCACGACCCCGGGACTAGATTGGCCAGCCGCCGAAATGTCCAATGACTATAGGGTCGTCCCCACGTCCCCGGGGCTAGGTTGGCCCGCCACCGTCATGTCCGACGACTATAGGGTCGTCCCCACGGCCCCGAGACTAGATTGGCCCACGACCGTCATGTCCGACGACTACGGGGTCGTCCCCACGACCCCAGGACTAGATTGCCCCGCCACCGTCATGTCCGACGACTATAGGGTCGTCCCCACGTCCCCGGGGCTACGTTGGCCAGCCACCGACATGTCCAACGACCATAGGGTCGTCCCCACGACCCCGGGACTATATTAGCCCGCCACCGCCATGTCCGACGACTATAGGGTCGTCCCCACGTCCCCGGTACTAGGTTGGCCAGCCGCCGACATGTCCGACGACTATAGGGACGTCCCCACGTGTACGGGCCAAAGTTGCCCCGCCGCCGACATGTCCGACGACTATAGGGTCGTACGCACGACCCCGGGACTAGATTGCCCCGCCACTGTTATGTCCGACGACTATAGGGCCGTCCCCACGACCCCGGGACTAGATTGGCCCGCCACCGTCATGTCCGAAGAGTATAGAGTCGTCCCCACGACCCCGGGCCAAAGTTGGCCAGCCGCCGACATGTCCGACGACTATACGGTCGTCCCCACGACCACGGGACTAGGTTGGCCCGCCGCCGACTTGTCCGACGACTACAGGGTCGTGCCTACCACGCCGGGACTAGGTTGACCCGCCGCCGAATTGTCCGACGACTATAGGGTCGTCCCCACGACCCCGGGACTAGATTGGCCCGCCACCATCATGTCCGACGACTATAGGATCGTCCCCACGACCCCGGGACTAGGTTGGCCCGCCGCCGACTTGTCCGACGACTATAGGGTCGTCCCCACGACCCCGGGACTAGATTGGCCCGCCACCGTCATGTCCGACGACAATAGGGTCGTCCCCACGACCCCGGGACTAGATTAGCCCGCCGCCGACATGTCCCACGACTATAGGGTCGTCCCCACGTCCCCGGGGCTAGGTTGGCCAGCCACTGACATGTCCGACGACTATAGGGTCGTCCCCACGACCCTGGGACTAGATTAGCCCGCCACCGTCATGTCCAACGACTATAGGGTCGTCCCCACGACCCCGGTACTAGGTTGGCCAGCCACCGTCATGTCGGACGACTATAGGGTCGTCCGTACGACCCCGGGACTAGAGTGGCCCGCCACCGTCATGTCCGACTACTATAGGGTCGTCCCCACGACCCCGGGACTAGATTGGCCCGCCACCGTCATGTCCGACGACTATAGGGTCGCCCCCACGACCCCGGGACTAGATTGGCCCGACACCGTCATGTCTGACGACTATAGGGTCATCCCCACGACCCCGGGACTTGGTTGGCCCGCCGCCGACATGTCCGACGACTATAGGGTCGTCGCCACGAACCCGGGACTAGGCTGGCCAGCCGCCGCCCTGTCCGACGACTATAGGGTCGTCCCCACGTGCCCGGGGCTAGATTGGCCCGCCGCCGAAATGTCCGACGACTATAGGGTCGTCCCCACGTCCCCGGGGCTAGGTTGGCCCGCCACCGTCATGTCCGACGACTATAGGGTCGTCCCCACGACCCCGGTACTAGGCTGGCCAGCCGCCGACCTTTCCGACGACTATAGGGTCGTCCCCACGACCCCGGGACTAGATTGGCCCGCCACCGCCATGTCCGACCTCTATAGGGTCGTACGCTCGGCCCCGGGACTAGATTGGCCCGCCACCGTCATGTCCGACGACTATAGGGTCGTCCCCACGAGTACGGGCCAAAGTTGCCCCGCCGCCGACATGTCCGACGACTATAGGGTCGTCCCCACGACCCCGGTACTAGGTTGGCCAGCCACCGTCATGTCCGACGACTATAGGGCCGTCCCCACGACCCCGGGACTAGATTGGCCCGCCACCGTCATGTCCGACGACTATAGGGTCGTCCCCACGACCCCGGTACTAGGTTGGCCAGCCACCGTCATGTCCGACGACTATAGGGCCGTCCCCACGACCCCGGGACTAGATTGGCCCGCCACCGTCATGTCCGACGACTATAGGGTCGTCCCCACGACCCCGGGACTAGATTGGCCCGCCACCGCCATGTCCGACCTCTATAGGGTCGTTCGCTCGACCCCGGGACTAAATTGCCCCGCCACTGTCATGTCCGACGACTATAGTGTCGTCCCCACGACCCCGGGACTAGGTTGGCCAGCCGCCGAAATATCCGACGATTGTAGGGTCGTTCCCACGACCCCGGGACTAGATTGGCCCGCCACCGTCATGTCCGACGACTATAGGGTCGTCCCCACGACCCCGGGACTAGATTGGCCAGCCGCCGAAATGTCCAACGACTATAGGGTCGTCCCCACGTCCCCGGGGCTAGGTTGGCCCGCCACCGTCATGTCCGACGACTATAGGGTCGTCCCCACGACCCCGGTACTAGGCTGGCCAGCCGCCGACCTGTCCGACGACTATAGGGTCGTCCCCACGACCCCGGGACTAGATTGGCCCGCCACCGCCATGTCCGACCTCTATAGGGTCGTACGCTCGACCCCGGGACTAGATTGGCCCGTCACCGTCATGTCCGACGACTATAGGGTCGTCCCCACGACGCCGGGACTAGATTGGCCCGTCACCGTCATGTCCGACGTCTATAGGGTCGTCCCCACGACCCCGGGACTAGGTGGGCCCGCCGCCGACTTGTCCGACGACTATAGTGTCGTCCCCACGACCACGGGCCAAAGTTGGCCCGCCGCCGACTTGTCCGACGACTATAGGGTCGTCCCCACGACCACGGGACTAGGTTGGCCAGCCGCCGACATGTCCGACGACTATACGTTCGTCCCCACGATCCCGGGACTAGACTGGCCCGCCGCCAACATATCCGACGACTATAGGGTCGTACCCACGACGCGGGGACTAGATTGGCCCGTCACCGTCATGTCCGACGACTATAGGGTCGTCCCCACGACCCCGGGACTAGACTGGCCAGCCGCCGACATGTCCGACGACTATAGGGTCGTCCCCACGACCCCAGGACTAGATTACCACGCCACCGTCATGTCCGACGACTATAGGGTCGTCCCCACGACCACGGGCCAAAGTCGGCCAGCCGCCGACATGTTCGACGACTATAGGGTCGTCCCCACGACCCCGGGGCTAGGATGACCCGCCGCCGACTTGTCCGACGACAATAGGGTCGTCCCCACGTCCCCGGGCCTAAGTTGGCTAGCCGCCAACATGTCCGACGTCTATAGGGTCGTCCCAACGTCCCCGGGGCTAGATTGGCCCGCCACCGTCATGTCCGACGACTATAGGGTCGTCCCCACGACCACTGGCCAATGTTGGCCAGCAGCCGACATGTCCGACGACTATAGGGTCGTCCCAACGAACCCGGGACTAGGTTGGCTAGCCGCCAACATGTCCGACGTCTATAGGGTCGTCCCCACGTGCCCGGGGCTAGATTGGCCCGCCACCGTCATGTCCGACGACTATAGGGTCGTCCCCACGACCACTGGCCAATGTTGGCCAGCAGCCGACATGTCCGACGACTATAGGGTCGTCCCAACGAACCCGGGACTAGGTTGGCTAGCCGCCAACATGTCCGACGTCTATAGGGTCGTCCCCACGACCCCGGGACCAGGTTGGCCAGCCGCCGGCATGTCCAACGAGTATACGGTTGTCCCCACGACCACGGGACTAGGTTGGCCCGTCTCCGTCATGTCCGACGACTATAGGGTCGTCCCCACGACCCCGGGGCTATGTTGGCCAGCCGCCGACATGTCCGACGACTATACGGTCGTCGCCACGACCATGGGACTAGGTTGGCCCGCCGCCGACATGTCCGACGACTATAGGGTCGTCCCCACGGCCCCGGGACTAGATTGGCCCACGACCGTCATGTCCGACGACTACAGGGTCGTCCCCACGACCCCAAGACTAGATTACCACGCCACCGTCATGTCCGACGACTATAGGGTCGTCCCCACGACCCCGGGACTAGATTGGCTCGCCAGCATCATGTCCGACGACTATAGGACCGTCCCCACGACCCCGGGACTAGATTGGCCCGTCACCGTCATGTCCGACGACTATAGGGTCGTCCCCACGACGCCGGGACTAGATTGGCCCGTCACCGTCATGTCCGACGACTATAGGGTCGTCCCCACGACCCCGGGACTAGATTGCCACGCCCCCGTCATGTCCGACGACTATAGGGTCGTCCCCACGACCACCGGCCAAAGTTGGCAAGCCGCCGACATGTTCGACGACTATAGGGTCGTCCCCACGACCCCGGTACTAGATTGGCCCGCCACCGTCATGTCCGACGAGTATAGGGTCGTACCCACGACGCCGGGACTAGATTGGCCCGTCACCGTCATGTCCGACGACTATAGGGTCGTCCCCACGACCCCGGGACTAGGTTGGCCCGCTGCCGACTTGTCCGACGACTATAGGGTCGTCCCCACGACCACGGGACTAGGTTGGCCAGCCGCCGACATGTCCCACGACTATACGGTCGTCACCACGACCACGGGACTAGGTTGGCCCGCCGCCGACTTGTATGACGACTATAGGGTCGGTCCCACGATCCCGGGACTAGATTGGCCCGCCACCAACATATCCGACGACTATAGGGTCGTCTCCACGACCCCGGGACTAGGTTGGCCCGCCGCCAACATGTGCGACGACAATAGGGTCGTCCCCACGACCCCGGGACTAGGATGACCCGCCGCCGACTTGTCCGACGACAATAGGGTCGTCCCCACGACCCCGGGACTAGGTTGGCCAGCCTCCGACATATCCGACGACTATAGGGTCGTCCCCACGACCCCGGGACTAGTCTGGCCCGCCACCGTCATGTCCGACGACTACAGGGTCATCCCCACGACCCCTGGACTAGATTGCCACGCCACCGTCATGTCCGACGACTATAGGGTCGTCCCCACGACCACCGGCCAAAGTTGGCCAGCCGCCGACGTGTTCGACGACTATAGGGTCGTCCCCACGACCCCGGTACTAGATTGGCCCGCCACCGTCATGTCCGACGAGTATAGGGTCGTACCCACGACGCCGGGACTAGATTGGCCCGTCACCGTCATGTCCGACGACTATAGGGTCGTCCCCACGACCCCGGGACTAGGTTGGCCCGCCGCCGACTTGTCCGACGACTATAGGGTCGTCCCCACGACCACGGGACTAGGTTGGCCAGCCGCCGACATGTCCCACGACTATACGGTCGTCGCCACGACCACGGGACTAGGTTGGCCCGCCGCCGACTTGTATGACGACTATAGGGTCGGTCCCACGATCCCGGGACTAGGATGACCCGCCGCCGACTTGTCCGACGACAATAGGGTCGTCCCCACGACCCCGGGACTAGTCTGGCCCGCCACCGTCATGTCCGACGACTACAGGGTCATCCCCACGACCCCGGGCCAAAGTTGGCCAGCGGCCGACATGTCCGACGACTATAGGGTCGTCCCCACGACCCCGGGACTAGTTTGGCCCGCCGCCGACTTGTCCGACGACTATACGGTCGTCCCCACGACCACGGGACTAGATTGGCCCGCCACCATCATATCCGATGACTATAGGGTCGTCCCCACGAACCCGGGACTAGGTTTGCCAGCTGACGACTATAGGGTCGTCCCCACGACCACGGGACTAGGTTGGCCCGCCGCCGACTTGTCCGACGACTACAGGGTCGTGCCTACCACGCCGGGACTAGGTTGACCCGCCGCCGAATTGTCCGACGACTATAGGGTCGTCCCCACGACCCCGGGACTAGATTGGCCCGCCACCAACATATCCGACGACTATAGGGTCGTCTCCACGACCCCGGGACTAGGTTGGCCCGCCGCCAACATATCCGACGACAATAGGGTCGTCCCCACGACCCCGGGACTAGATTGGCCCGCCACCATCATATCCGACGACTATAGGGTCGTCCCCACGAACCCGGGACTAGGATGGCCAGCCGACGACTATAGGGTCGTCCCCACGACCACGGGACTAGGTTGGCCCGCCGCCGACATGTCCGACGACTATACGGTCGTCCCCACGACCACGGGACTAGATTGGCCCGCCACCATCATATCCGACGACTATAGGGTCGTCCCCACGAACCCGGGACTAGGTTGGCCAGCTGACGACTATAGGGTCGTCCCCACGTCCACGGGACTAGGTTGGCCCGCCGCCGACTTGTCCGACGACTACAGGGTCGTGCCTACCACGCCGGGACTAGGTTGACCCGCCGCCGAATTGTCCGACGACTATAGGGTCGTCCCCACGACCCCGGGACTACATTGGCCCGCCACCAACATATCCGACGACTATAGGGTCGTCTCCACGACCCCGGGACTAGGTTGGCCCGCCGCCAACATATCCGACGACAATAGGGTCGTCCCCACGACCCCGGGACTAGCATGGCCCGCCACCATCATATCCGACGACTATAGGGTCGTCGCCACGAACCCGGGACTACGCTGGCCAGCCGCCGACCTGTCCGAAGAGTATAGAGTCGTCCCCACGACCCCGGGCCAAAATTGGCCAGCCGCCGACATGTCCGACGACTATAGGGTCGTCCCCACGACCCCGGGACTAGGTTGGCCCGCCGCCGACTTGTCCGACGACTATAGGGTCGTCCCCACGACCACGGGACTAGATTGGCCCGTCACCGTCATGTCCGACGACTATAGGGTCGTCCCCACGACCACCGGCCAAAGTTGGCCAGCCGCCGACATGTTCGACGACTATAGGGTCGTCCCCACGACCCCGGTACTAGATTGGCCCGCCACCGTTATGTCCGACGAGTATAGGGTCGTACCCACGACCCCGGGACTAGTCTGGCCCGCCACCGTCATGTCCGACGACTACAGGGTCATCCCCACGACCGCTGGACTTTGTTGGCCCGCCGCCGAAATGTCCGACGACTATAGGGTCGTCGCCACGAACCCGGGACTAGGCTGGCCAGCCGCCGACCTGTCCGAAGAGTATAGAGTCGTCCCCACGACCCCGGGCCAAAGTTGGCCAGCCGCCGACATGTCCGACGACTATAGGGTCGTCCCCACGACCTCGGGACTAGGTTGGCCCGTCGCCGACTTGTCCGACGACTATAGGGTCGTCCCCACGATCCCGGGCCTAGGTTGGCCAGCCGCCGACATGTCCGACGACTATAGGGTCGTCCCCACGGCCCCGAGACTAGATTGGCCCACGACCGTCATGTCCGACGACTACGGGGTCGTCCCCACGACCCCAGGACTAGATTGCCCCGCCACCGTCATGTCCGACGACTATAGGGTCGTCCCCACGTCCCCGGGGCTACGTTGGCCAGCCACCGACATGTCCAACGACCATAGGGTCGTCCCGACGACCCCGGGACTATATTAGCCCGCCACCGCCATGTCCGACGACTATAGGGTCGTCCCCACGTCCCCGGTACTAGGTTGGCCAGCCGCCGACATGTCCGACGACTATAGGGACGTCCCCACGAGTACGGGCCAAAGTTGCCCCGCCGCCGACATGTCCGACGACTATAGGGTCGTACGCACGACCCCGGGACTAGATTGGCCCGCCACCGTCATGTCCGACGACTATAGGGTCGTCCCCACGACCCCGGGACTAGGTTGGCCAGCCGCCGAAATATCCGACGATTGTAGGGTCGTTCCCACGACCCCGGGACTAGATTGGCCCGCCACCGTCATGTCCGACGACTATAGGGTCGTCCCCACGACCCCGGGACTAGATTGGCCAGCCGCCGAGATGTCCAACGACTATAGGGTCGTCCCCACGACCCCGGGACTAGATTAGCCCGCCGCCGAAATGTCCGACGACTATAGGGTCGTCCCCACGACCCCGGGACTAGATTGGCCAGCCGCCGAAATGTCCGACGACTATAGGGACGTCCCCACGAGTACGGGCCAAAGTTGCCCCGCCGCCGACATGTCCGACGACTATAGGGTCGTACGCACGACCCCGGGACTAGATTGCCCCGCCACTGTTATGTCCGACGACTATAGGGTCGTCCCCACGACCCCGGTACTAGGTTGGCCAGCCACCGTCATGTCCGACGATTGTAGGGTCGTTCCCACGACCCCGGGACTAGATTGGCCCGCCACCGTCATGTCCGACGACTATAGGGTCGTCCCCACGACCCCGGTACTAGGTTGGCCAGCCACCGTCATGTCCGACGACTATAGGGCCGTCCCCACGCCCCCGGGACTAGATTGGCCCGCCACCGTCATGTCCGAAGAGTATAGAGTCGTCTCCACGACCCCGGGCCAAAGTTGGCCAGCCGCCGACATGTCCGACGACTATACGGTCGTCCCCACGACCACGGGACTAGATTGGCCCGCCACCATCATATCCGACGACTATAGGGTCGTCCCCACGAACCCGGGACTAGGTTGGCCAGCTGACGACTATAGGGTCGTCCCCACGACCACGGGACTAGGTTGGCCCGCCGCCGACTTGTCCGCCGACTACAGGGTCGTGCCTACCACGCCGGGACTAGGTTGACCCGCCGCCGAATTGTCCGACGACTATAGGGTCGTCCCCACGACCCCGGGACTAGATTGGCCCGCCACCAACATAACCGACGACTATAGGGTCGTCTCCACGACCCCGGGACTAGGTTGGCCCGCCGCCAACATATCCGACGACAATAGGGTCGTCCCCACGACCCCGGGACTAGATTGGCCCGCCACCATCATATCCGACGACTATAGGGTCGTCCCCACGAACCCGGGACTAGGTTGGCCAGCCGACGACTATAGGGTCGTCCCCACGACCACGGGACTAGGTTGGCCCGCCGCCGACATGTCCGACGACTATACGGTCGTCCCCACGACCACGGGACTAGATTGGCCCGCCACCATCATATCCGACGACTATAGGGTCGTCCCCACGAACCCGGGACTAGGTTGGTCAGCTGACGACTATAGGGTCGTCCCCACGACCACGGGACTAGGTTGGCCCGCCGCCGACTTGTCCGACGACTACAGGGTCGTGCCTACCACGCCGGGACTAGGTTGACCCGCCGCCGAATTGTCCGACGACTATAGGGTCGTCCCCACGACCCCGGGACTAGATTGGCCCGTCACCAACATATCCGACGACTATAGGGTCGTCTCCACGACCCCGGGACTAGGTTGGCCCGCCGCCAACATATCCGACGACAATAGGGTCGTCCCCACGACCCCGGGACTAGATTGGCCCGCCACCATCATATCCGACGACTATAGGGTCGTCGCCACGAACCCGGGACTAGGCTGGCCAGCCGCCGACCTGTCCGAAGAGTATAGAGTCGTCCCCACGACCCCGGGCCAAAGTTGGCCAGCCGCCGACATGTCCGACGACTATAGGGTCGTCCCCACGACCCCGGGACTAGGTTGGCCCGTCGCCGACTTGTCCGACGACTATAGGGTCGTCCCCACGATCCCGGGCCTAGGTTGGCCAGCCGCCGACATGTCCGACGACTATAGGGTCGTCCCCACGGCCCCGAGACTAGATTGGCCCACGACCGTCATGTCCGACGACTACGGGGTCGTCCCCACGACCCCAGGACTAGATTGCCCCGCCACCGTCATGTCCGACGACTATAGGGTCGTCCCCACGTCCCCGGGGCTACGTTGGCCAGCCACCGACATGTCCAACGACCATAGGGTCGTCCCCACGACCCCGGGACTATATTAGCCCGCCACCGCCATGTCCGACGACTATAGGGTCGTCCCCACGTCCCCGGTACTAGGTTGGCCAGCCGCCGACATGTCCGACGACTATAGGGACGTCCCCACGTGTACGGGCCAAAGTTGCCCCGCCGCCGACATGTCCGACGACTATAGGGTCGTACGCACGACCCCGGGACTAGATTGCCCCGCCACTGTTATGTCCGACGACTATAGGGTCGTCCCCACGACCCCGGTACTAGGTTGGCCAGCCACCGTCATGTCCGACGACTATAGGGCCGTCCCCACGACCCCGGGACTAGATTGGCCCGCCACCGTCATGTCCGACGACTATAGGGTCGTCCCCACGACCCCGGGACTAGGTTGGCCAGCCGCCGAAATATCCGACGATTGTAGGGTCGTTCCCACGACCCCGGGACTAGATTGGCCCGCCACCGTCATGTCCGACGACTATAGGGTCGTCCCCACGACCCCGGGACTAGATTGGCCAGCCGCCGAAATGTCCAACGACTATAGGGTCGTCCCCACGACCCCGGGACTAGATTAGCCCGCCGCCGAAATGTCCGACGACTGTAGGGTCGTCCCCACGACCCCGGGACTAGATTGGCCAGCCGCCGAAATGTCCGACGACTATAGGGCCGTCCCCACGACCCCGGGACTAGATTGGCCCGCCACCGTCATGCCCGACGACTATAGGGTCGTCCCACGAGTACGGGCCAAAGTTGCCCCGCCGCCGACATGTCCGACGACTATAGGGTCGTCCCCACGACCCCGGTACTAGGTTGGCCAGCCACCGTCATGTCCGACGACTATAGGGCCGTCCCCACGACCCCGGGACTAGATTGGCCCGCCACCGTCATGTCCGAAGAGTATAGAGTCGTCCCCACGACCCCGGGCCAAAGTTGGCCAGCCGCCGACATGTCCGACGACTATACGGTCGTCCCCACGACCACGGGACTAGATTGGCCCGCCACCATCATATCCGACGACTATAGGGTCGTCCCCACGAACCCGGGACTAGGTTGGCCAGCTGACGACTATAGGGTCGTCCCCACGACCACGGGACTAGGTTGGCCCGCCGCCGACTTGTCCGACGACTACAGGGTCGTGCCTACCACGCCGGAACTAGGTTGACCCGCCGCCGAATTGTCCGACGACTATAGGGTCGTCCCCACGACCCCGGGACTAGATTGGCCCGTCACCAACATATCCGACGACTATAGGGTCGTCTCCACGACCCCGGGACTAGGTTGGCCCGCCGCCAACATATCCGACGACAATAGGGTCGTCCCCACGACCCCGGGACTAGATTGGCCCGCCACCATCATATCCGACGACTATAGGGTCGTCGCCACGAACCCGGGACTAGGCTGGCCAGCCGCCGACCTGTCCGAAGAGTATAGAGTCGTCCCCACGACCCCGGGCCAAAGTTGGCCAGCCGCCGACATGTCCGACGACTATAGGGTCGTCCCCACGACCCCGGGACTAGGTTGGCCCGCCGCCGACTTGTCCGACGACTATAGGGTCGTCCCCACGATCCCGGGCCTAGGTTGGCCAGCCGCCGACATGTCCGACGACTATAGGGTCGTCCCCACGGCCCCGAGACTAGATTGGCCCACGACCGTCATGTCCAACGACTACGGGGTCGTCCCCACGACCCCAGGACTTGATTGCCCCGCCACCGTCATGTCCGACGACTATAGGGTCGTCCCCACGTCCCCGGGGCTACGTTGGCCAGCCACCGACATGTCCAACGACCATAGGGTCGTCCCCACGACCGCGGGACTATATTAGCCCGCCACCGCCATGTCCGACGACTATAGGGTCGTCCCCACGTCCCCGGTACTAGGCTGGCCAGCCGCCGACATGTCCGACGACTATAGGGACGTCCCCACGAGTACGGGCCAAAGTTGCCCCGCCGCCGACATGTCCGACGACTATAGGGTCGTCCCCACGACCCCGGTACTAGGTTGGCCTGCCACCGTCATGTCCGACGACTATAGGGCCGTCCCCACGACCCCGGGACTAGATTGGCCCGCCACCGTCATGTCCGACGACTATAGGGTCGTCCCCACGACCCCGGGACTAGATTGGCCCGCCACCGCCATGTCCGACCTCTATAGGGTCGTTCGCTCGACCCCGGGACTAAATTGCCCCGCCACTGTCATGTCCGACGACTATAGTGTCGTCCCCACGACCCCGGGAATAGGTTGGCCAGCCGCCGAAATATCCGACGATTGTAGGGTCGTTCCCACGACCCCGGGACTAGATTGGCCCGCCACCGTCATGTCCGACGACTATAGGGTCGTCCCCACGACCCCGGGACTAGATTGGCCAGCCGCCGAAATGTCCAACGACTATAGGGTCGTCGCCACGACCCCGGGACTAGATTAGCTCGCCGCCGTCATGTCCGACGACTATAGGGTCGTCCCCACGACCCCGGTACTAGGTTGGCCTGCCACCGTCATGTCCGACGACTATAGGGCCGTCCCCACGACCCCGGGACTAGATTGGACCGCCACCGTCATGTCCGACGACTATAGGGTCGTCCCCACGACCCCGGGACTAGATTGGCCCGCCACCGCCATGTCCGATCTCTATAGGGTCGTTCGCTCGACCCCGGGACTAAATTGCCCCGCCACTGTCATGTCCGACGACTATAGTGTCGTCCCCACGACCCCGGGACTAGGTTGGCCAGCACCCGAAATATACGACGATTGTAGGGTCGTTCCCACGACCCCGGGACTAGATTGGCCAGCCGCCGAAATGTCCAATGACTATAGGGTCGTCCCCACGTCCCCGGGGCTAGGTTGGCCCGCCACCGTCATGTCCGACGACTATAGGGTCGTCCCCACGGCCCCGAGACTAGATTGGCCCACGACCGTCATGTCCGACGACTACGGGGTCGTCCCCACGACCCCAGGACTAGATTGCCCCGCCACCGTCATGTCCGACGACTATAGGGTCGTCCCCACGTCCCCGGGGCTACGTTGGCCAGCCACCGACATGTCCAACGACCATAGGGTCGTCCCCACGACCCCGGGACTATATTAGCCCGCCACCGCCATGTCCGACGACTATAGGGTCCTCCCCACGTCCCCGGTACTAGGTTGGCCAGCCGCCGACATGTCCGACGACTATAGGGACGTCCCCACGTGTACGGGCCAAAGTTGCCCCGCCGCCGACATGTCCGACGACTATAGGGTCGTACGCACGACCCCGGGACTAGATTGCCCCGCCACTGTTATGTCCGACGACTATAGGGCCGTCCCCACGACCCCGGGACTAGATTGGCCCGCCACCGTCATGTCCGACGACTATAGGGTCGTCCCCACGACCCCGGGGCTAGGTTGGCCTGCCGCCGAAATATCCGACGATTGTAGGGTCGTTCCCACGACCCCGGGACTAGATTGGCCCGCCACCGTCATGTCCGACGACTATAGGGTCGTCCCCACGACCCCGGGACTAGATTGGCCAGCCGCCGAAATGTCCAACGACTATAGGGTCGTCCCCACGACCCCGGGACTAGATTAGCCCGCCGCCGAAATGTCCGACGACTATAGGGTCGTCCCCACGACCCCGGGACTAGATTGGCCAGCCGCCGAAATGTCCGACGACTATAGGGCCGTCCCCACGACCCCGGGACTAGATTGGCCCGCCACCGTCATGTCCGACGACTATAGGGTCGTCCCACGAGTACGGGCCAAAGTTGCCCCGCCGCCGACATGTCCGACGACTATAGGGTCGTCCCCACGACCCCGGTACTAGGTTGGCCAGCCACCGTCATGTCCGACGACTATAGGGCCGTCCCCACGACCCCGGGACTAGATTGGCCCGCCACCGTCATGTCCGAAGAGTATAGAGTCGTCCCCACGACCCCGGGCCAAAGTTGCCCCGCCGCCGACATGTCCGACGACTATAGGGTCGTCCCCACGACCCCGGTACTAGGTTGGCCTGCCACCGTCATGTCCGACGACTATAGGGCCGTCCCCACGACCCCGGGACTAGATTGGCCCGCCACCGTCATGTCCGACGACTATAGGGTCGTCCCCACGACCCCGGGACTAGATTGGCCCGCCACCGCCATGTCCGACCTCTATAGGGTCGTTCGCTCGACCCCGGGACTAAATTGCCCCGCCACTGTCATGTCCGACGACTATAGTGTCGTCCCCACGACCCCGGGAATAGGTTGGCCAGCCGCCGAAATATCCGACGATTGTAGGGTCGTTCCCACGACCCCGGGACTAGATTGGCCCGCCACCGTCATGTCCGACGACTATAGGGTCGTCCCCACGACCCCGGGACTAGATTGGCCAGCCGCCGAAATGTCCAACGACTATAGGGTCGTCCCCACGACCCCGGGACTAGATTAGCCCGCCGCCGTCATGTCCGACGACTATAGGGTCGTCCCCACGACCCCGGTACTAGGTTGGCCTGCCACCGTCATGTCCGACGACTATAGGGCCGTCCCCACGACCCCGGGACTAGATTGGCCCGCCACCGTCATGTCCGACGACTATAGGGTCGTCCCCACGACCCCGGGACTAGATTGGCCCGCCACCGCCATGTCCGATCTCTATAGGGTCGTTCGCTCGACCCCGGGACTAAATTGCCCCGCCACTGTCATGTCCGACGACTATAGTGTCGTCCCCACGACCCCGGGACTAGGTTGGCCAGCACCCGAAATATACGACGATTGTAGGGTCGTTCCCACGACCCCGGGACTAGATTGGCCAGCCGCCGAAATGTCCAATGACTATAGGGTCGTCCCCACGTCCCCGGGGCTAGGTTGGCCCGCCACCGTCATGTCCGACGACTATAGGGTCGTCCCCACGGCCCCGAGACTAGATTGGCCCACGACCGTCATGTCCGACGACTACGGGGTCGTCCCCACGACCCCAGGACTAGATTGCCCCGCCACCGTCATGTCCGACGACTATAGGGTCGTCCCCACGTCCCCGGGGCTACGTTGGCCAGCCACCGACATGTCCAACGACCATAGGGTCGTCCCCACGACCCCGGGACTATATTAGCCCGCCACCGCCATGTCCGACGACTATAGGGTCGTCCCCACGTCCCCGGTACTAGGTTGGCCAGCCGCCGACATGTCCGACGACTATAGGGACGTCCCCACGTGTACGGGCCAAAGTTGCCCCGCCGCCGACATGTCCGACGACTATAGGGTCGTACGCACGACCCCGGGACTAGATTGCCCCGCCACTGTTATGTCCGACGACTATAGGGCCGTCCCCACGACCCCGGGACTAGATTGGCCGGCCACCGTCATGTCCGAAGAGTATAGAGTCGTCCCCACGACCCCGGGCCAAAGTTGGCCAGCCGCCGACATGTCCGACGACTATACGGTCGTCCCCACGACCACGGGACTAGGTTGGCCCGCCGCCGACTTGTCCGACGACTACAGGGTCGTGCCTACCACGCCGGGACTAGGTTGACCCGCCGCCGAATTGTCCGACGACTATAGGGTCGTCCCCACGACCCCGGGACTAGATTGGCCCGCCACCATCATGTCCGACGACTATAGGATCGTCCCCACGACCCCGGGACTAGGTTGGCCCGCCGCCGACTTGTCCGACGACTATAGGGTCGTCCCCACGACCCCGGGACTAGATTGGCCCGCCACCGTCATGTCCGACGACAATAGGGTCGTCCCCACGACCCCGGGACTAGATTAGCCCGCCGCCGACATGTCCCACGACTATAGGGTCGTCCCCACGTCCCCGGGGCTAGGTTGGCCAGCCACTGACATGTCCGACGACTATAGGGTCGTCCCCACGACCCTGGGACTAGATTAGCCCGCCACCGTCATGTCCAACGACTATAGGGTCGTCCCCACGACCCCGGTACTAGGTTGGCCAGCCACCGTCATGTCGGACGACTATAGGGTCGTCCGTACGACCCCGGGACTAGAGTGGCCCGCCACCGTCATGTCCGACTACTATAGGGTCGTCCCCACGACCCCGGGACTAGATTGGCCCGCCACCGTCATGTCCGACGACTATAGGGTCGCCCCCACGACCCCGGGACTAGATTGGCCCGACACCGTCATGTCTGACGACTATAGGGTCATCCCCACGACCCCGGGACTTGGTTGGCCCGCCGCCGACATGTCCGACGACTATAGGGTCGTCGCCACGAACCCGGGACTAGGCTGGCCAGCCGCCGCCCTGTCCGACGACTATAGGGTCGTCCCCACGTGCCCGGGGCTAGATTGGCCCGCCGCCGAAATGTCCGACGACTATAGGGTCGTCCCCACGTCCCCGGGGCTAGGTTGGCCCGCCACCGTCATGTCCGACGACTATAGGGTCGTCCCCACGACCCCGGTACTAGGCTGGCCAGCCGCCGACCTTTCCGACGACTATAGGGTCGTCCCCACGACCCCGGGACTAGATTGGCCCGCCACCGCCATGTCCGACCTCTATAGGGTCGTACGCTCGGCCCCGGGACTAGATTGGCCCGCCACCGTCATGTCCGACGACTATAGGGTCGTCCCCACGAGTACGGGCCAAAGTTGCCCCGCCGCCGACATGTCCGACGACTATAGGGTCGTCCCCACGACCCCGGTACTAGGTTGGCCAGCCACCGTCATGTCCGACGACTATAGGGCCGTCCCCACGACCCCGGGACTAGATTGGCCCGCCACCGTCATGTCCGACGACTATAGGGTCGTCCCCACGACCCCGGTACTAGGTTGGCCAGCCACCGTCATGTCCGACGACTATAGGGCCGTCCCCACGACCCCGGGACTAGATTGGCCCGCCACCGTCATGTCCGACGACTATAGGGTCGTCCCCACGACCCCGGGACTAGATTGGCCCGCCACCGCCATGTCCGACCTCTATAGGGTCGTTCGCTCGACCCCGGGACTAAATTGCCCCGCCACTGTCATGTCCGACGACTATAGTGTCGTCCCCACGACCCCGGGACTAGGTTGGCCAGCCGCCGAAATATCCGACGATTGTAGGGTCGTTCCCACGACCCCGGGACTAGATTGGCCCGCCACCGTCATGTCCGACGACTATAGGGTCGTCCCCACGACCCCGGGACTAGATTGGCCAGCCGCCGAAATGTCCAACGACTATAGGGTCGTCCCCACGTCCCCGGGGCTAGGTTGGCCCGCCACCGTCATGTCCGACGACTATAGGGTCGTCCCCACGACCCCGGTACTAGGCTGGCCAGCCGCCGACCTGTCCGACGACTATAGGGTCGTCCCCACGACCCCGGGACTAGATTGGCCCGCCACCGCCATGTCCGACCTCTATAGGGTCGTACGCTCGACCCCGGGACTAGATTGGCCCGCCACCGTCATGTCCGACGACTATAGGGTCGTCCCCACGAGTACGGGCCAAAGTTGCCCCGCCGCCGACATGTCCGACGACTATAGGGTCGTCCCCACGTCCCCGGGGCTAGGTTGGCCAGCCACTGACATGTCCGACGACTATAGGGTCGTCCCCACGACCCTGGGACTAGATTAGCCCGTCACCGTCATGTCCAACGACTATAGGGTCGTCCCCACGACCACGGGCCAAAGGTGGCCAGCCGCCGACATGTCAGCCGTCTATAGGGTTGTCCCCACGACCCCGGGGCTAGATTGGCCCGCCGCCGAATTGTCCGACGACTATAGGATCGTCCCCACGACCCCGGGACTAGATTGGCCCGCCACCATCATGTCCGACGACTATAGGATCGTCCCCACGACCCCGGGACTAGGTTGGCCCGCCGCCGACTTGTCCGACGACTATAGGGTCGTCCCCACGACCCCGGGACTAGATTGGCCCGCCGCCGACATGTTCGACGACTATAGGGTCGTGCCCACGTCCCCGGGACTAGGTTGGCCAGCCGCCGACATGTCCGACGACTATAGGGACGTCCCCACGAGTACGGGCCAAAGTTGCCCCGCCGCCGACATGTCCGACGACTATAGGGTCGTACGCACGACCCCGGTACTAGATTGCCCCGCCACTGTTATGTCCGACGACTATAGGGTCGTCCCCACGACCCCGGTACTAGGTTGGCCAGCCACCGTCATGTCCGACGACTATAGGGTCGTCCCCACGACCCCGGGACTAGATTGGCCCGCCACCGTCATGTCCGACGACTATGGGGTCGTCCGCACGAGTACGGGCCAAAGTTGCCCCGCCGCCGACATGTCCGACGACTATAGGGTCGTCCCCACGACCCCGGTACTAGGTTGGCCAGCCACCGTCATGTCCGACGACTATAGGGCCGTCCCCACGACCCCGGGACTAGATTGGCCCGCCACCGTCATGTCCGACGACTATAGGGTCGTCCCCACGACCCCGGTACTAGGTTGGCCTGCCACCGTCATGTCCGACGACTATAGGGCCGTCCCCACGACCCCGGGACTAGATTGGCCCGCCACCGTCATGTCCGACGACTATAGGGTCGTCCCCACGACCCCGGGACTAGATTGGCCAGCCGCCGAAATGTCCAACGACTATAGGGTCGTCCCCACGACCCCGGGACTAGATTAGCCCGCCGCCGACATGTCCGACGACTATAGGGTCGTCCCCACGTCCCCGGGGCTAGGTTGGCCAGCCACTGACATGCCCGACGACTATAGGGTCGTCCCCACGACCCTGGGACTAGATTAGCCCGCCACCGTCATGTCCAACGACTATAGGGTCGTCCCCACGACCCCGGTACTAGGTTGGCCAGCCACCGTCATGTCGGACGACTATAGGGTCGTCCGTACGACCCCGGGACTAGATTGGCGCGCCACCGTCATGTCCGACTACTATAGGGTCGTCCCCACGACCCCGGGACTAGATTGGCCCGCCACCGTCATGTCCGACGACTATAGGGTCATCCCCACGACCCCGGGACTTGGTTGGCCCGCCGCCGACATGTCCGACGACTATAGGGTCGTCGCCACGAACCCGGGACTAGGCTGGGCAGCCGCCGACCTGTCCGACGACTATAGGGTCGTCCCCACGACCCCGGGACTAGATTGGCCCGCCACCGCCATGTCCGACCTCTATTGGGTCGTACGCTCGACCCCGGGACTAGATTGGCCCGCCACCGTCATGTCCGACGACTATAGGGTCGTCCCCACGAGTACGGGCCAAAGTTGCCCCGCCGCCGACATGTCCGACGACTATAGGGTCATCCCCACGACCCCGGGACTTGGTTGGCCCGCCGCCGACATGTCCGACGACTATAGGGTCGTCGCCACGAACCCGGGACTAGGCTGGGCAGCCGCCGACCTGTCCGACGACTATAGGGTCGTCCCCACGACCCCGGGACTAGATTGGCCCGCCACCGCCATGTCCGACCTCTATAGGGTCGTACGCTCGACCCCGGGACTAGATTGGCCCGCCACCGTCATGTCCGACGACTATAGGGTCGTCCCCACGAGTACGGGCCAAAGTTGCCCCGCCGCCGACATGTCCGACGACTATAGGGCCGTCCCCACGACCCTGGGACTAGATTGGCCCGCCACCGTCATGTCCGACGACTATAGGGTCGTCCCCACGACCCCGGGACTAGATTGGCCCGCCACCGCCATGTCCGACCTCTATAGGGTCGTACGCTCGACCCCGGGACTAGATTGCCCCGCCACTGTCATGTCCGACGACTATAGTGTCGTCCCCACGACCCCGGGACTAGGTTGGTCAGCCGCCGAAATATCCGACGATTGTAGGGTCGTTCCCACGACCCCGGGACTAGATTGGCCCGCCACCGTCATGTCCGACGACTATAGGGTGGTCCCCACGACCCCGGGACTAGATTGGCCAGCCGCCGAAATGTCCAACGACTATAGGGTCGTCCCCACGACCCCGGGACTAGATTAGCCCGCCGCCGACATGTCCGACGACTATAGGGTCGTCCCCACGTCCCCGGGGCTAGGTTGGCCAGCCACTGACATGTCCGACGACTATAGGGTCGTCCCCACGACCCTGGGACTAGATTAGCCCGCCACCGTCATGTCCAACGACTATAGGGTCGTCCCCACGACCACGGGCCAAAGGTGGCCAGCCGCCGACATGTCAGCCGTCTATAGGGTCGTCCCCACGACCCCGGGGCTAGATTGGCCCGCCGCCGACATGTCCGACGACTATAGGGTCGTCCCCACGACCCCGGGCCAAAGTTGGCCAGCCGCCGACATGTCCGACGACTATAGGGTCGTACCCACGACCCCGGGACTTGGTTGGCCCGCCGCCGACTTGTCCGACGACAATAGGGTCGTCCCCACGACCACGGGACTAGATTAGCCCGACGCCGACATGTCCGACGACTATAGGGTCGTCCCCACGTCCCCGGGGCTAGGTTGGCCAGCCACTGACATGTCCGACGACTATAGGGTCGTCCCCACGACCCTGGGACTAGATTAGCCCGCCACCATCATGTCCGACGACTATAGGATCGTCCCCACGACCCCGGGACTAGATTGGCCAGCCGCCGAAATGTCCAACGACTATAGGGTCGTCCCCACGACCCCGGGACTAGATTAGCCCGCCGCCGACATGTCCGACGACTATAGGGTCGTCCCCACGTCCCCGGGGCTAGGTTGGCCAGCCACTGACATGTCCAACGACTATAGGGTCGTCCCCACGACCACGGGCCAAAGGTGGCCAGCCGCCGACATGTCAGCCGTCTATAGGGTCGTCCCCACGACCCCGGGACTAGATTGGCCCGCCACCGCCATGTCCGACCTCTATAGGGTCGTACGCTCGACCCCGGGACTAGATTGCCCCGCCACTGTCATGTCCGACGACTATAGTGTCGTCCCCACTACCCCGGGACTAGATTGGCCAGCCGCCGAAATATCCGACGATTGTGGGGTCGTTCCCACGACCCCGGGACTAGATTGGCCCGCCACCGTCATGTCCGACGACTATAGGGTTGTCCCCACGACCCCGGGACTAGATTGGCCAGCCGCCGAAATGTCCAACGACTATAGGGTCGTCCCCACGACCCCGGGACTAGATTAGCCCGCCGCCGACATGTCCGACGACTATAGGGTCGTCCCCACGTCCCCGGGGCTAGGTTGGCCAGCCACTGACATGTCCGACGACTATAGGGTCGTCCCCACGACCCTGGGACTAGATTAGCCCGCCACCGTCATGTCCAACGACTATAGGGTCGTCCCCACGACCACGGGCCAAAGGTGGCCAGCCGCCGACATGTCAGCCGTCTATAGGATCGTCCCCACGACCCCGGGGCTAGATTGGCCCGCCGCCGACATGTCCGACGACTATAGGGTCGTCCCCACGACCCCGGGCCAAAGTTGGCCAGCCGCCGACATGTCCGACGACTATAGGGTCGTACCCACGACCCCGGGACTAGGTTGGCCCGCCGCCGACTTGTCCGACGACAATAGGGTCGTCCCCACGACCACGGGACTAGATTAGCCCGCCGCCGACATGTCCGACGACTATAGGGTCGTCCCCACGTCCCCGGGGCTAGGTTGGCCAGCCACTGACATGTCCGACGACTATAGGGTCGTCCCCACGACCCTGGGACTAGATTAGCCCGTCACCGTCATGTCCAACGACTATAGGGTCGTCCCCACGACCACGGGCCAAAGGTGGCCAGCCGCCGACATGTCAGCCGTCTATAGGGTTGTCCCCACGACCCCGGGGCTAGATTGGCCCGCCGCCGAATTGTCCGACGACTATAGGATCGTCCCCACGACCCCGGGACTAGATTGGCCCGCCACCATCATGTCCGACGACTATAGGATCGTCCCCACGACCCCGGGACTAGGTTGGCCCGCCGCCGACTTGTCCGACGACTATAGGGTCGTCCCCACGACCCCGGGACTAGATTGGCCCGCTGCCGACATGTTCGACGACTATAGGGTCGTGCCCACGTCCCCGGGACTAGGTTGGCCAGCCGCCGACATGTCCGACGACTATAGGGACGTCCCCACGAGTACGGGCCAAAGTTGCCCCGCCGCCGACATGTCCGACGACTATAGGGTCGTACGCACGACCCCGGGACTAGATTGCCCCGCCACTGTTATGTCCGACGACTATAGGGTCGTCCCCACGACCCCGGTACTAGGTTGGCCAGCCACCGTCATGTCCGACGACTATAGGGTCGTCCCCACGACCCCGGGACTAGATTGGCCCGCCACCGTCATGTCCGACGACTATAGGGTCGTCCGCACGAGTACGGGCCAAAGTTGCCCCGCCGCCGACATGTCCGACGACTATAGGGTCGTCCCCACGACCCCGGTACTAGGTTGGCCAGCCACCGTCATGTACGACGACTATAGGGCCGTCCCCACGACCCCGGGACTAGATTGGCCCGCCACCGTCATGTCCGACGACTATAGGGTCGTCCCCACGACCCCGGTACTAGGTTGGCCTGCCACCGTCATGTCCGACGACTATAGGGCCGTCCCCACGACCCCGGGACTAGATTGGCCCGCCACCGTCATCTCCGACGACTATAGGGTCGTCCCCACGACCCCGGGACTAGATTGGCCAGCCGCCGAAATGTCCAACGACTATAGGGTCGTCCCCACGACCCCGGGACTAGATTAGCCCGCCGCCGACATGTCCGACGACTATAGGGTCGTCCCCACGTCCCCGGGGCTAGGTTGGCCAGCCACTGACATGCCCGACGACTATAGGGTCGTCCCCACGACCCTGGGACTAGATTAGCCCGCCACCGTCATGTCCAACGACTATAGGGTCGTCCCCACGACCACGGGCCAAAGGTGGCCAGCCGCCGACATGTCAGCCGTCTATAGGGTTGTCCCCACGACCCCGGGGCTAGATTGGCCCGCCGCCGAATTGTCCGACGACTATAGGATCGTCCCCACGACCCCGGGACTAGATTGGCCCGCCACCATCATGTCCGACGACTATAGGATCGTCCCCACGACCCCGGGACTAGGTTGGCCCGCCGCCGACTTGTCCGACGACTATAGGGTCGTCCCCACGACCCCGGGACTAGATTAGCCCGCCGCCGACATGTCCGACGACTATAGGGTCATCCCCACGACCCCGGGACTTGGTTGGCCCGCCACCGTCATGTCCGACGACTATAGGGTCATCCCCACGACCCCGGGACTTGGTTGGCCCGCCGCCGACATGTCCGACGACTATAGGGTCGTCGCCACGAATCCGGGACTAGGCTGGGCAGCCGCCGACCTGTCCCACGACTATAGGGTCGTCCCCACGACCCCGGGACTAGATTGGCCCGCCACCGCCATGTCCGACCTCTATAGGGTCGTACGCTCGACCCCGGGACTAGATTGGCCCGCCACCGTCATGTCCGACGACTATAGGGTCGTCCCCACGAGTACGGGCCAAAGTTGCCCCGCCGCCGACATGTGCGACGACTATAGGGTCGTCCCCACGACCCCGGTACTAGGTTGGCCAGCCACCGTCATGTCCGACGACTATAGGGTCGTCCCCACGTCCCCGGGGCTAGGTTGGCCAGCCACTGACATGTCCGACGACTATAGGGTCGTCCCCACGACCCTGGGACTAGATTAGCCCGTCACCGTCATGTCCAACGACTATAGGGTCGTCCCCACGACCACGGGCCAAAGGTGGCCAGCCGCCGACATGTCAGCCGTCTATAGGGTTGTCCCCACGACCCCGGGGCTAGATTGGCCCGCCGCCGAATTGTCCGACGACTATAGGATCGTCCCCACGACCCCGGGACTAGATTGGCCCGCCACCATCATGTCCGACGACTATAGGATCGTCCCCACGACCCCGGGACTAGGTTGGCCCGCCGCCGACTTGTCCGACGACTATAGGGTCGTCCCCACGACCCCGGGACTTGATTGGCCCGCCGCCGACATGTTCGACGACTATAGGGTCGTGCCCACGTCCCCGGGACTAGGTTGGCCAGCCGCCGACATGTCCGACGACTATAGGGACGTCCCCACGAGTACGGGCCAAAGTTGCCCCGCCGCCGACATGTCCGACGACTATAGGGTCGTACGCACGACCCCGGGACTAGATTGCCCCGCCACTGTTATGTCCGACGACTATAGGGTCGTCCCCACGACCCCGGTACTAGGTTGGCCAGCCACCGTCATGTCCGACGACTATAGGGTCGTCCCCACGACCCCGGGACTAGATTGGCCCGCCACCGTCATGTCCGACGACTATAGGGTCGTCCGCACGAGTACGGGCCAAAGTTGCCCCGCCGCCGACATGTCCGACGACTATAGGGTCGTCCCCACGACCCCGGTACTAGGTTGGCCAGCCACCGTCATGTCCGACGACTATAGGGCCGTCCCCACGACCCCGGGACTAGATTGGCCCGCCACCGTCATGTCCGACGACTATAGGGTCGTCCCCACGACCCCGGTACTAGGTTGGCCTGCCACCGTCATGTCCGACGACTATAGGGCCGTCCCCACGACCCCGGGACTAGATTGGCCCGCCACCGTCATGTCCGACGACTATAGGGTCGTCCCCACGACCCCGGGACTAGATTGGCCAGCCGCCGAAATGTCCAACGACTATAGGGTCGTCCCCACGACCACGGGACTAGATTAGCCCGCCGCCGACATGTCCGACGACTATAGGGTCGTCCCCACGTCCCCGGGGCTAGGTTGGCCAGCCACTGACATGCCCGACGACTATAGGGTCGTCCCCACGACCCTGGGACTAGATTAGCCCGCCACCGTCATGTCCAACGACTATAGGGTCGTCCCCACGACCCCGGTACTAGGTTGGCCAGCCACCGTCATGTCGGACGACTATAGGGTCGTCCGTACGACCCCGGGACTAGATTGGCGCGCCACCGTCATGTCCGACTACTATAGGGTCGTCCCCACGACCCCGGGACTAGATTGGCCCGCCACCGTCATGTCCGACGACTATAGGGTCATCCCCACGACCCCGGGACTTGGTTGGCCCGCCGCCGACATGTCCGACGACTATAGGGTCGTCGCCACGAACCCGGGACTAGGCTGGGCAGCCGCCGACCTGTCCGACGACTATAGGGTCGTCCCCACGACCCCGGGACTAGATTGGCCCGCCACCGCCATGTCCGACCTCTATAGGGTCGTACGCTCGACCCCGGGACTAGATTGGCCCGCCACCGTCATGTCCGACGACTATAGGGTCGTCCCCACGAGTACGGGCCAAAGTTGCCCCGCCGCCGACATGTCCGACGATTATAGGGCCGTCCCCACGACCCCGGGACTAGATTGGCCCGCCACCGTCATGTCCGACGACTATAGGGTCGTCCCCACGACCCCGGTACTAGGTTGGCCTGCCACCGTCATGTCCGACGACTATAGGGCCGTCCCCACGACCCCGGGACTAGATTGGCCCGCCACCGTCATGTCCGACGACTATAGGGTCGTCCCCACGACCCCGGGACTAGATTGGCCCGCCACCGCCATGTCCGACCTCTATAGGGTCGTACGCTCGACCCCGGGACTAGATTGCCCCGCCACTGTCATGTCCGACGACTATAGTGTCGTCCCCACTACCCCGGGACTAGATTGGCCAGCCGCCGAAATATCCGACGATTGTGGGGTCGTTCCCACGACCCCGGGACTAGATTGGCCCGCCACCGTCATGTCCGACGACTATAGGGTTGTCCCCACGACCCCGGGACTAGATTGGCCAGCCGCCGAAATGTCCAACGACTATAGGGTCGTCCCCACGACCCCGGGACTAGATTAGCCCGCCGCCGACATGTCCGACGACTATAGGGTCGTCCCCACGTCCCCGGGGCTAGGTTGGCCAGCCACTGACATGTCCGACGACTATAGGGTCGTCCCCACGACCCTGGGACTAGATTAGCCCGCCACCGTCATGTCCAACGACTATAGGGTCGTCCCCACGACCACGGGCCAAAGGTGGCCAGCCGCCGACATGTCAGCCGTCTATAGGGTCGTCCCCACGACCCCGGGGCTAGATTGGCCCGCCGCCGACATGTCCGACGACTATAGGGTCGTCCCCACGACCCCGGGCCAAAGTTGGCCAGCCGCCGACATGTCCGACGACTATAGGGTCGTACCCACGACCCCGGGACTAGGTTGGCCCGCCGCCGACTTGTCCGACGACAATAGGGTCGTCCCCACGACCACGGGACTAGATTAGCCCGCCGCCGACATGTCCGACGACTATAGGGTCGTCCCCACGTCCCCGGGGCTAGGTTGGCCAGCCACTGACATGTCCGACGACTATAGGGTCGTCCCCACGACCCTGGGACTAGATTAGCCCGTCACCGTCATGTCCAACGACTATAGGGTCGTCCCCACGACCACGGGCCAAAGGTGGCCAGCCGCCGACATGTCAGCCGTCTATAGGGTTGTCCCCACGACCCCGGGGCTAGATTGGCCCGCCGCCGAATTGTCCGACGACTATAGGATCGTCCCCACGACCCCGGGACTAGATTGGCCCGCCACCATCATGTCCGACGACTATAGGATCGTCCCCACGACCCCGGGACTAGGTTGGCCCGCCGCCGACTTGTCCGACGACTATAGGGTCGTCCCCACGACCCCGGGACTAGATTGGCCCGCCGCCGACATGTTCGACGACTATAGGGTCGTCCCCACGTCCCCGGGACTAGGTTGGCCAGCCGCCGACATGTCCGACGACTATAGGGACGTCCCCACGAGTACGGGCCAAAGTTGCCCCGCCGCCGACATGTCCGACGACTATAGGGTCGTACGCACGACCCCGGGACTAGATTGCCCCGCCACTGTTATGTCCGACGACTATAGGGTCGTCCCCACGACCCCGGTACTAGGTTGGCCAGCCACCGTCATGTCCGACGACTATAGGGTCGTCCCCACGACCCCGGGACTAGATTGGCCCGCCACCGTCATGTCCGACGACTATAGGGTCGTCCGCACGAGTACGGGCCAAAGTTGCCCCGCCGCCGACATGTCCGACGACTATAGGGTCGTCCCCACGACCCCGGTACTAGGTTGGCCAGCCACCGTCATGTCCGACGACTATAGGGCCGTCCCCACGACCCCGGGACTAGATTGGCCCGCCACCGTCATGTCCGACGACTATAGGGTCGTCCCCACGACCCCGGTACTAGGTTGGCCTGCCACCGTCATGTCCGACGACTATAGGGCCGTCCCCACGACCCCGGGACTAGATTGGCCCGCCACCGTCATGTCCGACGACTATAGGGTCGTCCCCACGACCCCGGGACTAGATTGGCCAGCCGCCGAAATGTTCAACGACTATAGGGTCGTCCCCACGACCCCGGGACTAGATTAGCCCGCCGCCGACATGTCCGACGACTATAGGGTCGTCCCCACGTCCCCGGGGCTAGGTTGGCCAGCCACTGACATGCCCGACGACTATAGGGTCGTCCCCACGACCCTGGGACTAGATTAGCCCGCCACCGTCATGTCCAACGACTATAGGGTCGTCCCCACGACCCCGGTACTAGGTTGGCCAGCCACCGTCATGTCGGACGACTATAGGGTCGTCCGTACGACCCCGGGACTAGATTGGCGCGCCACCGTCATGTCCGACTACTATAGGGTCGTCCCCACGACCCCGGGACTAGATTGGCCCGCCACCGTCATGTCCGACGACTATAGGGTCATCCCCACGACCCCGGGACTTGGTTGGCCCGCCGCCGACATGTCCGACGACTGTAGGGTCGTCGCCACGAATCCGGGACTAGGCTGGGCAGCCGCCGACCTGTCCCACGACTATAGGGTCGTCCCCACGACCCCGGGACTAGATTGGCCCGCCACCGCCATGTCCGACCTCTATAGGGTCGTACGCTCGACCCCGGGACTAGATTGGCCCGCCACCGTCATGTCCGACGACTATAGGGTCGTCCCCACGACCCCGGTACTAGGTTGGCCAGCCACCGTCATGTCGGACGACTATAGGGTCGTCCGTACGACCCCGGGACTAGATTGGCGCGCCACCGTCATGTCCGACTACTATAGGGTCGTCCCCACGACCCCGGGACTAGATTGGCCCGCCACCGTCATGTCCGACGACTATAGGGTCGTCCCCACGACCCCGGTACTAGGTTGGCCTGCCACCGTCATGTCCGACGACTATAGGGTCGTCCCCACGACCCCGGTACTAGGTTGGCCTGCCACCGTCATGTCCGACGACTATAGGGCCGTCCCCACGACCCCGGGACTAGATTGGCCCGCCACCGTCATGTCCGACGACTATAGGGTCGTCCCCACGACCCCGGGACTAGATTGGCCAGCCGCCGAAATGTTCAACGACTATAGGGTCGTCCCCACGACCCCGGGACTAGATTAGCCCGCCGCCGACATGTCCGACGACTATAGGGTCGTCCCCACGTCCCCGGGGCTAGGTTGGCCAGCCACTGACATGCCCGACGACTATAGGGTCGTCCCCACGACCCTGGGACTAGATTAGCCCGCCACCGTCATGTCCAACGACTATAGGGTCGTCCCCACGACCCCGGTACTAGGTTGGCCAGCCACCGTCATGTCGGACGACTATAGGGTCGTCCGTACGACCCCGGGACTAGATTGGCGCGCCACCGTCATGTCCGACTACTATAGGGTCGTCCCCACGACCCCGGGACTAGATTGGCCCGCCACCGTCATGTCCGACGACTATAGGGTCATCCCCACGACCCCGGGACTTGGTTGGCCCGCCGCCGACATGTCCGACGACTGTAGGGTCGTCGCCACGAATCCGGGACTAGGCTGGGCAGCCGCCGACCTGTCCCACGACTATAGGGTCGTCCCCACGACCCCGGGACTAGATTGGCCCGCCACCGCCATGTCCGACCTCTATAGGGTCGTACGCTCGACCCCGGGACTAGATTGGCCCGCCACCGTCATGTCCGACGACTATAGGGTCGTCCCCACGAGTACGGGCCAAAGTTGCCCCGCCGCCGACATGTCCGACGACTATAGGGTCGTCCCCACGACCCCGGTACTAGGTTGGCCAGCCACCGTCATGTCGGACGACTATAGGGTCGTCCGTACGACCCCGGGACTAGATTGGCGCGCCACCGTCATGTCCGACTACTATAGGGTCGTCCCCACGACCCCGGGACTAGATTGGCCCGCCACCGTCATGTCCGACGACTATAGGGTCATCCCCACGACCCCGGGACTTGGTTGGCCCGCCGCCGACATGTCCGACGACTGTAGGGTCGTCGCCACGAATCCGGGACTAGGCTGGGCAGCCGCCGACCTGTCCCACGACTATAGGGTCGTCCCCACGACCCCGGGACTAGATTGGCCCGCCACCGCCATGTCCGACCTCTATAGGGTCGTACGCTCGACCCCGGGACTAGATTGGCCCGCCACCGTCATGTCCGACGACTATAGGGTCGTCCCCACGAGTACGGGCCAAAGTTGCCCCGCCGCCGACATGTCCGACGACTATAGGGTCGTCCCCACGACCCCGGTACTAGGTTGGCCAGCCACCGTCATGTCCGACGACTATAGGGTCGTCCCCACGACCCTGGGACTAGATTAGCCCGCCACCGTCATGTCCGACGACTATAGGGTCATCCCCACGACCCCGGGACTTGGTTGGCCCGCCGCCGACATGTCCGACGACTATAGGGTCGTCGCCACGAACCCGGGACTAGGCTGGGCAGCCGCCGACCTGTCCGACGACTATAGGGTCGTCCCCACGACCCCGGGACTAGATTGGCCCGCCACCGCCATGTCCGACCTCTATTGGGTCGTACGCTCGACCCCGGGACTAGATTGGCCCGCCACCGTCATGTCCGACGACTATAGGGTCGTCCCCACGAGTACGGGCCAAAGTTGCCCCGCCGCCGACATGTCCGACGACTATAGGGTCATCCCCACGACCCCGGGACTTGGTTGGCCCGCCGCCGACATGTCCGACGACTATAGGGTCGTCGCCACGAACCCGGGACTAGGCTGGGCAGCCGCCGACCTGTCCGACGACTATAGGGTCGTCCCCACGACCCCGGGACTAGATTGGCCCGCCACCGCCATGTCCGACCTCTATAGGGTCGTACGCTCGACCCCGGGACTAGATTGGCCCGCCACCGTCATGTCCGACGACTATAGGGTCGTCCCCACGAGTACGGGCCAAAGTTGCCCCGCCGCCGACATGTCCGACGATTTTAGGGCCGTCCCCACGACCCCGGGACTAGATTGGCCCGCCACCGTCATGTCCGACGACTATAGGGTCGTCCCCACGACCCCGGTACTAGGTTGGCCTGCCACCGTCATGTCCGACGACTATAGGGCCGTCCCCACGACCCCGGGACTAGATTGGCCCGCCACCGTCATGTCCGACGACTATAGGGTCGTCCCCACGACCCCGGGACTAGATTGGCCCGCCACCGCCATGTCCGACCTCTATAGGGTCGTACGCTCGACCCCGGGACTAGATTGCCCCGCCACTGTCATGTCCGACGACTATAGTGTCGTCCCCACGACCCCGGGACTAGGTTGGTCAGCCGCCGAAATATCCGACGATTGTAGGGTTGTTCCCACGACCCCGGGACTAGATTGGCCCGCCACCGTCATGTCCGACGACTATAGGGTCGTCCCCACGACCCCGGGACTAGATTGGCCAGCCGCCGAAATGTCCAACGACTATAGGGTCGTCCCCACGACCCCGGGACTAGATTAGCCCGCCGCCGACATGTCCGACGACTATAGGGTCGTCCCCACGTCCCCGGGGCTAGGTTGGCCAGCCACTGACATGTCCGACGACTATAGGGTCGTCCCCACGACCCTGGGACTAGATTAGCCCGCCACCGTCATGTCCAACGACTATAGGGTCGTCCCCACGACCACGGGCCAAAGTTGGCCAGCCGCCGACATGTCCGACGACTATAGGGTCGTACCCACGACCCCGGGACTAGGTTGGCCCGCCGCCGACTTGTCCGACGACAATAGGGTCGTCCCCACGACCACGGGACTAGATTAGCCCGACGCCGACATGTCCGACGACTATAGGGTCGTCCCCACGTCCCCGGGGCTAGGTTGGCCAGACACTGACATGTCCGACGACTATAGGGTCGTCCCCACGACCCTGGGACTAGATTAGCCCGCCACCATCATGTCCGACGACTATAGGATCGTCCCCACGACCCCGGGACTAGATTGGCCAGCCGCCGAAATGTCCAACGACTATAGGGTCGTCCCCACGACCCCGGGACTAGATTAGCCCGCCGCCGACATGTCCGACGACTATAGGGTCGTCCCCACGTCCCTGGGGCTAGGTTGGCCAGCCACTGACATGTCCAACGACTACAGGGTCGTCCCCACGACCACGGGCCAAAGGTGGCCAGCCGCCGACATGTCAGCCGTCTATAGGGTCGTTCCCACGACCCCGGGACTAGGTTGGCCCGCCACCGTCATGTCCGACGACTATAGGGTCGTCCCCACGACCCCGGGGCTATGTTGGCCACCCACTGACATGTCCGACGACTATAGGGTCGTCCCCACGACCCTGGGACTAGATTAGCCCGCCACCGTCATGTCCAACGACTATAGGGTCGTCCCCACGACCACGGGCCAATGGTGGCCCGCCGCCGACATGTCCGACGACTATAGGGTCGTCCCCACGTCCCCGGGGCTAGGTTGGCCAGCCACTTACATGTCCGACGACAATAGGGTCGTCCCCACGACCCTGGGACTAGATTAGCCCGCCACCGTCATGTCCAACGACTATAGGGTCGTCCCCACGACCACGGGCCAAAGGTGGCCAGCCGCCGACATGTCAGCCGTCTATAGGGTCGTCCCCACGACCCCGGGGCTAGATTGGCCCGCCGCCGACATGTCCGACGACTATAGGGTCGTACCCACGACCCCGGGACTAGGTTGGCCCGCCGCCGACTTGTCTGACGACAATAGGGTCGTCCCCACGACCCCGGGACTAGATTGGCCCGCCACCATCATGTCCGACGACTATAGGATCGTCCCCACGACCCCGGGTCTAGGTTGGCCCGCCGCCGAATTGTCCGACGACTATAGGGTCGTCCCCACGACCCCGGGACTAGATTGGCCCGCCACCATCATGTCCGACGACTATAGGATCGTCCCCACGACCCCGGGACTAGGTTGGCCCGCCGCCGACTTGTCCGACGACTATAGGGTCGTCCCCACGACCCCGGGACTAGATTGGCCCGCCACCGTCATGTCCGACGACAATAGGGTCGTCCCCACGACCACGGGCCAAAGGTGGCCAGCCGCCGACATGTCAGCCGTCTATAAGGTCGTCCCCACGACCCCGGGGCTAGATTGGCCCGCCGCCGACATGTTCGACGACTATAGGGTCGTCCCCACGACCCCGGGCCAAAGTTGGCCAGCCGCCGACATGTCCGACGACTATAGGGTCGTCCCCACGACCCCGGGACTAGGTTGGCCAGCCGCCGACATGTCCGAAGACTATAGGGTCGTCCCCACGACCCCGGGACTAGGTTGGCCCGCCACCATTATGTCCGACGACTATAGGGTCGTCCCCACGACCCCGGGATTAGGTTGGTCCGCCGCCAACTTGTCCGACGACGATAGGGTCGTCCCCACGTCCCCGGGACTAGGATGACTCGCCGCCGACTTGCCCGACGACTATAGAGTCGTCCCCACGCCCCCGGGACTAGGTTGGCCCGCCGCCGACTAGTCCGACGACTATAGGGTCGTCCCAACGATCCCGGGACTAGATTGGCCCGCCACCGTGATTTCCGACGACTATAGGATCGTCCCCACGACCCCGGGATTAGGTTGGTCCGCCGCCGACTTGTCCGACGACTATAGGGTCGTCCCCACGGCCCGGGACTAGGTTGGCCAGCCGCAGACATGTCCGACGGCTATAGGGTCGTCCCCACGACCCCGGGACTAGATTGGCCCGCCCCCGTCATGTCCGACGACTATAGGGTCGCCCCCACGACCACGGGCCAAAGTTGCCCTGCCGTCGACATGTCCGACGACTATAGGGTCGTCCCCACAACCCCGGGTCTAGGTTGGCCCGCCGCCGACTTTTCCGACGACTATAGAGTCGTCCCCACGCCCCCGGGACTAGGTTGGCCCGCCGCCGACATGTCCGACGTCTATAGGGTCGTCTCCACGACCCCGGGACTAGGTTGGCCCGCCGCCGACTTGTCCGACGACTATAGGGTCGTCCCCACGGCCCGGGACTAGGTTGGCCAGCCGCAGACATGTCCGACGACTATAGGGTCGTCCCCACGACCCCGAGACTAGATTGGCCCGCCCCCGTCATGTCCGACGACTATAGGGTCGCCCCCACGACCACGGGCCAAAGTTGCCCTGCCGTCGACATGTCCGACGACTATAGGGTCGTCCCCACGACCCCGGGTCTAGGTTGGCCCGCCGCCGACTTTTCCGACGACTATAGGGTCGTCCCCACGACCCCGGGAGTAGGTTGGCCCGCCGCCGACTTGTCCGACGACTATAGGGTCGTCCCCACGACCCCGGGACTAGGTTGGCCCGCCGCCGTCATGTCCGACGAATATAGGTTCGTGCCTACGACACTGGGCATACGCTGGCCCGCCGCCGACATGTCCGACGACTATAGGGCCGTCCCCACGACCCCGGGACTAGGTTGGCCCGCCGCCGACATGTCCGACGTCTATAGGGTCGTCTCCACGACCCCGGGACTAGGTTGGCCCGCCGCCGACTTGTCCGACGACTATAGGGTCGTCCCCACGGCCCGGGACTAGGTTGGCCAGCCGCAGACATGTCCGACGACTATAGGGTCGTCCCCACGACCCCGGGACTAGGTTGGCCCGCCGCCGACATGTCCGACGACTATAGGGCCGTCCCCACGACCCCGGGACTAGGTTGGCCCGCCGCCGACATGTCCGACGTCTATAGGGTCGTCTCCACGACCCCGGGACTAGGTTGGCCCGCCGCCGACTTGTCCGACGACTATAGGGTCGTCCCCACGGCCCGGGACTAGGTTGGCCAGCCGCCGACATGTCCGACGTCTATAGGGTCGTCTCCACGACCCCGGGACTAGGTTGGCCCGCCGCCGACTTGTCCGACGACTATAGGGTCGTCCCCACGACCCCGGGACTAGGTTGGCCCGCCGCCGACATGTCCGACGTCTATAGGGTCGTCTCCACGACCCCGGGACTAGGTTGGCCCGCCGCCGACTTGCCCGACGACTATAGGGTCGTCCCCACGGCCCGGGACTAGGTTGGCCAGCCGCAGGCATGTCCGACGACTATAGGGTCGTCCCCACGACCCCGGGACTAGATTGGCCCGCCACCGTCATGTCCGACGACTATAGGGTCGCCCCCACGACCACGGGCCAAAGTTGCCCTGCCGCCGACATGTCCGACGACTATAGGGTCGTCCCCACGACCCCGGGACTAGGTTGGCCCGCCGCCGACTTGTCCGACGACTATAGGGTCGTCTCCACGACCCCGGGACTAGGTTGGCCAGCCGCCGACACGTCCGACGACTATAGGTTCGTCCCCGCGACCACGGGCAAAAGATGCCCTGCCGCCGACATGTCCGACGACTATAGGGTCGTCCCCACGACCCCGGGACTAGGTTGGCCCGCCGCCGACATGTCCGACGACTATAGAGTCGTCTCCACGACCCCGGGACTAGGTTGGCCAGCCGCCGAAATGTCCGACGACTATAGGGTCGTCCCCGCGACCACGGGCCAAAGATGCCCTGCCGCCGACATGTCCGACGACTATAGGGTCGTCCCCACGACTCCGGGACTAGGTTGGCCCGCCGCCGACATGTCCGACGTCTATAGGGTCGTCTCCACGACCCCGGGACTAGGTTGGCCCGCCGCCGACTTGTCCGACGACTATAGAGTCGTCCCCACGACCCCGGGACTAGGTTGGCCCGCCGCCGACATGTCCGACGTCTATAGGGTCGTCTCCACGACCCCGGGACTAGGTTGGCCCGCCGCCGACTTGTCCGACGACTATAGGGTCGTCTCCACGACCTCGGGACTAGGTTGGCCAGCCGCCGACATGTCCGACGACTATAGGGTCGTCCCCGCGACCACGGGCCAAAGATGCCCTGCCGCCGACATGTCCGACGACTATAGGGTCGTCCCCACGATCCCGCGACTAGGTTGGCCAGCCGCCGACATGTCCGACGACTATAGGGTCGTCCCCACTACCCCGGGCCAAAGCTAACCAGCCGCCAACATGTCCGACGACTATAGGGTCGTCCCCACGACCCCGGGACTAGGTTGGCCCGCCGCCGACATGTCCGACGACTTTAGGGTCGTCTCCACGACCCCGGGACTAGGTTGGCCCGCCGACGACTTGTCCGACGACTATAGGGTCGTCCCCACGACCCCGGGACTAGGTTGGCCCGCCGCCGACATGTCCGACGTCTATAGGGTCGTCTCCACGACCCCGGGACTAGGTTGGCCCGCCGCCGACTTGTCCGACGACTATAGAGTCGTCCCCACGACCCCGGGACTAGGTTGGCCCGCCGCCGACATGTCCGACGTCTATAGGGTCGTCTCCACGACCCCGGGACTAGGTTGGCCCGCCGCCGACTTGTCCGACGACTATAGGGTCGTCTCCACGACCTCGGGACTAGGTTGGCCAGCCGCCGACATGTCCGACGACTATAGGGTCGTCCCCGCGACCACGGGCCAAAGATGCCCTGCCGCCGACATGTCCGACGACTATAGGGTCGTCCCCACGATCCCGCGACTAGGTTGGCCAGCCGCCGACATGTCCGACGACTATAGGGTCGTCCCCACTACCCCGGGCCAAAGCTGGCCAGCCGCCAACATGTCCGACGACTATAGGGTCGTCCCCACGGCCCGGGACTAGATTGGCCCGCCACCGTCATGTCCGACGACTATAGGGTCGTCTCCACGACGCCGGGACTAGGTTGGCCCGCCGACGACTTGTCCGACGACTATAGGGTCGTCCCCACGACCCCGGGACAAGGTTGGCCCGCCGCCGACATGTCCGACGTCTATAGGGTCGTCTCCACGACCCCGGGACTAGGTTGGCCCGCCGCCGGCTTGTCCGACGACCATAGGGTCGTCCCCGCGGCCCGGGACTAGGTTGGCCAGCCGCAGACATGTCCGACGACTATAGGGTCGTCTCCACGACCTCGGGACTAGGTTGGCCAGCCGCCGACATGTCCGACGACTATAGGGTCGTCCCCACGACCCCGGGACTAGGTTGGCCCGCCGCCGACTTGTCCGACGACTTTAGGGTCGTATCCACGACCCCGGGACTAGGTTGGTCAGCCGCCGACACGTCCGACGACTATAGGTTCGTCCCCACTACCCCGGGCCAAAGCTGGCCAGCCGCCGACATGTCCGACGACTATAGGGTCTTCCCCACTACCCCGGGCCAAAGCTGGCCAGCCGCCAACATGTCCGACGACTATAGGGTCGTCTCCACGACCTCGGGACTAGGTTGGCCAGCCGCCGACATGTCCGACGACTATAGGGTCGTCCCCACGGCCCGGGACTAGATTGGCCCGCCACCGTCATGTCCGACGACTATAGGGTCGTCTCCACGACGCCGGGACTAGGTTAGCCCGCCGACGACTTGTCCGACGACTATAGGGTCGTCCCCACGACCCCGGGACAAGGTTGGCCCGCCGCCGACATGTCCGACGTCTATAGGGTCGTCTCCACGACCCCGGGACTAGGTTGGCCCGCCGCCGGCTTGTCCGACGACCATAGGGTCGTCCCCGCGGCCCGGGACTAGGTTGGCCAGCCGCAGACATGTGCGACGACTATAGGGTCGTCTCCACGACCTCGGGACTAGGTTGGCCAGCCGCCGTCATGTCCGACGACTATAGGGTCGTCCCCACGACCCCGGGACTAGGTTGGCCCGCCGCCGACTTGTCCGACGACTTTAGGGTCGTCTCCACGACCCCGGGACTAGATTGGCCCGCCACCGTCATGTCCGACGACTATAGGGTCGTCCCCACGACCCCGGGACAAGGTTGGCCCGCCGCCGACATGTCCGACGTCTATAGGGTCGTCTCCACGACCCCGGGACTAGGTTGGCCCGCTGCCGACTTGTCCGACGACTATAGGGTCGTCCCCACGACCCCGGGACTAGGTTGGCCCGCCGCCGACTTGTCCGACGACTATAGGGTCGTCTCCACGACCTCGGGACTAGGTTGGCCAGCCGCCGACATGTCCGACGACTATAGGGTCGTCCCCGCGACCACGGGCCAAAGATGCCCTGCCGCCGAAATGTCCGACGACTATAGGGTCGTCCCCACGATCCCGCGACTAGGTTGGCCAGCCGCCGACATGTGCGACGACTATAGGGACGTCCCCACTACCCCGGGCCAAAGCTGGCCAGCCGCCAACATGTCCGACGACTATAGGGTCGTCCCCACGACCCCGGGACTAGGTTGGCCCGCCGCCGACTTGTCCGACGACTTTAGGGTCGTCTCCACGACCCCGGGACTAGGTTGGTCAGCCGCCGACACGTCCGACGACTATAGGTTCGTCCCCACTACCCCGGGCCAAAGCTGGCCAGCCGCCGACATGTCCGACGACTATAGGGTCGTCCCCACTACCCCGGGCCAAAGCTGGCCAGCCGCCAACATGTCCGACGACTATAGGGTCGTCCCCACGACCCCGGGACTAGGTTGGCCCGCCGCCGACTTGTCCGACGACTATAGGGTCGTCCCCACTACCCCGGGCCAAAGCTGGCCAGCCGCCAACATGTCCGACGACTATAGGGTCGTCCCCACGACCCCGGGACTAGGTTGGCCCGCCGCCGACTTGTCCGACGACTATAGGGTCGTCTCCACGACCTCGGGACTAGGTTGGCCAGCCGCCGACATGTCCGACGACTATATGGTCGCCCCCGCGACCACGGGCCAAATATGCCCTGCCGCCGACATGTCCGACGACTATAGGGTCGTCCCCACGAACCCGGGACTAGGTTGGCCCGCCGCCGACATGTCCGACGTCTATAGGGTCGTCCCCACGGCCCGGGACTAGATTGGCCCGCCACCGTCATGTCCGACGACTATAGGGTCGTCTCCACGACGCCGGGACTAGGTTGGCCCGCCGACGACTTGTCCGACGACTATAGGGTCGTCCCCACGACCCCTGGACAAGGTTGGCCCGCCGCCGACATGTCCGACGTCTATAGGGTCGTCTCCACGACCCCGGGACTAGGTTGGCCCGCCGCCGGCTTGTCCGACGACTATAGGGTCGTCCCCACGACCCCGGGACTAGGTTGGCCCGCCGCCGACTTGTCCAACGACTATAGGGTCGTCCCCACGACCCCGGGACTAGGTTGGCCCGCCGCCGACTTGTCCGACGACTATAGGGTCGTCCCCACGACCCCGGGACTAGGTCGGCCCGCCGCCGACATGTCCGACGACTATAGGGTCGTCCCCGCGACCACGGGCCAAAGATGCCCTGCCGCCGACATGTCTGACGACTATAGGGTCGTCCCCACGGCCCCGGGACTAGGTTGGCCCGCCGCCGACATGTCCGACGACTATAGGGTCGTCTCCACGACCCCGGGACTAGGTTGGCCCGCCGCCGACTTGTCCGACGACTATAGAGTCGTCCCCACGACCCCGGGACTAGGTTGGCCCGCCGCCGGCTTGTCCGACGACTATAGGGTCGTCCCCGCGACCACGGGCCAAAGATGCCCTGCCGCCGACATGTCCGACGACTATAGGGTCGTCCCCACGGCCCCGGGACTAGGTTGGCCCGCCGCCGACATGTCCGACGACTATAGGGTCGTCTCCACGACCCCGGGACTAGGTTGGCCCGCCGCCGACTTGTCCGACGACTATAGAGTCGTCCCCACGACCCCGGGACTAGGTTGGCCCGCCGCCGACATGTCCGACGACTTTAGGGTCGTCTCCACGACCCCGGGACTAGGTTGGCCCGCCGCCGACTTGTCCGACGACTATAGGGTCGTCCCCACGACCCCGGGAGTAGGTTGGCCCGCCGCCGACTTGTCCGACGACTATAGGGTCGTCCCCACGACCACGGCCAGAGTTGCCCTGCCGCCGACATGTCCGACGACTATAGGGTCGTCCCCACGACCCCGGGACTAGGTTGGCCCGCCGCCGACATGTCCGTAGACTATAGGGTCGTCCCCACGACCACGGGCCAAAGTTGCCCTGCCGCCGACATGTCCGACGACTATAGGGTCGTCCCCACGACCTCGGGACTAGGTTGGCCAGTCACCGTCATGTCCGACGACTATTGGGTCGTCCCCACGCCCCGGGCCAAAGTTGGCCAGCCGCCGACATGTCCGACGACTATAGGGTCGTCCCCACGACCCCGGGACTAGGTTGGCCCGCCGCCGACTTGTCCGAAGACTATAGGGTCGTCCCCACGACCCCGGGACTAGATTGGCCCGCCACCGTCATGTCCGACGACTATAGGTTCGTCGCAACGACCCTGGGCATACGTTGGCCTGCCGCCGACATGTCCGACGACTATAGGGTCGTCCCCACGAACCCGGGAATAGGTTGGCCAGTCACCGACATGTCGGACCACTATAGGGTCGTCCCCACGACCACGGGCCAAAGTTGCCCTGCCGCCGACATGTCCGACGACTATAGGGTCGTCTCCACGACCCCGGGACTAGGTTGGCCAGTCACCGTCATGTCCGACGACTATAGGGTCGTCCCCACGACCACTGGCCAAAGTTGCCCAGCCGCCGACATGTCCGACGACTATTGGGTCGTCCCCACGCCCCGGGCCAAAGTTGGCCAGCCGCCGACATGTCCGACGACTATAGGTTCGTCCCTACGACCCTGGACATACGTTGGCCTGCCGCCGACATGTCCGACGACTATAGGGTCGTCCCCACCACCCCGTTTCTAGGTTGGCCAGCCGCCGACATGTCCGACGACTATTGGGTCGTCCCCACGCCCCGGGCCAAAGTTGGCCAGCCGCCGACATGTCCGTCGACTATAGGGTCGTCCCCACGACCCCGTGACTAGGTTGGCCCGCCGCCGACATGTCCGACGTCTATAGGGTCGTCCCCACGACCCCGGGACTAGGTTGGCCCGCCGCCGACTTGTCCGACGACTATAGGGTCGTCTCCACGACCCCGGGACTAGGTTGGCCAGTCACCGACATGTCCGACGACTATAGGGTCGTCCCCACGACCACGGGCCAAAGTTGCCCTGCCGCCGACATGTCCGACGACTATAGGGTCGTCCCCACGACCTCGGGACTAGGTTGGCCGCCGCCGACATGTCCGACGACTATTGGGTCGTCCCCACGCCCCGGGCCAAAGTTGGCCAGCCGCCGACATGTCCGACGACTATAGGGTCGTCCCCACGACCCCGGGACTAGGTTGGCCCGCCGCCGACTTGTCCGACTACTATAGGGTCGTCCCCACGACCCCGGGACTAGGTTGGCCCGCCGCCGACATGTCCGACGATTATAGGGTCGTCCACACGACCCCGGGACTAGGTTGGCCCGCCGCCGACATGTCCGTAGACTATAGGGTCGTCCCCACGCCCCGGGACTAGGTTGGCCCGCCGCCGACTTGTCCGACGACTGTAGGGTCGTCCCCACGACCACTGGCCAAAGTTGCCCAGCCGCCGACATGTCCGACGACTATTGGGTCGTCCCCACGACCCCGGGTCTAGGTTGGCCCGCCGCCGACTTGTCCGACGACTATAGGGTCGTCTCCACGACCCCGGGACTAGGTTGGCCAGTCGCCGACATGTCCGACGACTATAGGGTCGTCCCCACGACCACGGGCCAAAGTTGCCCTGCCGCCGACATGTCCGACGACTATAGGGTCGTCCCCACGACCACGGGCCAAAGTTGCCCTGCCGCCGACATGTCCGACGACTATAGGGTCGTCCCCACGACCTCGGGACTAGGTTGGCCGCCGCCGACATGTCCGACGACTATGGGGTCGTCCCCACGCCCCGGGCCAAAGTTGGCCAGCCGCCGACATGTCCGACGACTATAGGGTCGTCCCCACGACCCCGGGACTAGGTTGGCCCGCCGCCGATTTGTCCGACGACTATAGGGTCGTCCCCACGACCCCGGGACTAGGTTGGCCCGCCGCCGACATGTCCGACGATTATAGGGTCGTCCCCACGAACCCGGGACTAGGTTGGCCCGCCGCCGACATGTCCGACGATTATAGGGTCGTCCCCACGACCCCGGGACTAGGTTGGCCCGCCGCCGACATGTCCGTAGACTATAGGGTCGTCCCCACGCCCCGGGCCAAAGTTGGCCCGCCGCCGACGTGTCCTACGACTATGGGGTCGTCCCCACGACCCCGGGACTAGGTTGGCCCTGCCGCCGACATGTCCGACGACTATAGGGTCGTCCCCACGACCCCGGGTCTAAGTTGGCCCGCCGCCGACTTTTCCGACGACTATAGGGTCGTCCCCACGACCCCGGGACTAGGTTGGCCCGCCGCCGACATGTCCGACGTCTATAGGGTCGACCCCACGACCCCGGGGCTAGATTGGCCCGCCACCGTCATGTCCGACGACTATAGGTTCGGCCCTACGACCCTGGACATACGTTGGCCTGCCGCCGACATGTCCGACGACTATAGGGTCGTCCCCACGACCCCAGGACTAGGTTGGCCCGCCGCCGACTTGTCCGACGACTATAGGGTCGTCCCCACGACCCCGGGACTAGGTTGGCCCGCCGCCGACATGTCCGACGATTATAGGGTCGTCCCCACGACCCCGGGACTAGGTTGGCCCGCCGCCGACATGTCCGTAGACTATAGGGTCGTCCCCACGCCCCGGGCCAAAGTTGGCCAGCCGCCGACATGTCCGACGACTATAGGGTCGTCCCCACGACCCCGAGACTAGGTTGGCCCGCCGCCGACTTGTCCGACGACTATAGGGTCGTCTCCACGACCCCGGGACTAGGTTGGCCAGTCACCGACATGTCCGACGACTATAGGGTCGTCCCCACGACCACGGGCCAAAGTTGCCCTGCCGCCGACATGTCCGACGACTATAGGGTCGTCCCCACGACCTCGGGACTAGGTTGGCCGCCGCCGACATGTCCGACGACTATTGGGTCGTCCCCACGCCCCGGGCCAAAGTTGGCCAGCCGCCGACATGTCCGACGACTATAGGGTCGTCCCCACGACCCCGGGACTAGGTTGGCCCGCCGCCGACTTGTCCGAAGACTATAGGGTCGTCCCCACGACCCCGGGACTAGGTTGGCCCGCCGCCGACATGTCCGACGATTATAGGGTCGTCCCCACGACCCCGGGACTAGGTTGGCCCGCCGCCGACATGTCCGTAGACTATAGGGTCGTCCCCACGCCCCGGGACTAGGTTGGCCCGCCGCCGACTTGTCCGACGACTGTAGGGTCGTCCCCACGATCCCGGGACTAGGTTGGCCCGCCGCCGACGTGTCCTACGCCTATGGGGTCGTCCCCACGACCACGGGACTAGGTTGGCCAGCCGCCGACATGTCCGACGACTATAGGGTTATCCCCACCACCCCGGGTCTAGGTTGGCCAGCCGCCGACATGTCCGACGACTATAGGGTCGTCCCCACGACCATGGGCCAAAGTTGCCCTGCCGCCGACATGTCCGACGACTATAGGGTCGTCCCCACGACCACTGGCCAGAGTTGCCCTGCCGCCGACATGTCCGACGACTATAGGGTCGTCCCCACGACCCCGGGACTAGGTTGGCCCACCACCGTCATGTCCGACGACTATGGTGTCGTCCTCACGACCCCGGGACTAGATTGGCCCGCCACCGTCATGTCCGACGACTATAGGTTCGTCGCAACGACCCTGGGCATACGTTGGCCTGCCGCCGACATGTCCGACGACTATAGGGTCGTCCCCACGAACCCGGGAATAGGTTGGCCAGTCACCGACATGTCGGACCACTATAGGGTCGTCCCCACGACCACGGGCCAAAGTTGCCCTGCCACCGACATGTCCGACGACTATAGGGTCGTCCCCACGACCCCGGGTCTAGGTTGACCCGCCGCCGAATTTTCCGACGACTATAGGGTCGTCCCCACGACCCCGGGAGTAGGTTGGCCCGCCGCCGACTTGTCCGACGACTATAGGGTCGTCCCCACGACCACGGCCAGAGTTGCCCTGCCGCCGACATGTCCGACGACTATAGGGTCGTCCCCACGACCCCGGGACTAGGTTGGCCCGCCGCCGACATGTCCGTAGACTATAGGGTCGTCCCCACGACCCCGTGACTAGGTTGGCCAGTCACCGACATGTCCGACGACTATAGGGTCGTCCCCACGACCCCGGGACTAGGTTGGCCAGTCACCGTCATGTCCGACGACTATAGGGTCGTCCCCACGACCACTGGCCAAAGTTGCCCAGCCGCCGACATGTCCGACGACTATTGGGTCGTCCCCACGCCCCGGGCCAAAGTTGGCCAGCCGCCGACATGTCCGACGACTATAGGTTCGTCCCTACGACCCTGGACATACGTTGGCCTGCCGCCGACATGTCCGACGACTATAGGGTCGTCCCCACGACCACGGCCAGATTTGCCCTGCCGCCGACATGTCCGACGACTATAGGGTCGTCCCCACGACCCCGGGACTAGGTTGGCCAGTCACCGACATGTCCGACGACTATAGGGTCGTCCCCACGACCACGGGCCAAAGTTGCCCTGCCGCCGACATGTCCGACGACTATAGGGTCGTCCCCACGACCTCGGGACTAGGTTGGCCGCCGCCGACATGTCCGACGACTATTGGGTCGTCCCCACGCCCCGGGCCAAAGTTGGCCAGCCGCCGACATGTCCGACGACTATAGGGTCGTCCCCACGACCCCGGGACTAGGTTGGCCCGCCGCCGACTTGTCCGAAGACTATAGGGTCGTCCCCACGACCCCGGGACTAGATTGGCCCGCCACCGTCATGTCCGACGACTATAGGTTCGTCGCAACGACCCTGGGCATACGTTGGCCTGCCGCCGACATGTCCGACGACTATAGGGTCGTCCCCACGAACCCGGGAATAGGTTGGCCAGTCACCGACATGTCGGACCACTATAGGGTCGTCCCCACGACCACGGGCCAAAGTTGCCCTGCCGCCGACATGTCCGACGACTATAGGGTCGTCTCCACGACCCCGGGACTAGGTTGGCCAGTCACCGACATGTCCGACGACTATAGGGTCGTCTCCACGACCCCGGGACTAGGTTGGCCAGTCACCGACATGTCCGACGACTATAGGGTCGTCCCCACGACCACGGCCAGAGTTGCCCTGCCGCCGACATGTCCGACGACTATAGGGTCGTCCCCACGACCCCGGGACTAGGTTGGCCCGCCGCCGACATGTCCGTAGACTATAGGGTCGTCCCCACGACCCCGTGACTAGGTTGGCCCGCCGCCGACATGTCCGACGTCTATAGGGTCGTCCCCACGACCCCGGGGCTAGATTGCCCCGGCACCGTCATGTCCGACGACTATAGGGTCGTCCCCACGACCACTGGCCAAAGTTGCCCAGCCGCCGACATGTCCGACGACTATTGGGTCGTCCCCACGCCCCGGGCCAAAGTTGGCCAGCCGCCGACATGTCCGACGACTATAGGTTCGTCCCTACGACCCTGGACATACGTTGGCCTGCCGCCGACATGTCCGACGACTATAGGGTCGTCCCCACCACCCCGTTTCTAGGTTGGCCAGCCGCCGACATGTCCGACGACTATTGGGTCGTCCCCACGCCCCGGGCCAAAGTTGGCCAGCCGCCGACATGTCCGTCGACTATAGGGTCGTCCCCACGACCCCGTGACTAGGTTGGCCCGCCGCCGACATGTCCGACGTCTATAGGGTCGTCCCCACGACCCCGGGACTAGGTTGGCCCGCCGCCGACTTGTCCGACGACTATAGGGTCGTCTCCACGACCCCGGGACTAGGTTGGCCAGTCACCGACATGTCCGACGACTATAGGGTCGTCCCCACGACCACGGGCCAAAGTTGCCCTGCCGCCGACATGTCCGACGACTATAGGGTCGTCCCCACGACCTCGGGACTAGGTTGGCCGCCGCCGACATGTCCGACGACTATTGGGTCGTCCCCACGCCCCGGGCCAAAGTTGGCCAGCCGCCGACATGTCCGACGACTATAGGGTCGTCCCCACGACCCCGGGACTAGGTTGGCCCGCCGCCGACTTGTCCGACTACTATAGGGTCGTCCCCACGACCCCGGGACTAGGTTGGCCCGCCGCCGACATGTCCGACGATTATAGGGTCGTCCACACGACCCCGGGACTAGGTTGGCCCGCCGCCGACATGTCCGTAGACTATAGGGTCGTCCCCACGCCCCGGGACTAGGTTGGCCCGCCGCCGACTTGTCCGACGACTGTAGGGTCGTCCCCACGATCCCGGGACTAGGTTGGCCCGCCGCCGACGTGTCCTACGCCTATGGGGTCGTCCCCACGACCACGGGACTAGGTTGGCCAGCCGCCGACATGTCCGACGACTATAGGGTCGTCCCCACCACCCCGTTTCTAGGTTGGCCAGCCGCCGACATGTCCGACGACTATAGGGTCGTCCCCACGCCCCGGGCCAAAGTTGGCCAGCCGCCGACGTGTCCTACGCCTATGGGGTCGTCCCCACGACCACGGGACTAGGTTGGCCTGCCGCCGACATGTCCGACGACTATAGGGTAGTCCCCACGACCACTGGACAAAGTTGCCCAGCCGCCGACATGTCCGACGACTATAGGGTCGTCCCCACGACCCCGTGACTAGGTTGGCCCGCCGCCGACATGTCCGACGTCTATAGGGTCGTCCCCACGACCCCGGGGCTAGATTGCCCCGGCACCGTCATGTCCGACGACTATAGGGTCGTCCCCACGACCCCGGGACTAGGTTGGCCCGCCGCCGACTTGTCCGACGACTATAGGGTCGTCTCCACGACCCCGGGACTAGGTTGGCCAGTCACCGACATGTCCGACGACTATAGGGTCGTCTCCACGACCCCGGGACTAGGTTGGCCAGTCACCGACATGTCCGACGACTATAGGGTCGTCCCCACGACCACGGCCAAAGTTGCCCTGCCGCCGACATGTCCGACGACTATAGGGTCGTCCCCACGACCCCGGGACTAGGTTGGCCCACCACCGTCATGTCCGACGACTATAGGGTCGTCCCCAGGACCCCGGGACTAGGTCGGCCCGCCGCCGACTTGTCCGACGACTATAGGGTCGTCCCCACGACCCGGGCCAAAGTTGGACAGCCGCCGACATGTCCGACGACTATAGGGTCGTCCCCGCGAACCCGGGACTACGTTGGCCAGTCACCGACATGTCCGACGACTATAGGGTCGTCCCCACGACCGCGGGCCAAAGTTGGCCAGCCGCCGACATGTCCGACGACTATAGGGTCGTCCCCACGACCCGGGGACTAGGTTGGCCCGCCGCCGACTTGTCCGACTACTATAGGGTCGTCCCCACGACCCCGGGACTAGGTTGGCCCGCCGCCGACATGTCCGACGATTATAGGGTCGTCCCCACGACCCCGGGACTAGGTTGGCCCGCCGCCGACATGTCCGTAGACTATAGGGTCGTCCCCACGCCCCGGGACTAGGTTGGCCCGCCGCCGACTTGTCCGACGACTGTAGGGTCGTCCCCACGATCCCGGGACTAGGTTGGCCCGCCGCCGACGTGTCCTACGCCTATGGGGTCGTCCCCACGACCACGGGACTAGGTTGGCCAGCCGCCGACATGTCCGACGACTATAGGGTCGTCCCCACCACCCCGGGTCTAGGTTGGCCAGCCGCCGACATGTCCGACGACTATAGGGTCGTCCCCACGACCATGGGCCAAAGTTGCCCTGCCGCCGACATATCCGACGACTATAGGGTCGTCCCCACGACCACTGGCCAAAGTTGCCCAGCCGCCGACATGTCCGACGACTATAAGGTCGTCCCCACAACCCCGGGCCAAAGCTGGCCAGCCGCCGACTTGTCCGACGATTATAGGGTCGTCCCTACCACCCCGGGACTAGGTTGGCCAGCCGCCGACATGTCCGACGTCTATAGGGTCGTCCCCTCGACCCCGGGGCTAGATTGCCCCGGCACCGTCATGTCCGACGACTATAGGGTCTTCCCCACGACCATTGGCCAAAGTTGCCCAGCCGCCGACATGTCCGACGACTATAGGGTCGTCCCCACTACCCCGGGCCAAAGCTGGCCAGCCGCCGACTTGTCCGACGATTATAGGGTCGTCCCTACCACCCCGGGACTAGGTTGGCCAGCCGCCGACATGTCCGACGTCTATAGGGTCGTCCCCTCGACCCCGGGGCTAGATTGCCCCGGCACCGTCATGTCCGACGACTATAGGGTCGTCCCCACGACCCCGGGACTAGATTGGCCCGCCACGGTCATGTCCGACGACTATAGGTTCGTCCCTACGTCCCTGGGCATACGTTGGCCTGCCGCCGACATGTCCGACGACTATAGGGTCGTCCCCACGACCACTGGCCAAAGTTGCCCAGCCGCCGACATGTCCGACGACTATTGGGTCGTCCCCACGCCCCGGGCCAAAGTTGGCCAGCCGCCGACATGTCCGACGACTATAGGGTCGTCCCCACGACCTCGGGACTAGGTTGGCCGCCGCCGACATGTCCGACGACTATTGGGTCGTCCCCACGCCCCGGGCCAAAGTTGGCCAGCCGCCGACATGTCCGACGACTATAGGGTCGTCCCCACGACCCCGGGACTAGGTTGGCCCGCCGCCGACTTGTCCGACTACTATAGGGTCGTCCCCACGACCCCGGGACTAGGTTGGCCCGCCGCCGACATGTCCGACGATTATAGGGTCGTCCACACGACCCCGGGACTAGGTTGGCCCGCCGCCGACATGTCCGTAGACTATAGGGTCGTCCCCACGCCCCGGGACTAAGTTGGCCCGCCGCCGACTTGTCCGACGACTGTAGGGTCGTCCCCACGATCCCGGGACTAGGTTGGCCCGCCGCCGACGTGTCCTACGCCTATGGGGTCGTCCCCACGACCACGGGACTAGGTTGGCCCTGCCGCCGACATGTCCGACGACTATAGGGTCGTCCCCACGACCTCGGGACTAGGTTGGCCGCCGCCGACATGTCCGACGACTATTGGGTCGTCCCCACGCCCCGGGCCAAAGTTGGCCAGCCGCCGACATGTCCGACGACTATAGGGTCGTCCCCACGACCCCGGGACTAGGTTGGCCCGCCGCCGACTTGTCCGAAGACTATAGGGTCGTCCCCACGACCCCGGGACTAGGTTGGCCCGCCGCCGACATGTCCGACGATTATAGGGTCGTCCCCACGACCCCGGGACTAGGTTGGCCCGCCGCCGACATGTCCGTAGACTATAGGGTCGGCCCCACGCCCCGGGACTAGGTTGGCCCGCCGCCGACTTGTCCGACGACTGTAGGGTCGTCCCCACGATCCCGGGACTAGGTTGGCCCGCCGCCGACGTGTCCTACGCCTATGGGGTCGTCCCCACGACCACGGGACTAGGTTGGCCAGCCGCCGACATGTCCGACGACTATAGGGTTGTCCCCACCACCCCGGGTCTAGGTTGGCCAGCCGCCGACATGTCCGACGACTATAGGGTCGTCCCCACGACCATGGGGAAAAGTTGCCCTGCCGCCGACATGTCCGACGACTATAGGGTCGTCCCCACGACCACTGGCCAAAGTTGCCCAGCCGCCGACATGTCCGACGACTATAGGGTCGTCCCTACCACCCCGGGACTAGGTTGGCCAGCCGCCGACATGTCCGACGTCTATAGGGTCGTCCCCTCGACCCCGGGGCTAGATTGCCCCGGCACCGTCATGTCCGACGACTACAGGGTCGTCCCCACGACCCCGGGAGTAGGTTGGCCTGCCGCCGACTTGTCCGACGACTATAGGGTCGTCCCCACGCCCCGGGCCAAAGTTGGCCAGCCGCCGACATGTCCGACGACTATAGGGTCGTCCCCACGACCCCGGGGCTAGATTGCCCCGGCACCGTCATGTCCGACGACTATAGGGTCGTCCCCACGACCCCGGGACTGGATTGACCCGCCACGGTCATGTCCGACGACTATAGGTTCGTCCCTACGTCCCTGGGCATACGTTGGCCTGCCGCCGACATGTCCGACGACTATAGGGTCGTCCCCACGACCACTGGACAAAGTTGCCCAGCCGCCGACATGTCCGACGACTATAGGGTCGTCCCCACGACCCCGTGACTAGGTTGGCCCGCCGCCGACATGTCCGACGACTATAGGGTCGTCCCTACCACCCCGGGGCTAGATTGCCCCGGCACCGTCATGTCCGACGACTATAGGGTCGTCCCCACGCCCCGGGATTAGGTTGGCCCGCCGCCGACGTGTCCGACGACTGTAGGGTCGTCCCCACGATCCCGGGACTAGGTTGGCCCGCCGCCGACGTGTCCTACGCCTATGGGGTCGTCCCCACGACCACGGGACTAGGTTGGCCAGCCGCCGACATGTCCGACGTCTATAGGGTCGTCCCCTCGACCCCGGGGCTAGATTGCCCCGGCACCGTCATGTCCGACGACTATAGGGTCTTCCCCACGACCATTGGCCAAAGTTGCCCAGCCGCCGACATGTCCGACGACTATTGGGTCGTCCCCACGCCCCGGGCCAAAGTTGGCCAGCCGCCGACATGTCCGTCGACTATAGGGTCGTCCCCACGACCCCGTGACTAGGTTGGCCCGCCGCCGACATGTCCGACGTCTATAGGGTCGTCCCCACGACCCCGGGACTAGGTTGGCCCGCCGCCGACTTGTCCGACGACTATAGGGTCGTCTCCACGACCCCGGGACTAGGTTGGCCAGTCACCGACATGTCCGACGACTATAGGGTCGTCCCCACGACCACGGGCCAAAGTTGCCCTGCCGCCGACATGTCCGACGACTATAGGGTCGTCCCCACGACCTCGGGACTAGGTTGGCCGCCGCCGACATGTCCGACGACTATAGGGTCGTCCCCACGACCCGGGGACTAGGTTGGCCCGCCGCCGACTTGTCCGACTACTATGGGGTCGTCCCCACGACCCCGGGACTAGGTTGGCCCGCCGCCGACATGTCCGACGATTATAGGGTCGTCCCCACGACCCCGGGACTAGGTTGGCCCGCCGCCGACATGTCCGTAGACTATAGGGTCGTCCCCACGCCCCGGGACTAGGTTGGCCCGCCGCCGACTTGTCCGACGACTGTAGGGTCGTCCCCACGATCCCGGGACTAGGTTGGCCCGCCGCCGACGTGTCCTACGCCTATGGGGTCGTCCCCACGACCACGGGACTAGGTTGGCCAGCCGCCGACATGTCCGACGACTATAGGGTCGTCCCCACCACCCCGGGTCTAGGTTGGCCAGCCGCCGACATGTCCGACGACTATAGGGTCGTCCCCACGACCATGGGCCAAAGTTGCCCTGCCGCCGACATATCCGACGACTATAGGGTCGTCCCCACGACCACTGGCCAAAGTTGCCCAGCCGCCGACATGTCCGACGACTATAAGGTCGTCCCCACAACCCCGTGCCAAAGCTGGCCAGCCGCCGACTTGTCCGACGATTATAGGGTCGTCCCTACCACCCCGGGACTAGGTTGGCCAGCCGCCGACATGTCCGACGTCTATAGGGTCGTCCCCTCGACCCCGGGGCTAGATTGCCCCGGCACCGTCATGTCCGACGACTATAGGGTCTTCCCCACGACCATTGGCCAAAGTTGCCCAGCCGCCGACATGTCCGACGACTATAGGGTCGTCCCCACTACCCCGGGCCAAAGCTGGCCAGCCGCCGACTTGTCCGACGATTATAGGGTCGTCCCTACCACCCCGGGACTAGGTTGGCCAGCCGCCGACATGTCCGACGTCTATAGGGTCGTCCCCTCGACCCCGGGGCTAGATTGCCCCGGCACCGTCATGTCCGACGACTATAGGGTCGTCCCCACGACCCCGGGACTAGATTGGCCCGCCACGGTCATGTCCGACGACTATAGGTTCGTCCCTACGTCCCTGGGCATACGTTGGCCTGCCGCCGACATGTCCGACGACTATAGGGTCGTCCCCACGACCACTGGCCAAAGTTGCCCAGCCGCCGACATGTCCGACGACTATTGGGTCGTCCCCACGCCCCGGGCCAAAGTTGGCCAGCCGCCGACATGTCCGACGACTATAGGGTCGTCCCCACGACCTCGGGACTAGGTTGGCCGCCGCCGACATGTCCGACGACTATTGGGTCGTCCCCACGCCCCGGGCCAAAGTTGGCCAGCCGCCGACATGTCCGACGACTATAGGGTCGTCCCCACGACCCCGGGACTAGGTTGGCCCGCCGCCGACTTGTCCGACTACTATAGGGTCGTACCCACGACCCCGGGACTAGGTTGGCCCGCCGCCGACATGTCCGACGATTATAGGGTCGTCCACACGACCCCGGGACTAGGTTGGCCCGCCGCCGACATGTCCGTAGACTATAGGGTCGTCCCCACGCCCCGGGACTAAGTTGGCCCGCCGCCGACTTGTCCGACGACTGTAGGGTCGTCCCCACGATCCAGGGACTAGGTTGGCCCGCCGCCGACGTGTCCTACGCCTATGGGGTCGTCCCCACGACCACGGGACTAGGTTGGCCCTGCCGCCGACATGTCCGACGACTATAGGGTCGTCCCCACGACCTCGGGACTAGGTTGGCCGCCGCCGACATGTCCGACGACTATTGGGTCGTCCCCACGCCCCGGGCCAAAGTTGGCCAGCCGCCGACATGTCCGACGACTATAGGGTCGTCCCCACGACCCCGGGACTAGGTTGGCCCGCCGCCGACTTGTCCGAAGACTATAGGGTCGTCCCCACGACCCCGGGACTAGGTTGGCCCGCCGCCGACATGTCCGACGATTATAGGGTCGTCCCCACGACCCCGGGACTAGGTTGGCCCGCCGCCAACATGTCCGTAGACTATAGGGTCGTCCCCACGCCCCGGGACTAGGTTGGCCCGCCGCCGACTTGTCCGACGACTGTAGGGTCGTCCCCACGATCCCGGGACTAGGTTGGCCCGCCGCCGACGTGTCCTACGCCTATGGGGTCGTCCCCACGACCACGGGACTAGGTTGGCCAGCCGCCGACATGTCCGACGACTATAGGGTTGTCCCCACCACCCCGGGTCTAGGTTGGCCAGCCGCCGACATGTCCGACGACTATAGGGTCGTCCCCACGACCATGGGCCAAAGTTGCCCTGCCGCCGACATGTCCGACGACTATAGGGTCGTCCCCACGACCACTGGCCAAAGTTGCCCAGCCGCCGACATGTCCGACGACTATAGGGTCGTCCCTACCACCCCGGGACTAGGTTGGCCAGCCGCCGACATGTCCGACGTCTATAGGGTCGTCCCCTCGACCCCGGGGCTAGATTGCCCCGGCACCGTCATGTCCGACGACTACAGGGTCGTCCCCACGACCCCGGGAGTAGGTTGGCCTGCCGCCGACTTGTCCGACGACTATAGGGTCGTCCCCACGCCCCGGGCCAAAGTTGGCCAGCCGCCGACATGTCCGACGACTATAGGGTCGTCCCCACGACCCCGGGGCTAGATTGCCCCGGCACCGTCATGTCCGACGACTATAGGGTCGTCCCCACGACCCCGGGACTGGATTGACCCGCCACGGTCATGTCCGACGACTATAGGTTCGTCCCTACGTCCCTGGGCATACGTTGGCCTGCCGCCGACATGTCCGACGACTATAGGGTCGTCCCCACGACCACTGGACAAAGTTGCCCAGCCGCCGACATGTCCGACGACTATAGGGTCGTCCCCACGACCCCGTGACTAGGTTGGCCCGCCGCCGACATGTCCGACGTCTATAGGGTCGTCCCCACGACCCCGGGGCTAGATTGCCCCCGCACCGTCATGTCCGACGACTATAGGGTCGTCTCCACGACCCCGGGACTAGGTTGGCCAGTCACCGACATGTCCGACGACTATAGGGTCGTCTCCACGACCCCGGGACTAGGTTGGCCAGTCACCGACATGTCCGACGACTATAGGGTCGTCCCCACGACCACGGCCAGAGTTGCCCTGCCGCCGACATGTCCGACGACTATAGGGTCGTCCCCACGACCCCGGGACTAGGTTGGCCCACCACCGTCATGTCCGACGACTATGGTGTCGTCCTCACGACCCCGGGACTAGATTGGCCCGCCACCGTCATGTCCGACGACTATAGGTTCGTCGCAACGACCCTGGGCATACGTTGGCCTGCCGCCGACATGTCCGACGACTATAGGGTCGTCCCCACGAACCCGGGAATAGGTTGGCCAGTCACCGACATGTCGGACCACTATAGGGTCGTCCCCACGACCACGGGCCAAAGTTGCCCTGCCGCCGACATGTCCGACGACTATAGGGTCGTCCCCACGACCCCGGGTCTAGGTTGACCCGCCGCCGAATTTTCCGACGACTATAGGGTCGTCCCCACGACCCCGGGAGTAGGTTGGCCCGCCGCCGACTTGTCCGACGACTATAGGGTCGTCCCCACGACCACGGCCAGAGTTGCCCTGCCGCCGACATGTCCGACGGCTATAGGGTCGTCCCCACGACCCCGGGACTAGGTTGGCCCGCCGCCGACATGTCCGTAGACTATAGGGTCGTCCCCACGACCCCGTGACTAGGTTGGCCAGTCACCGACATGTCCGACGACTATAGGGTCGTCCCCACGACCCCGGGACTAGGTTGGCCAGTCACCGTCATGTCCGACGACTATAGGGTCGTCCCCACGACCACTGGCCAAAGTTGCCCAGCCGCCGACATGTCCGACGACTATTGGGTCGTCCCCACGCCCCGGGCCAAAGTTGGCCAGCCGCCGACATGTCCGACGACTATAGGTTCGTCCCTACGACCCTGGACATACGTTGGCCTGCCGCCGACATGTCCGACGACTATAGGGTCGTCCCCACGACCACGGCCAGATTTGCCCTGCCGCCGACATGTCCGACGACTATAGGGTCGTCCCCACGACCCCGGGACTAGGTTGGCCAGTCACCGACATGTCCGACGACTATAGGGTCGTCCCCACGACCACGGGCCAAAGTTGCCCTGCCGCCGACATGTCCGACGACTATAGGGTCGTCCCCACGACCTCGGGACTAGGTTGGCCGCCGCCGACATGTCCGACGACTATTGGGTCGTCCCCACGCCCCGGGCCAAAGTTGGCCAGCCGCCGACATGTCCGACGACTATAGGGTCGTCCCCACGACCCCGGGACTAGGTTGGCCCGCCGCCGACTTGTCCGAAGACTATAGGGTCGTCCCCACGACCCCGGGACTAGATTGGCCCGCCACCGTCATGTCCGACGACTATAGGTTCGTCGCAACGACCCTGGGCATACGTTGGCCTGCCGCCGACATGTCCGACGACTATAGGGTCGTCCCCACGAACCCGGGAATAGGTTGGCCAGTCACCGACATGTCGGACCACTATAGGGTCGTCCCCACGACCACGGGCCAAAGTTGCCCTGCCGCCGACATGTCCGACGACTATAGGGTCGTCTCCACGACCCCGGGACTAGGTTGGCCAGTCACCGACATGTCCGACGACTATAGGGTCGTCTCCACGACCCCGGGACTAGGTTGGCCAGTCACCGACATGTCCGACGACTATAGGGTCGTCCCCACGACCACGGCCAGAGTTGCCCTGCCGCCGACATGTCCGACGACTATAGGGTCGTCCCCACGACCCCGGGACTAGGTTGGCCCGCCGCCGACATGTCCGTAGACTATAGGGTCGTCCCCACGACCCCGTGACTAGGTTGGCCCGCCGCCGACATGTCCGACGTCTATAGGGTCGTCCCCACGACCCCGGGGCTAGATTGCCCCGGCACCGTCATGTCCGACGACTATAGGGTCGTCCCCACGACCACTGGCCAAAGTTGCCCAGCCGCCGACATGTCCGACGACTATTGGGTCGTCCCCACGCCCCGGGCCAAAGTTGGCCAGCCGCCGACATGTCCGACGACTATAGGTTCGTCCCTACGACCCTGGACATACGTTGGCCTGCCGCCGACATGTCCGACGACTATAGGGTCGTCCCCACCACCCCGTTTCTAGGTTGGCCAGCCGCCGACATGTCCGACGACTATTGGGTCGTCCCCACGCCCCGGGCCAAAGTTGGCCAGCCGCCGACATGTCCGTCGACTATAGGGTCGTCCCCACGACCCCGTGACTAGGTTGGCCCGCCGCCGACATGTCCGACGTCTATAGGGTCGTCCCCACGACCCCGGGACTAGGTTGGCCCGCCGCCGACGTGTCCTACGCCTATGGGGTCGTCCCCACGACCACGGGACTAGGTTGGCCAGCCGCCGACATGTCCGACGACTATAGGGTCGTCCCCACCACCCCGTTTCTAGGTTGGCCAGCCGCCGACATGTCCGACGACTATAGGGTCGTCCCCACGCCCCGGGCCAAAGTTGGCCAGCCGCCGACGTGTCCTACGCCTATGGGGTCGTCCCCACGACCACGGGACTAGGTTGGCCTGCCGCCGACATGTCCGACGACTATAGGGTAGTCCCCACGACCACTGGACAAAGTTGCCCAGCCGCCGACATGTCCGACGACTATAGGGTCGTCCCCACGACCCCGTGACTAGGTTGGCCCGCCGCCGACATGTCCGACGTCTATAGGGTCGTCCCCACGACCCCGGGGCTAGATTGCCCCCGCACCGTCATGTCCGACGACTATAGGGTCGTCCCCACGACCCCGGGACTAGGTTGGCCCGCCGCCGACTTGTCCGACGACTATAGGGTCGTCTCCACGACCCCGGGACTAGGTTGGCCAGTCACCGACATGTCCGACGACTATAGGGTCGTCTCCACGACCCCGGGACTAGGTTGGCCAGTCACCGACATGTCCGACGACTACAGGGTCGTCCCCACGACCACGGCCAAAGTTGCCCTGCCGCCGACATGTCCGACGACTATAGGGTCGTCCCCACGACCCCGGGACTAGGTTGGCCCACCACCGTCATGTCCGACGACTATAGGGTCGTCCCCAGGACCCCGGGACTAGGTCGGCCCGCCGCCGACTTGTCCGACGACTATAGGGTCGTCCCCACGACCCGGGCCAAAGTTGGACAGCCGCCGACATGTCCGACGACTATAGGGTCGTCCCCGCGAACCCGGGACTACGTTGGCCAGTCACCGACATGTCCGACGACTATAGGGTCGTCCCCACGACCGCGGGCCAAAGTTGGCCAGCCGCCGACATGTCCGACGACTATAGGGTCGTCCCCACGACCCGGGGACTAGGTTGGCCCGCCGCCGACTTGTCCGACTACTATAGGGTCGTCCCCACGACCCCGGGACTAGGTTGGCCCGCCGCCGACATGTCCGACGATTATAGGGTCGTCCCCACGACCCCGGGACTAGGTTGGCCCGCCGCCGACATGTCCGTAGACTATAGGGTCGTCCCCACGCCCCGGGACTAGGTTGGCCCGCCGCCGACTTGTCCGACGACTGTAGGGTCGTCCCCACGATCCCGGGACTAGGTTGGCCCGCCGCCGACGTGTCCTACGCCTATGGGGTCGTCCCCACGACCACGGGACTAGGTTGGCCAGCCGCCGACATGTCCGACGACTATAGGGTCGTCCCCACCACCCCGGGTCTAGGTTGGCCAGCCGCCGACATGTCCGACGACTATAGGGTCGTCCCCACGACCATGGGCCAAAGTTGCCCTGCCGCCGACATATCCGACGACTATAGGGTCGTCCCCACGACCACTGGCCAAAGTTGCCCAGCCGCCGACATGTCCGACGACTATAAGGTCGTCCCCACAACCCCGGGCCAAAGCTGGCCAGCCGCCGACTTGTCCGACGATTATAGGGTCGTCCCTACCACCCCGGGACTAGGTTGGCCAGCCGCCGACATGTCCGACGTCTATAGGGTCGTCCCCTCGACCCCGGGGCTAGATTGCCCCGGCACCGTCATGTCCGACGACTATAGGGTCTTCCCCACGACCATTGGCCAAAGTTGCCGAGCCGCCGACATGTCCGACGACTATAGGGTCGTCCCCACTACCCCGGGCCAAAGCTGGCCAGCCGCCGACTTGTCCGACGATTATAGGGTCGTCCCTACCACCCCGGGACTAGGTTGGCCAGCCGCCGACATGTCCGACGTCTATAGGGTCGTCCCCTCGACCCCGGGGCTAGATTGCCCCGGCACCGTCATGTCCGACGACTATAGGGTCGTCCCCACGACCCCGGGACTAGATTGGCCCGCCACGGTCATGTCCGACGACTATAGGTTCGTCCCTACGTCCCTGGGCATTCGTTGGCCTGCCGCCGACATGTCCGACGACTGTAGGGTCGTCCCCACGACCACTGGCCAAAGTTGCCCAGCCGCCGACATGTCCGACGACTATTGGGTCGTCCCCACGCCCCGGGCCAAAGTTGGCCAGCCGCCGACATGTCCGACGACTATAGGGTCGTCCCCACGACCTCGGGACTAGGTTGGCCGCCGCCGACATGTCCGACGACTATTGGGTCGTCCCCACGCCCCGGGCCAAAGTTGGCCAGCCGCCGACATGTCCGACGACTATAGGGTCGTCCCCACGACCCCGGGACTAGGTTGGCCCGCCGCCGACTTGTCCGACTACTATAGGGTCGTCCCCACGACCCCGGGACTAGGTTGGCCCGCCGCCGACATGTCCGACGATTATAGGGTCGTCCACACGACCCCGGGACTAGGTTGGCCCGCCGCCGACATGTCCGTAGACTATAGGGTCGTCCCCACGCCCCGGGACTAAGTTGGCCCGCCGCCGACTTGTCCGACGACTGTAGGGTCGTCCCCACGATCCCGGGACTAGGTTGGCCCGCCGCCGACGTGTCCTACGCCTATGGGGTCGTCCCCACGACCACGGGACTAGGTTGGCCAGCCGCCGACATGTCCGACGACTATAGGGTCGTCCCCACCACCCCGTGTCTAGGTTGGCCAGCCGCCGGCATGTCCGACGACTATAGGGTCGTCCCCACGCCCCGGGCCAAAGTTGGCCAGCCGCCGACGTGTCCTACGCCTATGGGGTCGTCCCCACGACCACGGGACTAGGTTGGCCTGCCGCCGACATGTCCGACGACTATAGGGTACTCCCCACGACCACTGGACAAAGTTGCCCAGCCGCCGACATGTCCGACGACTATAGGGTCGTCCCCACGACCGCGGGCCAAAGTTGGCCAGCCGCAGACATGTCCGACGACTATAGGGTCGTCCCCACGACCCCGGGACTAGGTTGGCCCGCCGCCGACTTGTCCGACTACTATAGGGTCGTCCCCACGACCCCGGGACTAGGTTGGCCCGCCGCCGACATGTCCGACGATTATAGGGTCGTCCCCACGACCCCGGGACTAGGTTGGCCCGCCGCCGACATGTCCGTAGACTATAGGGTCGTTCCCACGCCCCGGGACTAGGTTGGCCCGCCGCCGACTTGTCCGACGACTGTAGGGTCGTCCCCACGATCCCGGGACTAGGTTGGCCCGCCGCCGACGTGTCCTACGCCTATGGGGTCGTCCCCACGACCACGGGACTAGGTTGGCCAGCCGCCGACATGTCCGACGACTATAGGGTCGTCCCCACCACCCCGGGTCTAGGTTGGCCAGCCGCCGACATGTCCGACGACTATAGGGTCGTCCCCAGGACCCCGGGACTAGGTCGGCCCGCCGCCGACTTGTCCGACGACTATAGGGTCGTCCCCACGACCCGGGCCAAAGTTGGACAGCCGCCGACATGTCCGACGACTATAGGGTCGTCCCCGCGAACCCGGGACTACGTTGGCCAGTCACCGACATGTCCGACGACTATAGGGTCGTCCCCACGAACACGGGCCAAAGTTGGCCAGCCGCCGACATGTCCGACGACAATAGGGTCGTCCCCGCGAACCCGGGACTACGTTGGCCAGTCACCGACATGTCCGACGACTATAGGGTCGTCCCCACGACCACGGGCCAAAGTTGGCCAGCCGCCGTCATGTCCGACGACTATAGGCTCGTCTCCACGACCCCGGGAGTAGGTTGGCCGGCCGCCAACATTTCCGACGACTATGTGGGTCGTCCCCACGACCTCGGGACTAGGTTGGCCCGCCGCCGACTTGCAAGACGACTATAGGGTCGTCCCCACGACCCCGGGACTAGATTGCCCCGCCACCGTCATGTCCGACGACTACAGGGTCGTCCCCACGACCCCAGGACTAGGTTGGCCAGCCGCCGACATGTCCGACGACTATAGGGTCGTCCCGACGACCACGGGCCAAAGTTGGCCAGCCACCGTCATGTCCGACGACTATAGGGTCGTCCCCACGACCCCGGGACTAGGTTGGCCCGCCGCCGACATGTCCGACGACTATAGGGTCGTCCCCACGACCACGGGCCAAAGTTGCCCTGCCGCCGACATGTCCGACGACTATAGGGTCGTCCCCACGACCCCGGGACTAGGTTGGCCCGCCGCCGACATGTCCGACGACTATAGGGTCGTCCCCACGACCCCGGGACTAGGTTGGCCGCCGCCGACATGTCCGTAGACTATAGGGTCGTCCCCACGCCCCGGGCCAAAGTTGGCCAGCCGCCGACATGTCCGACGACTATAGGGTCGTCCCCACGACCCCGGGACTAGGTCGGCCCGCCGCCGACTTGTCCGACGACTATAGGGTCGTCCCCACGACCCGGGCCAAAGTTGGCCAGCCGCCGACATGTCCGACGACTATAAGGTCGTCCCCGCGAACCCGGGACTACGTTGGCCAGTCACCGACATGTCCGACGACTATAGGGTCGTCCCCACGACCACGGGCCAAAGTTGCCCGGCCGCCGACATGTCCGACGACTATAGGGTCGTCCCCACGACCCCGGGACTAGGTTGGCCCACCGCCGACTTGTCCGACGACTATAGGGTCGTCCCCACGACCCCGGGACTAGATTGGCCCGCCACCGTCATGTCCGACGAGTATAGGGTCGTCCCCACGGCCCCGAGACTAGATTGGCCTACGACCGTCATGTCCGACGACTACAGGGTCGTCCCCACGACCCCAGGACTAGGTTGGCCAGCCGCCGAATTGTCCGACGACTATAGGGTCGTCCCCACGACCCCGGGACTAGATTGGCCAGCCGCCGACATGTCCGACGACTATAAGGTCGTCCCCGCGAACCCGGGACTACGTTGGCCAGTCACCGACAAGTCCGACGACTATAGGGTCGTCCCCACGACCACGGGCCAAAGTTGCCCGGCCGCCGACATGTCCGACGACTATAGGGTCGTCCCCACGACCCCGGGACTAGGTTGGCCCACCGCCGTCATGTCCGAAGACTACAGGGTCGTCCCCACGACCCCGGGACTAGGTTACCCAGCCTCCGACATATCCGACGAATATAGGGTCGTCCCCACGACCACGGGGCAAAGTTGGCCTGCCGCCGACATGTCCGACGACTATAGGGTCGTCCCCACGGCCCCGGGACTAGATTGGCCCGCCACCATCATGTCCGACGACTATAGGGTCGTCACCACGACCCCGGGACTAGGCTGGCCCGCCGCCGACTTGTCCGACGACTATAGGCTCGTCCCCACGACCCCGGGAATAGATTGGCCCGCCGCCGTCATGTCCGACGACTATAGGGTCGTCCCCACGCCCCCGGGAGCAGGTTGGCCAGCCACCGACATGTCCGACGACTATAGGGTCGTCCCCACCACCCCGGGTCTAGGTTGGCCAGCCGCCGACATGTCCGACGACTATAGGGTCGTCCCCACGACCCCGGGACTAGATTGGCCCGCCACCGTCATGTCCGACGACTACAGGGTCGTCCCCACGACCCCGGGACTAGGTTGGCCTGCCACCGACATGTCCGACGACTATAGGGTCGTCCCCACCACCCCGTTTCTAGGTTGGCCAGCCGCCGACATGTCCGACGACTATTGGGTCGTCCCCACGCCCCGGGCCAAAGTTGGCCAGCCGCCGACATGTCCGTCGACTATAGGGTCGTCCCCACGACCCCGTGACTAGGTTGGCCCGCCGCCGACATGTCCGACGTCTATAGGGTCGTCCCCACGACCCCGGGACTAGGTTGGCCCGCCGCCGACTTGTCCGACGACTATAGGGTCGTCTCCACGACCCCGGGACTAGGTTGGCCAGTCACCGACATGTCCGACGACTATAGGGTCGTCCCCACGACCACGGGCCAAAGTTGCCCTGCCGCCGACATGTCCGACGACTATAGGGTCGTCCCCACGACCTCGGGACTAGGTTGGCCGCCGCCGACATGTCCGACGACTATTGGGTCGTCCCCACGCCCCGGGCCAAAGTTGGCCAGCCGCCGACATGTCCGACGACTATAGGGTCGTCCCCACGACCCCGGGACTAGGTTGGCCCGCCGCCGACTTGTCCGACTACTATAGGGTCGTCCCCACGACCCCGGGACTAGGTTGGCCCGCCGCCGACATGTCCGACGATTATAGGGTCGTCCACACGACCCCGGGACTAGGTTGGCCCGCCGCCGACATGTCCGTAGACTATAGGGTCGTCCCCACGCCCCGGGACTAGGTTGGCCCGCCGCCGACTTGTCCGACGACTGTAGGGTCGTCCCCACGATCCCGGGACTAGGTTGGCCCGCCGCCGACGTGTCCTACGCCTATGGGGTCGTCCCCACGACCACGGGACTAGGTTGGCCAGCCGCCGACATGTCCGACGACTATAGGGTCGTCCCCACCACCCCGTTTCTAGGTTGGCCAGCCGCCGACATGTCCGACGACTATAGGGTCGTCCCCACGCCCCGGGCCAAAGTTGGCCAGCCGCCGACGTGTCCTACGCCTATGGGGTCGTCCCCACGACCACGGGACTAGGTTGGCCTGCCGCCGACATGTCCGACGACTATAGGGTAGTCCCCACGACCACTGGACAAAGTTGCCCAGCCGCCGAAATGTCCGACGACTATAGGGTCGTCCCCACGACCCCGTGACTAGGTTGGCCCGCCGCCGACATGTCCGACGACTATAGGGTCGTCCCCACCACCCCGGGTCTAGGTTGGCCAGCCGCCGACATGTCCGACGACTATAGGGTCGTCCCCACGACCATGGGCCAAAGTTGCCCTGCCGCCGACATATCCGACGACTATAGGGTCGTCCCCACGACCACTGGCCAAAGTTGCCCAGCCGCCGACATGTCCGACGACTATAAGGTCGTCCCCACAACCCCGGGCCAAAGCTGGCCAGCCGCCGACTTGTCCGACGATTATAGGGTCGTCCCTACCACCCCGGGACTAGGTTGGCCAGCCGCCGACATGTCCGACGTCTATAGGGTCGTCCCCTCGACCCCGGGGCTAGATTGCCCCGGCACCGTCATGTCCGACGACTATAGGGTCTTCCCCACGACCATTGGCCAAAGTTGCCCAGCCGCCGACATGTCCGACGACTATAGGGTCGTCCCCACTACCCCGGGCCAAAGCTGGCCAGCCGCCGACTTGTCCGACGATTATAGGGTCGTCCCTACCACCCCGGGACTAGGTTGGCCAGCCGCCGACATGTCCGACGTCTATAGGGTCGTCCCCTCGACCCCGGGGCTAGATTGCCCCGGCACCGTCATGTCCGACGACTATAGGGTCGTCCCCACGACCCCGGGACTAGATTGGCCCGCCACGGTCATGTCCGACGACTATAGGTTCGTCCCTACGTCCCTGGGCATACGTTGGCCTGCCGCCGACATGTCCGACGACTATAGGGTCGTCCCCACGACCACTGGCCAAAGTTGCCCAGCCGCCGACATGTCCGACGACTATTGGGTCGTCCCCACGCCCCGGGCCAAAGTTGGCCAGCCGCCGACATGTCCGACGACTATAGGGTCGTCCCCACGACCTCGGGACTAGGTTGGCCGCCGCCGACATGTCCGACGACTATTGGGTCGTCCCCACGCCCCGGGCCAAAGTTGGCCAGCCGCCGACATGTCCGACGACTATAGGGTCGTCCCCACGACCCCGGGACTAGGTTGGCCCGCCGCCGACTTGTCCGACTACTATAGGGTCGTCCCCACGACCCCGGGACTAGGTTGGCCCGCCGCCGACATGTCCGACGATTATAGGGTCGTCCACACGACCCCGGGACTAGGTTGGCCCGCCGCCGACATGTCCGTAGACTATAGGGTCGTCCCCACGCCCCGGGACTAAGTTGGCCCGCCGCCGACTTGTCCGACGACTGTAGGGTCGTCCCCACGATCCCGGGACTAGGTTGGCCCGCCGCCGACGTGTCCTACGCCTATGGGGTCGTCCCCACGACCACGGGACTAGGTTGGCCAGCCGCCGACATGTCCGACGACTATAGGGTCGTCCCCACCACCCCGTGTCTAGGTTGGCCAGCCGCCGGCATGTCCGACGACTATAGGGTCGTCCCCACGCCCCGGGCCAAAGTTGGCCAGCCGCCGACGTGTCCTACGCCTATGGGGTCGTCCCCACGACCACGGGACTAGGTTGGCCTGCCGCCGACATGTCCGACGACTATAGGGTACTCCCCACGACCACTGGACAAAGTTGCCCAGCCGCCGACATGTCCGACGACTATAGGGTCGTCCCCACGACCCCGTGACTAGGTTGGCCCGCCGCCGACATGTCCGACGTCTATAGGGTCGTCCCCACGACCCCGGGGCTAGATTGCCCCGGCACCGTCATGTCCGACGACTACAGGGTCGTCCCCAGGACCCCGGGACTAGGTCGGCCCGCCGCCGACTTGTCCGACGACTATAGGGTCGTCCCCACGACAACGGGTCAAAGTTGGCCAGCCGCCGTTATGTCCGACGACTATAGGGTCGTCCCCACGACCCCGGGACCAGGTTGGCCCGCCGCCAACATTTCTGACGACTATAGGGTCGTCCCTAGGACCCTGGGCGTATGTTGGCCCGCCGCCGACATGTCCGACGACTATAGGGTCGTCCCCACGACCCCGGGACTAGATTGCCCCGCCACCGTCATGTCCGACGACTACAGGGTCGTCCCCACGACCCCAGGACTAGGTTGGCCAGCCGCCGACATGTCCGACGACTATAGGGTCGTCCCGACGACCACGGGCCAAAGTTGGCCAGCCACCGTCATGTCCGACGACTATAGGGTCGTCCCCACGACCCCGGGACTAGGTTGGCCCGCCGCCGACATGTCCGACGACTATAGGGTCGTCCCCACGACCACGGGCCAAAGTTGCCCTGCCGCCGACATGTCCGACGACTATAGGGTCGTCCCCACGACCCCGGGACTAGGTTGGCCCGCCGCCGACATGTCCGACGACTATAGGGTCGTCCCCACGACCCCGGGACTAGGTTGGCCGCCGCCGACATGTCCGTAGACTATAGGGTCGTCCCCACGCCCCGGGCCAAAGTTGGCCAGCCGCCGACATGTCCGACGACTATAGGGTCGTCCCCACGACCCCGGGACTAGGTCGGCCCGCCGCCGACTTGTCCGACGACTATAGGGTCGTCCCCACGACCCGGGCCAAAGTTGGCCAGCCGCCGACATGTCCGACGACTATAAGGTCGTCCCCGCGAACCCGGGACTACGTTGGCCAGTCACCGACATGTCCGACGACTATAGGGTCGTCCCCACGACCACGGGCCAAAGTTGCCCGGCCGCCGACATGTCCGACGACTATAGGGTCGTCCCCACGACCCCGGGACTAGGTTGGCCCACCGCCGACTTGTCCGACGACTATAGGGTCGTCCCCACGACCCCGGGACTAGATTGGCCCGCCACCGTCATGTCCGACGAGTATAGGGTCGTCCCCACGGCCCCGAGACTAGATTGGCCTACGACCGTCATGTCCGACGACTACAGGGTCGTCCCCACGACCCCAGGACTAGGTTGGCCAGCCGCCGAATTGTCCGACGACTATAGGGTCGTCCCCACGACCCCGGGACTAGATTGGCCAGCCGCCGACATGTCCGACGACTATAAGGTCGTCCCCGCGAACCCGGGACTACGTTGGCCAGTCACCGACAAGTCCGACGACTATAGGGTCGTCCCCACGACCACGGGCCAAAGTTGCCCGGCCGCCGACATGTCCGACGACTATAGGGTCGTCCCCACGACCCCGGGACTAGGTTGGCCCACCGCCGTCATGTCCGAAGACTACAGGGTCGTCCCCACGACCCCGGGACTAGGTTACCCAGCCTCCGACATATCCGACGAATATAGGGTCGTCCCCACGACCACGGGGCAAAGTTGGCCTGCCGCCGACATGTCCGACGACTATAGGGTCGTCCCCACGGCCCCGGGACTAGATTGGCCCGCCACCATCATGTCCGACGACTATAGGGTCGTCACCACGACCCCGGGACTAGGCTGGCCCGCCGCCGACTTGTCCGACGACTATAGGCTCGTCCCCACGACCCCGGGAATAGATTGGCCCGCCGCCGTCATGTCCGACGACTATAGGGTCGTCCCCACGCCCCCGGGAGCAGGTTGGCCAGCCACCGACATGTCCGACGACTATAGGGTCGTCCCCACCACCCCGGGTCTAGGTTGGCCAGCCGCCGACATGTCCGACGACTATAGGGTCGTCCCCACGACCCCGGGACTAGATTGGCCCGCCACCGTCATGTCCGACGACTACAGGGTCGTCCCCACGACCCCGGGACTAGGTTGGCCTGCCACCGACATGTCCGACGACTATAGGGTCGTCCCCACCACCCCGTTTCTAGGTTGGCCAGCCGCCGACATGTCCGACGACTATTGGGTCGTCCCCACGCCCCGGGCCAAAGTTGGCCAGCCGCCGACATGTCCGTCGACTATAGGGTCGTCCCCACGACCCCGTGACTAGGTTGGCCCGCCGCCGACATGTCCGACGTCTATAGGGTCGTCCCCACGACCCCGGGACTAGGTTGGCCCGCCGCCGACTTGTCCGACGACTATAGGGTCGTCTCCACGACCCCGGGACTAGGTTGGCCAGTCACCGACATGTCCGACGACTATAGGGTCGTCCCCACGACCACGGGCCAAAGTTGCCCTGCCGCCGACATGTCCGACGACTATAGGGTCGTCCCCACGACCTCGGGACTAGGTTGGCCGCCGCCGACATGTCCGACGACTATTGGGTCGTCCCCACGCCCCGGGCCAAAGTTGGCCAGCCGCCGACATGTCCGACGACTATAGGGTCGTCCCCACGACCCCGGGACTAGGTTGGCCCGCCGCCGACTTGTCCGACTACTATAGGGTCGTCCCCACGACCCCGGGACTAGGTTGGCCCGCCGCCGACATGTCCGACGATTATAGGGTCGTCCACACGACCCCGGGACTAGGTTGGCCCGCCGCCGACATGTCCGTAGACTATAGGGTCGTCCCCACGCCCCGGGACTAGGTTGGCCCGCCGCCGACTTGTCCGACGACTGTAGGGTCGTCCCCACGATCCCGGGACTAGGTTGGCCCGCCGCCGACGTGTCCTACGCCTATGGGGTCGTCCCCACGACCACGGGACTAGGTTGGCCAGCCGCCGACATGTCCGACGACTATAGGGTCGTCCCCACCACCCCGTTTCTAGGTTGGCCAGCCGCCGACATGTCCGACGACTATAGGGTCGTCCCCACGCCCCGGGCCAAAGTTGGCCAGCCGCCGACGTGTCCTACGCCTATGGGGTCGTCCCCACGACCACGGGACTAGGTTGGCCTGCCGCCGACATGTCCGACGACTATAGGGTAGTCCCCACGACCACTGGACAAAGTTGCCCAGCCGCCGAAATGTCCGACGACTATAGGGTCGTCCCCACGACCCCGTGACTAGGTTGGCCCGCCGCCGACATGTCCGACGACTATAGGGTCGTCCCCACCACCCCGGGTCTAGGTTGGCCAGCCGCCGACATGTCCGACGACTATAGGGTCGTCCCCACGACCATGGGCCAAAGTTGCCCTGCCGCCGACATATCCGACGACTATAGGGTCGTCCCCACGACCACTGGCCAAAGTTGCCCAGCCGCCGACATGTCCGACGACTATAAGGTCGTCCCCACAACCCCGGGCCAAAGCTGGCCAGCCGCCGACTTGTCCGACGATTATAGGGTCGTCCCTACCACCCCGGGACTAGGTTGGCCAGCCGCCGACATGTCCGACGTCTATAGGGTCGTCCCCTCGACCCCGGGGCTAGATTGCCCCGGCACCGTCATGTCCGACGACTATAGGGTCTTCCCCACGACCATTGGCCAAAGTTGCCCAGCCGCCGACATGTCCGACGACTATAGGGTCGTCCCCACTACCCCGGGCCAAAGCTGGCCAGCCGCCGACTTGTCCGACGATTATAGGGTCGTCCCTACCACCCCGGGACTAGGTTGGCCAGCCGCCGACATGTCCGACGTCTATAGGGTCGTCCCCTCGACCCCGGGGCTAGATTGCCCCGGCACCGTCATGTCCGACGACTATAGGGTCGTCCCCACGACCCCGGGACTAGATTGGCCCGCCACGGTCATGTCCGACGACTATAGGTTCGTCCCTACGTCCCTGGGCATACGTTGGCCTGCCGCCGACATGTCCGACGACTATAGGGTCGTCCCCACGACCACTGGCCAAAGTTGCCCAGCCGCCGACATGTCCGACGACTATTGGGTCGTCCCCACGCCCCGGGCCAAAGTTGGCCAGCCGCCGACATGTCCGACGACTATAGGGTCGTCCCCACGACCTCGGGACTAGGTTGGCCGCCGCCGACATGTCCGACGACTATTGGGTCGTCCCCACGCCCCGGGCCAAAGTTGGCCAGCCGCCGACATGTCCGACGACTATAGGGTCGTCCCCACGACCCCGGGACTAGGTTGGCCCGCCGCCGACTTGTCCGACTACTATAGGGTCGTCCCCACGACCCCGGGACTAGGTTGGCCCGCCGCCGACATGTCCGACGATTATAGGGTCGTCCACACGACCCCGGGACTAGGTTGGCCCGCCGCCGACATGTCCGTAGACTATAGGGTCGTCCCCACGCCCCGGGACTAAGTTGGCCCGCCGCCGACTTGTCCGACGACTGTAGGGTCGTCCCCACGATCCCGGGACTAGGTTGGCCCGCCGCCGACGTGTCCTACGCCTATGGGGTCGTCCCCACGACCACGGGACTAGGTTGGCCAGCCGCCGACATGTCCGACGACTATAGGGTCGTCCCCACCACCCCGTGTCTAGGTTGGCCAGCCGCCGGCATGTCCGACGACTATAGGGTCGTCCCCACGCCCCGGGCCAAAGTTGGCCAGCCGCCGACGTGTCCTACGCCTATGGGGTCGTCCCCACGACCACGGGACTAGGTTGGCCTGCCGCCGACATGTCCGACGACTATAGGGTACTCCCCACGACCACTGGACAAAGTTGCCCAGCCGCCGACATGTCCGACGACTATAGGGTCGTCCCCACGACCCCGTGACTAGGTTGGCCCGCCGCCGACATGTCCGACGTCTATAGGGTCGTCCCCACGACCCCGGGGCTAGATTGCCCCGGCACCGTCATGTCCGACGACTACAGGGTCGTCCCCAGGACCCCGGGACTAGGTCGGCCCGCCGCCGACTTGTCCGACGACTATAGGGTCGTCCCCACGACAACGGGTCAAAGTTGGCCAGCCGCCGTTATGTCCGACGACTATAGGGTCGTCCCCACGACCCCGGGACCAGGTTGGCCCGCCGCCAACATTTCTGACGACTATAGGGTCGTCCCTAGGACCCTGGGCGTATGTTGGCCCGCCGCCGACATGTCCGACGACTATAGGGTCGTCCCCACGACCCCGGGACTAGATTGGCCCGCCACCGTCATGTCCGACGAGTATAGGGCCGTACCCACGACGCCGGGACTAGATTGGCCCGTCACCGTCAGGTCCGACGACTATAGGGTCGTCCCCACGACCCCTGGACTAGTTTGGCCCGCCGCCGACTTGTCCGACGACAATAGAGTCGTCCCCACGACCACGGGCCAAAGTTGCCCAGCCGCCGGCATGTCCGACGACTATAGGGTCGTCCCCAAGACCCCGGGACTAGGTTGGCCCGCCGCCGACTTGTCCGACGACTATAGGGTCGTCCGCACGACCACGGACCAAAGTTGCCCAGCTGCCGGCATGTCCGACGACTATAGGGTCGTCCCCACGACCCCGGGACTAGGCTGGCCCGCCGCCGACTTGTCCGACGACTATAGGCTCGTCCCCACGACCCCGGGAATAGATTGGCCCGCCGCCGTCATGTCCGACGACTATAGGGTCGTCCCCACGCCCCCGGGAGCAGGTTGGCCAGCCACCGACATGTCCGACGACTATAGGGTCGTCCCCACCACCCCGGGTCTAGGTTGGCCAGCCGCCGACATGTCCGACGACTATAGGGTCGTCCCCACGACCCCGGGACTAGATTGGCCCGCCACCGTCATGTCCGACGACTACAGGGTCGTCCCCACGACCCCGGGACTAGGTTGGCCTGCCGCCGACATGTCCGACGACTATAGGGTCGTCCCCACCACCCCGTTTCTAGGTTGGCCAGCCGCCGACATGTCCGACGACTATTGGGTCGTCCCCACGCCCCGGGCCAAAGTTGGCCAGCCGCCGACATGTCCGTCGACTATAGGGTCGTCCCCACGACCCCGTGACTAGGTTGGCCCGCCGCCGACATGTCCGACGTCTATAGGGTCGTCCCCACGACCCCGGGACTAGGTTGGCCCGCCGCCGACTTGTCCGACGACTATAGGGTCGTCTCCACGACCCCGGGACTAGGTTGGCCAGTCACCGACATGTCCGACGACTATAGGGTCGTCCCCACGACCACGGGCCAAAGTTGCCCTGCCGCCGACATGTCCGACGACTATAGGGTCGTCCCCACGACCTCGGGACTAGGTCGGCCAGTCACCGACATGTCCGACGACTATAGGGTCGTCCCCACGACCCGGGCCAAAGTTGGCCAGCCGCCGACATGTCCGACGACTATAGGGTCGTCCCCACGACCCCGGGACTAGGTTGGCCCACCGCCGACTTGTCCGACGACTATAGGGTCGTCCCCACGACCCCGGGACTAGATTGGCCCGCCACCGTCATGTCCGACGAGTATAGGGTCGTCCCCACGGCCCCGAGACTAGATTGGCCTACGACCGTCATGTCCGACGACTACAGGGTCGTCCCCACGACCCCAGGACTAGGTTGGCCAGCCGCCGAATTGTCCGACGACTATAGGGTCGTCCCCACGACCCCGGGACTAGATTGGCCAGCCGCCGACATGTCCGACGACTATAAGGTCGTCCCCGCGAACCCGGGACTACGTTGGCCAGTCACCGACAAGTCCGACGACTATAGGGTCGTCCCCACGACCACGGGCCAAAGTTGCCCGGCCGCCGACATGTCCGACGACTATAGGGTCGTCCCCACGACCCCGGGACTAGGTTGGCCCACCGCCGACTTGTCCGACGACTATAGGGTCGTCCCCAAGACCACGGGACTAGGTTGGCCCGCCGCCGTCATGTCCGACGACTATAGGGTCGTCACCACGACCCCGGGACTAGATTGGCCCGCCACCGTCATGTCCGACGAGTATAGGGCCGTACCCACGACGCCGGGACTAGATTGGCCCGTCACCGTCAGGTCCGACGACTATAGGGTCGTCCCCACGACCCCTGGACTAGTTTGGCCCGCCGCCGACTTGTCCGACGACAATAGGGTCGTCCCCACGACCACGGGCCAAAGTTGCCCGGCCGCCGACATGTCCGACGACTACAGGGTCGTCCCCACGACCCCGGGACTAGGTTACCCAGCCTCCGACATATCCGACGAATATAGGGTCGTCCCCACGACCACGGGGCAAAGTTGGCCTGCCGCCGACATGTCCGACGACTATAGGGTCGTCCCCACGGCCCCGGGACTAGATTGGCCCGCCACCATCATGTCCGACGACTATAGGGTCGTCACCACGAACTCGGGACTAGGTTGACCAGCCGCCGACATGTCCGACGACCATAGGGTCGTCCCCACGAACCCGGGACTAGATTGGCCCGCCACCGTCATGTCCGACGACTATAGGGTCGTCCCCACGACAACGGGTCAAAGTTGGCCAGCCGCCGTTATGTCCGACGACTATAGGGTCGTCCCCACGACCCCGGGACCAGGTTGGCCCGCCGCCAACATTTCTGACGACTATAGGGTCGTCCCTAGGACCCTGGGCGTATGTTGGCCCGCCGCCGACATGTCCGACGACTATAGGGTCGTCCCCACGACCCCGGGACTAGATTGGCCCGCCACCGTCATGTCCGACGAGTATAGGGCCGTACCCACGACGCCGGGACTAGATTGGCCCGTCACCGTCAGGTCCGACGACTATAGGGTCGTCCCCACGACCCCTGGACTAGTTTGGCCCGCCGCCGACTTGTCCGACGACAATAGGGTCGTCCCCACGACCACGGGCCAAAGTTGCCCAGCCGCCGGCATGTCCGACGACTATAGGGTCGTCCCCACGACCCCGGGACTAGGCTGGCCCGCCGCCGACTTGTCCGACGACTATAGGCTCGTCCCCACGACCCCGGGAATAGATTGGCCCGCCGCCGTCATGTCCGACGACTATAGGGTCGTCCCCACGCCCCCGGGAGCAGGTTGGCCAGCCACCGACATGTCCGACGACTATAGGGTCGTCCCCACCACCCCGGGTCTAGGTTGGCCAGCCGCCGACATGTCCGACGACTATAGGGTCGTCCCCACGACCCCGGGACTAGATTGGCCCGCCACCGTCATGTCCGACGACTACAGGGTCGTCCCCACGACCCCGGGACTAGGTTGGCCTGCCGCCGACATGTCCGACGACTATAGGGTCGTCCCCACCACCCCGTTTCTAGGTTGGCCAGCCGCCGACATGTCCGACGACTATTGGGTCGTCCCCACGCCCCGGGCCAAAGTTGGCCAGCCGCCGACATGTCCGTCGACTATAGGGTCGTCCCCACGACCCCGTGACTAGGTTGGCCCGCCGCCGACATGTCCGACGTCTATAGGGTCGTCCCCACGACCCCGGGACTAGGTTGGCCCGCCGCCGACTTGTCCGACGACTATAGGGTCGTCTCCACGACCCCGGGACTAGGTTGGCCAGTCACCGACATGTCCGACGACTATAGGGTCGTCCCCACGACCACGGGCCAAAGTTGCCCTGCCGCCGACATGTCCGACGACTATAGGGTCGTCCCCACGACCTCGGGACTAGGTTGGCCGCCGCCGACATGTCCGACGACTATTGGGTCGTCCCCACGCCCCGGGCCAAAGTTGGCCAGCCGCCGACATGTCCGACGACTATAGGGTCGTCCCCACGACCCCGGGACTAGGTTGGCCCGCCGCCGACTTGTCCGACTACTATAGGGTCGTCCCCACGACCCCGGGACTAGGTTGGCCCGCCGCCGACATGTCCGACGATTATAGGGTCGTCCACACGACCCCGGGACTAGGTTGGCCCGCCGCCGACATGTCCGTAGACTATAGGGTCGTCCCCACGCCCCGGGACTAGGTTGGCCCGCCGCCGACTTGTCCGACGACTGTAGGGTCGTCCCCACGATCCCGGGACTAGGTTGGCCCGCCGCCGACGTGTCCTACGCCTATGGGGTCGTCCCCACGACCACGGGACTAGGTTGGCCAGCCGCCGACATGTCCGACGACTATAGGGTCGTCCCCACCACCCCGTTTCTAGGTTGGCCAGCCGCCGACATGTCCGACGACTATAGGGTCGTCCCCACGCCCCGGGCCAAAGTTGGCCAGCCGCCGACGTGTCCTACGCCTATGGGGTCGTCCCCACGACCACGGGACTAGGTTGGCCTGCCGCCGACATGTCCGACGACTATAGGGTAGTCCCCACGACCACTGGACAAAGTTGCCCAGCCGCCGACATGTCCGACGACTATAGGGTCGTCCCCACGACCCCGTGACTAGGTTGGCCCGCCGCCGACATGTCCGACGTCTATAGGGTCGTCCCCACGACCCCGGGGCTAGATTGCCCCGGCACCGTCATGTCCGACGACTATAGGGTCGTCCCCACGACCCCGGGACTAGGTTGGCCCGCCGCCGACTTGTCCGACGACTATAGGGTCGTCTCCACGACCCCGGGACTAGGTTGGCCAGTCACCGACATGTCCGACGACTATAGGGTCGTCTCCACGACCCCGGGACTAGGTTGGCCAGTCACCGACATGTCCGACGACTATAGGGTCGTCCCCACGACCCCGGGACTAGGTTGGCCCACCACCGTCATGTCCGACGACTATAGGGTCGTCCCCAGGACCCCGGGACTAGGTCGGCCCGCCGCCGACTTGTCCGACGACTATAGGGTCGTCCCCACGACCCGGGCCAAAGTTGGACAGCCGCCGACATGTCCGACGACTATAGGGTCGTCCCCGCGAACCCGGGACTACGTTGGCCAGTCACCGACATGTCCGACGACTATAGGGTCGTCCCCACGACCGCGGGCCAAAGTTGGCCAGCCGCCGACATGTCCGACGACTATAGGGTCGTCCCCACGACCCGGGGACTAGGTTGGCCCGCCGCCGACTTGTCCGACTACTATAGGGTCGTCCCCACGACCCCGGGACTAGGTTGGCCCGCCGCCGACATGTCCGACGATTATAGGGTCGTCCCCACGACCCCGGGACTAGGTTGGCCCGCCGCCGACATGTCCGTAGACTATAGGGTCGTCCCCACGCCCCGGGACTAGGTTGGCCCGCCGCCGACTTGTCCGACGACTGTAGGGTCGTCCCCACGATCCCGGGACTAGGTTGGCCCGCCGCCGACGTGTCCTACGCCTATGGGGTCGTCCCCACGACCACGGGACTAGGTTGGCCAGCCGCCGACATGTCCGACGACTATAGGGTCGTCCCCACCACCCCGGGTCTAGGTTGGCCAGCCGCCGACATGTCCGACGACTATAGGGTCGTCCCCACGACCATGGGCCAAAGTTGCCCTGCCGCCGACATATCCGACGACTATAGGGTCGTCCCCACGACCACTGGCCAAAGTTGCCCAGCCGCCGACATGTCCGACGACTATAAGGTCGTCCCCACAAACCCGGGCCAAAGCTGGCCAGCCGCCGACTTGTCCGACGATTATAGGGTCGTCCCTACCACCCCGGGACTAGGTTGGCCAGCCGCCGACATGTCCGACGTCTATAGGGTCGTCCCCTCGACCCCGGGGCTAGATTGCCCCGGCACCGTCATGTCCGACGACTATAGGGTCTTCCCCACGACCACTGGCCAAAGTTGCCCAGCCGCCGACATGTCCGACGACTATAGGGTCGTCCCCACTACCCCGGGCCAAAGCTGGCCAGCCGCCGACTTGTCCGACGATTATAGGGTCGTCCCTACCACCCCGGGACTAGGTTGGCCAGCCGCCGACATGTCCGACGTCTATAGGGTCGTCCCCTCGACCCCGGGGCTAGATTGCCCCGGCACCGTCATGTCCGACGACTATAGGGTCGTCCCCACGACCCCGGGACTAGATTGGCCCGCCACGGTCATGTCCGACGACTATAGGTTCGTCCCTACGTCCCTGGGCATACGTTGGCCTGCCGCCGACATGTCCGACGACTATAGGGTCGTCCCCACGACCACTGGACAAAGTTGCCCAGCCGCCGACATGTCCGACGACTATAGGGTCGTCCCCACGACCTCGGGACTAGGTTGGCCGCCGCCGACATGTCCGACGACTATTGGGTCGTCCCCACGCCCCGGGCCAAAGTTGGCCAGCCGCCGACATGTCCGTCGACTATAGGGTCGTCCCCACGACCCCGTGACTAGGTTGGCCCGCCGCCGACATGTCCGACGTCTATAGGGTCGTCCCCACGACCCCGGGGCTAGATTGCCTCGGCACCGTCATGTCCGACGACTATAGGGTCGTCCCCACGACCACTGGCCAAAGTTGCCCAGCCGCCGACATGTCCGACGACTATTGGGTCGTCCCCACGCCCCGGGCCAAAGTTGGCCAGCCGCCGACATGTCCGACGACTATAGGGTCGTCCCCACGACCCCGGGTCTAGGTTGGCCCGCCGCCGACTTTTCCGACGACTATAGGGTCGCCCCCACGACCCCGGGACTAGGTTGGCCCGCCGCCGACATGTCCGACGTCTATAGGATCGACCCCACGACCCCGGGGCTAGATTGGCCCGCCACCGTCATGTCCGACGACTATAGGTTCGTCCCTACGACCCTGGACATACGTTGGCCTGCCGCCGACATGTCCGACGACTATAGGGTCGTCCCCACGACCCCAGGACCAAGTTGGCCCGCCGCCGACTTGTCCGACGACTATAGAGTCGTCCCCACGACCCCGGGACTAGGTTGGCCCGCCGCCGACATGTCCGACGATTATAGGGTCGTCCCCACGACCCCGGGACTAGGTTGGCCCGCCGCCGACTTGTCCGACGACTATAGGGTCGTCTCCACGACCCCGGGACTAGGTTGGCCAGTCACCGACATGTCCGACGACTATAGGGTCGTCCCCACGACCACGGGCCAAAGTTGCCCTGCCGCCGACATGTCCGACGACTATAGGGTCGTCCCCACGACCTCGGGACTAGGTTGGCCGCCGCCGACATGTCCGACGACTATTGGGTCGTCCCCACGCCCCGGGCCAAAGTTGGCCAGCCGCCGACATGTCCGACGACTATAGGGTCGTCCCCACGACCCCGGGACTAGGTTGGCCCGCCGCCGACTTGTCCGACTACTATAGGGTCGTCCCCACGACCCCGGGACTAGGTTGGCCCGCCGCCGACATGTCCGACGATTATAGGGTCGTCCACACGACCCCGGGACTAGGTTGGCCCGCCGCCGACATGTCCGACGACTATTGGGTCGTCCCCACGCCCCGGGCCAAAGTTGGCCAGCCGCCGACATGTCCGACGACTATAGGGTCGTCCCCACGACCCCGGGACTAGGTTGGCCCGCCGCCGACTTGTCCGACTACTATAGGGTCGTCCCCACGACCACGGGCCAAAGTTGCCCTGCCGCCGACATGTCCGACGACTATAGGGTCGTCCCCACGACCTCGGGACTAGGTTGGCCGCCGCCGACATGTCCGACGACTATTGGGTCGTCCCCACGCCCCGGGCCAAAGTTGGCCAGCCGCCGACATGTCCGACGACTATAGGGTCGTCCCCACGACCCCGGGACTAGGTTGGCCCGCCGCCGACTTGTCCGACTACTATAGGGTCGTCCCCACGACCCCGGGACTAGGTTGGCCCGCCGCCGACATGTCCGACGATTATAGGGTCGTCCACACGACCCCGGGACTAGGTTGGCCCGCCGCCGACATGTCCGACGACTATAGGATCGTCCCCACCACCCCGTGTCTAGGTTGGCCAGCCGCCGGCATGTCCGACGACTATAGGGTCGTCCCCACGCCCCGGGCCAAAGTTGGCCAGCCGCCGACGTGTCCTACGCCTATGGGGTCGTCCCCACGACCACGGGACTAGGTTGGCCAGCCGCCGACATGTCCGACGACTATAGGATCGTCCCCACGACCCCGTGACTAGGTTGGCCCGCCGCCGACATGTCCGACGTCTATAGGGTCGTCCCCACGACCCCGGGGCTAGATTGCCCCGGCACCGTCATGTCCGACGACTACAGGGTCGTCCCCACGACCCCGGGACTAGGTTGGCCCGCCGCCGACTTGTCCGACGACTATAGGGTCGTCTCCACGACCCCGGGACTAGGTTGGCCAGTCACCGACATGTCCGACGACTATAGGGTCGTCTCCACGACCCCGGGACTAGGTTGGCCAGTCACCGACATGTCCGACGACTATAGGGTCGTCTCCACGACCCCGGGACTAGGTTGGCCAGTCACCGACATGTCCGACGACTAAAGGGTCGTCCCCACGACCACGGCCAAAGTTGCCCTGCCGCCGACATGTCCGACGACTATAGGGTCGTCCCCACGACCCCGGGACTAGGTTGGCCCACCACCGTCATGTCCGACGACTATAGGGTCGTCCCCAGGACCCCGGGACTAGGTCGGCCCGCCGCCGACTTGTCCGACGACTATAGGGTCGTCCCCACGACCCGGGCCAAAGTTGGACAGCCGCCGACATGTCCGACGACTATAGGGTCGTCCCCGCGAACCCGGGACTACGTTGGCCAGTCACCGACATGTCCGACGACTATAGGGTCGTCCCCACGACCGCGGGCCAAAGTTGGCCAGCCGCCGACATGTCCGACGACTATAGGGTCGTCCCCACGACCCCGGGACTAGGTTGGCCCGCCGCCGACTTGTCCGACTACTATAGGGTCGTCCCCACGACCCCGGGACTAGGTTGGCCCGCCGCCGACATGTCCGACGATTATAGGGTCGTCCCCACGACCCCGGGACTAGGTTGGCCCGCCGCCGACATGTCCGTAGACTATAGGGTCGTTCCCACGCCCCGGGACTAGGTTGGCCCGCCGCCGACTTGTCCGACGACTGTAGGGTCGTCCCCACGATCCCGGGACTAGGTTGGCCCGCCGCCGACGTGTCCTACGCCTATGGGGTCGTCCCCACGACCACGGGACTAGGTTGGCCAGCCGCCGACATGTCCGACGACTATAGGGTCGTCCCCACCACCCCGGGTCTAGGTTGGCCAGCCGCCGACATGTCCGACGACTATAGGGTCGTCCCCACGACCATGGGCCAAAGTTGCCCTGCCGCCGACATATCCGACGACTATAGGGTCGTCCCCACGACCACTGGCCAAAGTTGCCCAGCCGCCGACATGTCCGACGACTATAGGGTCGTCCCCACAACCCCGGGCCAAAGCTGGCCAGCCGCCGACTTGTCCGACGATTATAGGGTCGTCCCTACCACCCCGGGACTAGGATGGCCAGCCGCCTACATGTCCGACGTCTATAGGGTCGTCCCCTCGACCCCGGGGCTAGATTGCCCCGGCACCGTCATGTCCGACGACTATAGGGTCTTCCCCACGACCACTGGCCAAAGTTGCCCAGCCGCCGACATGTCCGACGACTATAGGGTCGTCCCCACTACCCCGGGCCAAAGCTGGCCAGCCGCCGACTTGTCCGACGATTATAGGGTCGTCCCTACCACCCCGGGACTAGGTTGGCCAGCCGCCGACATGACCGACGTCTATAGGGTCGTCCCCTCGACCCCGGGGCTAGATTGCCCCGGCACCGTCATGTCCGACGACTATAGGGTCGTCCCCACGACCCCGGGACTAGATTGGCCCGCCACGGTCATGTCCGACGACTATAGGTTCGTCCCTACGTCCCTGGGCATACGTTGGCCTGCCGCCGACATGTCCGACGACTATAGGGTCGTCCCCACGACCACTGGACAAAGTTGCCCAGCCGCCGACATGTCCGACGACTATAGGGTCGTCCCCACGACCCCGTGACTAGGTTGGCCCGCCGCCGACATGTCCGACATCTATAGGGGCGTCCCCACGACCCCGGGGCTAGATTGCCCCGGCACCGTCATGTCCGACGACTATAGGGTCGTCCCCACGACCCCGGGACTAGGTTGGCCCGCCGCCGACTTGTCCGACGACTATAGGGTCGTCTCCACGACCCCGGGACTAGGTTGGCCAGTCACCGACATGTCCGACGACTATAGGGTCGTCTCCACGACCCCGGGACTAGGTTGGCCAGTCACCGACATGTCCGACGACTATAGGGTCGTCCCCACGACCACGGACAAAGTTGCCCTGCCGCCGACATGCCCGACGACTATAGGGTCGTCCCCACGACCCCGGGACTAGGTTGGCCCACCACCGTCATGTCCGACGACTATAGGGTCGTCCCCACGACCCCGGGACTAGGTCGGCCCGCCGCCGACTTGTCCGACGACTATAGGGTCGTCCCCACGACCCGGGCCAAAGTTGGACAGCCGCCGACATGTCCGACGACTATAGGGTCGTCCCCGCGAACCCGGGACTACGTTGGCCAGTCACCGACATGTCCGACGACTATAGGGTCGTCCCCACGAACACGGGCCAAAGTTGGCCAGCCGCCGACATGTCCGACGACAATAGGGTCGTCCCCGCGAACCCGGGACTACGTTGGCCAGTCACCGACATGTCCGACGACTATAGGGTCGTCCCCACGACCACGGGCCAAAGTTGGCCAGCCGCCGTCATGTCCGACGACTATAGGCTCGTCTCCACGACCCCGGGAGTAGGTTGGCCGGCCGCCAACATTTCCGACGACTATGTGGGTCGTCCCCACGACCTCGGGACTAGGTTGGCCCGCCGCCGACTTGCAAGACGACTATAGGGTCGTCCCCACGACCCCGGGACTAGATTGCCCCGCCACCGTCATGTCCGACGACTACAGGGTCGTCCCCACGACCCCAGGACTAGGTTGGCCAGCCGCCGACATGTCCGACGACTATAGGGTCGTCCCGACGACCACGGGCCAAAGTTGGCCAGCCACCGTCATGTCCGACGACTATAGGGTCGTCCCCACGACCCCGGGACTAGGTTGGCCGCCGCCGACATGTCCGTAGACTATAGGGTCGTCCCCACGCCGCGGGCCAAAGTTGGCCAGCAGCCGACATGTCCGACGACTATAGGGTCGTCCCCACGACCCCGGGACTAGGTCGGCCAGTCACCGACATGTCCGACGACTATAGGGTCGTCCCCACGACCCCGGGGCTAGATTGCCCCGGCACCGTCATGTCCGACGACTATAGGGTCGTCCCCACGACCCCGGGACTAGGTTGGCCCGCCGCCGACATGTCCGACGACTATAGGGTCGTCCCCACGACCACGGGCCAAAGTTGCCCTGCCGCCGACATGTCCGACGACTATAGGGTCGTCCCCACGACCCCGGGACTAGGTTGGCCCGCCGCCGACATGTCCGACGACTATAGGGTCGTCCCCACGACCCCGGGACTAGGTTGGCCGCCGCCGACATGTCCGTAGACTATAGGGTCGTCCCCACGCCCCGGGCCAAAGTTGGCCAGCCGCCGACATGTCCGACGACTATAGGGTCGTCCCCACGACCCCGGGACTAGGTCGGCCCGCCGCCGACTTGTCCGACGACTATAGGGTCGTCCCCACGACCCGGGCCAAAGTTGGCCAGCCGCCGACATGTCCGACGACTATAAGGTCGTCCCCGCGAACCCGGGACTACGTTGGCCAGTCACCGACATGTCCGACGACTATAGGGTCGTCCCCACGACCACGGGCCAAAGTTGCCCGGCCGCCGACATGTCCGACGACTATAGGGTCGTCCCCACGACCCCGGGACTAGGTTGGCCCACCGCCGACTTGTCCGACGACTATAGGGTCGTCCCCACGACCCCGGGACTAGATTGGCCCGCCACCGTCATGTCCGACGAGTATAGGGTCGTCCCCACGGCCCCGAGACTAGATTGGCCTACGACCGTCATGTCCGACGACTACAGGGTCGTCCCCACGACCCCAGGACTAGGTTGGCCAGCCGCCGAATTGTCCGACGACTATAGGGTCGTCCCCACGACCCCGGGACTAGATTGGCCAGCCGCCGACATGTCCGACGACTATAAGGTCGTCCCCGCGAACCCGGGACTACGTTGGCCAGTCACCGACATGTCCGACGACTATAGGGTCGTCCCCACGACCACGGGCCAAAGTTGCCCGGCCGCCGACATGTCCGACGACTATAGGGTCGTCCCCACGACCCCGGGACTAGGTTGGCCCACCGCCGACTTGTCCGACGACTATAGGGTCGTCCCCACGACCACGGGACTAGGTTGGCCCGCCACCGTCATGTCCGAAGACTACAGGGTCGTCCCCACGACCCCGGGACTAGGTTACCCAGCCTCCGACATATCCGACGAATATAGGGTCGTCCCCACGACCACGGGGCAAAGTTGGCCTGCCGCCGACATGTCCGACGACTATAGGGTCGTCCCCACGGCCCCGGGACTAGATTGGCCCGCCACCATCATGTCCGACGACTATAGGGTCGTCACCACGAACTCGGGACTAGGTTGACCAGCCGCCGACATGTCCGACGACCATAGGGTCGTCCCCACGAACCCGGGACTAGATTGGCCCGCCACCGTCATGTCCGACGACTATAGGGTCGTCCCCACGACAACGGGTCAAAGTTGGCCAGCCGCCGTTATGTCCGACGACTATAGGGTCGTCCTCACGACCCCGGGACCAGGTTGGCCCGCCGCCAACATTTCTGACGACTATAGGGTCGTCCCTAGGACCCTGGGCGTATGTTGGCCCGCCGCCGGCATGTCCGACGACTATAGGGTCGTCCCCACGACCCCGGGACTAGATTGGCCCGCCACCGTCATGTCCGACGAGTATAGGGCCGTACCCACGACGCCGGGACTAGATTGGCCCGTCACCGTCAGGTCCGACGACTATAGGGTCGTCCCCACGACCCCTGGACTAGTTTGGCCCGCCGCCGACTTGTCCGACGACAATAGGGTCGTCCCCACGACCACGGGCCAAAGTTGCCCAGCCGCCGGCATGTCCGACGACTATAGGGTCGTCCCCAAGACCCCGGGACTAGGTTGGCCCGCCGCCGACTTGTCCGACGACTATAGGGTCGTCCGCACGACCACGGACCAAAGTTGCCCAGCTGCCGGCATGTCCGACGACTATAGGGTCGTCCCCACGACCCCGGGACTAGGCTGGCCCGCCGCCGACTTGTCCGACGACTATAGGCTCGTCCCCACGACCCCGGGAATAGATTGGCCCGCCGCCGTCATGTCCGACGACTATAGGGTCGTCCCCACGACCCCGGGACTAGATTGGCCCGCCACCGTCATGTCCGACGAGTATAGGGCCGTACCCACGACGCCGGGACTAGATTGGCCCGTCACCGTCATGTCCGACGACTATAGGGTCGTCCCCACTATCCCGGGACTATATTGGCCCGCCACCATCATATCCGACGACTATACGGTCGTCCCCACGATCCCGGGACTAGTTTGGCCCTCCGCCGACTTGTCCGACGACTATAGGGTCGTTCCCACGCCCCCGGGAGCAGGTTGGCCAGCCACCGACATGTCCGACGACTATAGGGTCGTCCCCACCACCCCGGGTCTAGGTTGGCCAGCCGCCGACATGTCCGACGACTATAGGGTCGTCCCCACGACCCCGGGACTAGATTGGCCCGCCACCGTCATGTCCGACGACTACAGGGTCGTCCCCACGACCCCGGGACTAGATTGGCCCACCACCGTCATGTCCGACGACTATAGGGTCGTCCCCGCGAACCCGGGACTACGTTGGCCAGTCACCGACATGTCCGACGACTATAGGGTCGTCCCCACGATCACGGGCCAAAGTTGGCCAGCCGCCGTCATGTCCGACGACTATAGGCTCGTCTCCACGACCCCGGGAGTAGGTTGGCCGGCCGCCAACATTTCCGACGACTATGTGGGTCGTCCCCACGACCTCGGGACTAGGTTGGCCCGCCGCCGACTTGTCCGACGACTATAGGGTCGTCCCCACGACCCCGGGACTAGATTGCCCCGCCACCGTCATGTCCGACGACTACAGGGTCGTCCCCACGACCCCAGGACTAGGTTGGCCAGCCGCCGACATGTCCGACGACTATAGGGTCGTCCCCACGACCCCGGGACTAGATTGGCCCGCCACCGTCATGTCCGACGACTACAGGGTCGTCCCCACGACCCCGGGACTAGATTGGCCCACCACCGTCATGTCCGACGACTATAGGGTCGTCCCCGCGAACCCGGGACTACGTTGGCCAGTCACCGACATGTCCGACGACTATAGGGTCGTCCCCACGATCACGGGCCAAAGTTGGCCAGCCACCGTCATGTCCGACGACTATAGGGTCGTCCCCACGACCCCGGGACTAGGTTGGCCGCCGCCGACATGTCCGTAGACTATAGGGTCGTCCCCACGCCGCGGGCCAAAGTTGGCCAGCCGCCGGCATGTCCGACGACTATAGGGTCGTCCCCACGACCCCGGGACTAGGTCGGCCAGTCACCGACATGTCCGACGAATATAGGGTCGTCCCCACGACCCCGGGGCTAGATTGCCCCGGCACCGTCATGTCCGACGACTATAGGGTCGTCCCCACGACCCCGGGACTAGGTTGGCCCGCCGCCGACATGTCCGACGACTATAGGGTCGTCCCCACGACCACGGGCCAAAGTTGCCCTGCCGCCGACATGTCCGACGACTATAGGGTCGTCCCCACGACCCCGGGACTAGGTTGGCCCGCCGCCGACATGTCCGACGACTATAGGGTCGTCCCCACGACCCCGGGACTAGGTTGGCCGCCGCCGACATGTCCGTAGACTATAGGGTCGTCCCCACGCCCCGGGCCAAAGTTGGCCAGCCGCCGACATGTCCGACGACTATAGGGTCGTCCCCACGACCCCGGGACTAGGTCGGCCCGCCGCCGACTTGTCCGACGACTATAGGGTCGTCCCCACGACCCGGGCCAAAGTTGGCCAGCCGCCGACATGTCCGACGACTATAAGGTCGTCCCCGCGAACCCGGGACTACGTTGGCCAGTCACCGACATGTCCGACGACTATAGGGTCGTCCCCACGACCACGGGCCAAAGTTGCCCGGCCGCCGACATGTCCGACGACTATAGGGTCGTCCCCACGACCCCGGGACTAGGTTGGCCCACCGCCGACTTGTCCGACGACTATAGGGTCGTCCCCACGACCCCGGGACTAGATTGGCCCGCCACCGTCATGTCCGACGAGTATAGGGACGTCCCCACGGCCCCGAGACTAGATTGGCCTACGACCGTCATGTCCGACGACTACAGGGTCGTCCCCACGACCCCAGGACTAGGTTGGCCAGCCGCCGAATTGTCCGACGACTATAGGGTCGTCCCCACGACCCCGGGACTAGATTGGCCCGCCACCGTCATGTCCGACGACTACAGGGTCGTCCCCACGACCCCGGGACTAGATTGGCCCACCACCGTCATGTCCGACGACTACAGGGTCGTCCCCACGTCCCCGGTACTAGGTTGGCCAGCCACCGTCATGTCCGACGACTATAGGGCCGTCCCCACGACCCCGGGACTAGATTGGCCCGCCACCGTCATGTCCGACGACTATAGGGTCGTCCCCACGACCCCGGGACTAGATTGGCCCGCCACCGCCATGTCCGATCTCTATAGGGTCGTTCGCTCGACCCCGGGACTAAATTGCCCCGCCACTGTCATGTCCGACGACTATAGTGTCGTCCCCACGACCCCGGGACTAGGTTGGCCAGCACCCGAAATATACGACGATTGTAGGGTCGTTCCCACGACCCCGGGACTAGATTGGCCAGCCGCCGAAATGTCCAATGACTATAGGGTCGTCCTCACGTCCCCGGGGCTAGGTTGGCCCGCCACCGTCATGTCCGACGACTATAGGGTCGTCCCCACGGCCCCGAGACTAGATTGGCCCACGACCGTCATGTCCGACGACTACGGGGTCGTCCCCACGACCCCAGGACTAGATTGCCCCGCCACCGTCATGTCCGACGACTATAGGGTCGTCCCCACGTCCCCGGGGCTACGTTGGCCAGCCACCGACATGTCCAACGACCATAGGGTCGTCCCCACGACCCCGGGACTATATTAGCCCGCCACCGCCATGTCCGACGACTATAGGGTCGTCCCCACGTCCCCGGTACTAGGTTGGCCAGCCGCCGACATGTCCGACGACTATAGGGACGTCCCCACGTGTACGGGCCAAAGTTGCCCCGCCGCCGACATGTCCGACGACTATAGGGTCGTACGCACGACCCCGGGACTAGATTGCCCCGCCACTGTTATGTCCGACGACTATAGGGCCGTCCCCACGACCCCGGGACTAGATTGGCCCGCCACCGTCATGTCCGAAGAGTATAGAGTCGTCCCCACGACCCCGGGCCAAAGTTGGCCAGCCGCCGACATGTCCGACGACTATACGGTCGTCCCCACGACCACGGGACTAGGTTGGCCCGCCGCCGACTTGTCCGACGACTACAGGGTCGTGCCTACCACGCCGGGACTAGGTTGACCCGCCGCCGAATTGTCCGACGACTATAGGGTCGTCCCCACGACCCCGGGACTAGATTGGCCCGCCACCATCATGTCCGACGACTATAGGATCGTCCCCACGACCCCGGGACTAGGTTGGCCCGCCGCCGACTTGTCCGACGACTATAGGGTCGTCCCCACGACCCCGGGACTAGATTGGCCCGCCACCGTCATGTCCGACGACAATAGGGTCGTCCCCACGACCCCGGGACTAGATTAGCCCGCCGCCGACATGTCCCACGACTATAGGGTCGTCCCCACGTCCCCGGGGCTAGGTTGGCCAGCCACTGACATGTCCGACGACTATAGGGTCGTCCCCACGACCCTGGGACTAGATTAGCCCGCCACCGTCATGTCCAACGACTATAGGGTCGTCCCCACGACCCCGGTACTAGGTTGGCCAGCCACCGTCATGTCGGACGACTATAGGGTCGTCCGTACGACCCCGGGACTAGAGTGGCCCGCCACCGTCATGTCCGACTACTATAGGGTCGTCCCCACGACCCCGGGACTAGATTGGCCCGCCACCGTCATGTCCGACGACTATAGGGTCGCCCCCACGACCCCGGGACTAGATTGGCCCGACACCGTCATGTCTGACGACTATAGGGTCATCCCCACGACCCCGGGACTTGGTTGGCCCGCCGCCGACATGTCCGACGACTATAGGGTCGTCGCCACGAACCCGGGACTAGGCTGGCCAGCCGCCGCCCTGTCCGACGACTATAGGGTCGTCCCCACGTGCCCGGGGCTAGATTGGCCCGCCGCCGAAATGTCCGACGACTATAGGGTCGTCCCCACGTCCCCGGGGCTAGGTTGGCCCGCCACCGTCATGTCCGACGACTATAGGGTCGTCCCCACGACCCCGGTACTAGGCTGGCCAGCCGCCGACCTTTCCGACGACTATAGGGTCGTCCCCACGACCCCGGGACTAGATTGGCCCGCCACCGCCATGTCCGACCTCTATAGGGTCGTACGCTCGGCCCCGGGACTAGATTGGCCCGCCACCGTCATGTCCGACGACTATAGGGTCGTCCCCACGAGTACGGGCCAAAGTTGCCCCGCCGCCGACATGTCCGACGACTATAGGGTCGTCCCCACGACCCCGGTACTAGGTTGGCCAGCCACCGTCATGTCCGACGACTATAGGGCCGTCCCCACGACCCCGGGACTAGATTGGCCCGCCACCGTCATGTCCGACGACTATAGGGTCGTCCCCACGACCCCGGTACTAGGTTGGCCAGCCACCGTCATGTCCGACGACTATAGGGCCGTCCCCACGACCCCGGGACTAGATTGGCCCGCCACCGTCATGTCCGACGACTATAGGGTCGTCCCCACGACCCCGGGACTAGATTGGCCCGCCACCGCCATGTCCGACCTCTATAGGGTCGTTCGCTCGACCCCGGGACTAAATTGCCCCGCCACTGTCATGTCCGACGACTATAGTGTCGTCCCCACGACCCCGGGACTAGGTTGGCCAGCCGCCGAAATATCCGACGATTGTAGGGTCGTTCCCACGACCCCGGGACTAGATTGGCCCGCCACCGTCATGTCCGACGACTATAGGGTCGTCCCCACGACCCCGGGACTAGATTGGCCAGCCGCCGAAATGTCCAACGACTATAGGGTCGTCCCCACGTCCCCGGGGCTAGGTTGGCCCGCCACCGTCATGTCCGACGACTATAGGGTCGTCCCCACGACCCCGGTACTAGGCTGGCCAGCCGCCGACCTGTCCGACGACTATAGGGTCGTCCCCACGACCCCGGGACTAGATTGGCCCGCCACCGCCATGTCCGACCTCTATAGGGTCGTACGCTCGACCCCGGGACTAGATTGGCCCGTCACCGTCATGTCCGACGACTATAGGGTCGTCCCCACGACGCCGGGACTAGATTGGCCCGTCACCGTCATGTCCGACGTCTATAGGGTCGTCCCCACGACCCCGGGACTAGGTGGGCCCGCCGCCGACTTGTCCGACGACTATAGTGTCGTCCCCACGACCACGGGCCAAAGTTGGCCCGCCGCCGACTTGTCCGACGACTATAGGGTCGTCCCCACGACCACGGGACTAGGTTGGCCAGCCGCCGACATGTCCGACGACTATACGTTCGTCCCCACGATCCCGGGACTAGACTGGCCCGCCGCCAACATATCCGACGACTATAGGGTCGTACCCACGACGCGGGGACTAGATTGGCCCGTCACCGTCATGTCCGACGACTATAGGGTCGTCCCCACGACCCCGGGACTAGACTGGCCAGCCGCCGACATGTCCGACGACTATAGGGTCGTCCCCACGACCCCAGGACTAGATTACCACGCCACCGTCATGTCCGACGACTATAGGGTCGTCCCCACGACCACGGGCCAAAGTCGGCCAGCCGCCGACATGTTCGACGACTATAGGGTCGTCCCCACGACCCCGGGGCTAGGATGACCCGCCGCCGACTTGTCCGACGACAATAGGGTCGTCCCCACGTCCCCGGGCCTAAGTTGGCTAGCCGCCAACATGTCCGACGTCTATAGGGTCGTCCCAACGTCCCCGGGGCTAGATTGGCCCGCCACCGTCATGTCCGACGACTATAGGGTCGTCCCCACGACCACTGGCCAATGTTGGCCAGCAGCCGACATGTCCGACGACTATAGGGTCGTCCCAACGAACCCGGGACTAGGTTGGCTAGCCGCCAACATGTCCGACGTCTATAGGGTCGTCCCCACGTGCCCGGGGCTAGATTGGCCCGCCACCGTCATGTCCGACGACTATAGGGTCGTCCCCACGACCACTGGCCAATGTTGGCCAGCAGCCGACATGTCCGACGACTATAGGGTCGTCCCAACGAACCCGGGACTAGGTTGGCTAGCCGCCAACATGTCCGACGTCTATAGGGTCGTCCCCACGACCCCGGGACCAGGTTGGCCAGCCGCCGGCATGTCCAACGAGTATACGGTTGTCCCCACGACCACGGGACTAGGTTGGCCCGTCTCCGTCATGTCCGACGACTATAGGGTCGTCCCCACGACCCCGGGGCTATGTTGGCCAGCCGCCGACATGTCCGACGACTATACGGTCGTCGCCACGACCATGGGACTAGGTTGGCCCGCCGCCGACATGTCCGACGACTATAGGGTCGTCCCCACGGCCCCGGGACTAGATTGGCCCACGACCGTCATGTCCGACGACTACAGGGTCGTCCCCACGACCCCAAGACTAGATTACCACGCCACCGTCATGTCCGACGACTATAGGGTCGTCCCCACGACCCCGGGACTAGATTGGCTCGCCAGCATCATGTCCGACGACTATAGGACCGTCCCCACGACCCCGGGACTAGATTGGCCCGTCACCGTCATGTCCGACGACTATAGGGTCGTCCCCACGACGCCGGGACTAGATTGGCCCGTCACCGTCATGTCCGACGACTATAGGGTCGTCCCCACGACCCCGGGACTAGATTGCCACGCCCCCGTCATGTCCGACGACTATAGGGTCGTCCCCACGACCACCGGCCAAAGTTGGCAAGCCGCCGACATGTTCGACGACTATAGGGTCGTCCCCACGACCCCGGTACTAGATTGGCCCGCCACCGTCATGTCCGACGAGTATAGGGTCGTACCCACGACGCCGGGACTAGATTGGCCCGTCACCGTCATGTCCGACGACTATAGGGTCGTCCCCACGACCCCGGGACTAGGTTGGCCCGCTGCCGACTTGTCCGACGACTATAGGGTCGTCCCCACGACCACGGGACTAGGTTGGCCAGCCGCCGACATGTCCCACGACTATACGGTCGTCACCACGACCACGGGACTAGGTTGGCCCGCCGCCGACTTGTATGACGACTATAGGGTCGGTCCCACGATCCCGGGACTAGATTGGCCCGCCACCAACATATCCGACGACTATAGGGTCGTCTCCACGACCCCGGGACTAGGTTGGCCCGCCGCCAACATGTGCGACGACAATAGGGTCGTCCCCACGACCCCGGGACTAGGATGACCCGCCGCCGACTTGTCCGACGACAATAGGGTCGTCCCCACGACCCCGGGACTAGGTTGGCCAGCCTCCGACATATCCGACGACTATAGGGTCGTCCCCACGACCCCGGGACTAGTCTGGCCCGCCACCGTCATGTCCGACGACTACAGGGTCATCCCCACGACCCCTGGACTAGATTGCCACGCCACCGTCATGTCCGACGACTATAGGGTCGTCCCCACGACCACCGGCCAAAGTTGGCCAGCCGCCGACGTGTTCGACGACTATAGGGTCGTCCCCACGACCCCGGTACTAGATTGGCCCGCCACCGTCATGTCCGACGAGTATAGGGTCGTACCCACGACGCCGGGACTAGATTGGCCCGTCACCGTCATGTCCGACGACTATAGGGTCGTCCCCACGACCCCGGGACTAGGTTGGCCCGCCGCCGACTTGTCCGACGACTATAGGGTCGTCCCCACGACCACGGGACTAGGTTGGCCAGCTGCCGACATGTCCCACGACTATACGGTCGTCGCCACGACCACGGGACTAGGTTGGCCCGCCGCCGACTTGTATGACGACTATAGGGTCGGTCCCACGATCCCGGGACTAGGATGACCCGCCGCCGACTTGTCCGACGACAATAGGGTCGTCCCCACGACCCCGGGACTAGTCTGGCCCGCCACCGTCATGTCCGACGACTACAGGGTCATCCCCACGACCCCGGGCCAAAGTTGGCCAGCGGCCGACATGTCCGACGACTATAGGGTCGTCCCCACGACCCCGGGACTAGTTTGGCCCGCCGCCGACTTGTCCGACGACTATACGGTCGTCCCCACGACCACGGGACTAGATTGGCCCGCCACCATCATATCCGATGACTATAGGGTCGTCCCCACGAACCCGGGACTAGGTTTGCCAGCTGACGACTATAGGGTCGTCCCCACGACCACGGGACTAGGTTGGCCCGCCGCCGACTTGTCCGACGACTACAGGGTCGTGCCTACCACGCCGGGACTAGGTTGACCCGCCGCCGAATTGTCCGACGACTATAGGGTCGTCCCCACGACCCCGGGACTAGATTGGCCCGCCACCAACATATCCGACGACTATAGGGTCGTCTCCACGACCCCGGGACTAGGTTGGCCCGCCGCCAACATATCCGACGACAATAGGGTCGTCCCCACGACCCCGGGACTAGATTGGCCCGCCACCATCATATCCGACGACTATAGGGTCGTCCCCACGAACCCGGGACTAGGATGGCCAGCCGACGACTATAGGGTCGTCCCCACGACCACGGGACTAGGTTGGCCCGCCGCCGACATGTCCGACGACTATACGGTCGTCCCCACGACCACGGGACTAGATTGGCCCGCCACCATCATATCCGACGACTATAGGGTCGTCCCCACGAACCCGGGACTAGGTTGGCCAGCTGACGACTATAGGGTCGTCCCCACGTCCACGGGACTAGGTTGGCCCGCCGCCGACTTGTCCGACGACTACAGGGTCGTGCCTACCACGCCGGGACTAGGTTGACCCGCCGCCGAATTGTCCGACGACTATAGGGTCGTCCCCACGACCCCGGGACTACATTGGCCCGCCACCAACATATCCGACGACTATAGGGTCGTCTCCACGACCCCGGGACTAGGTTGGCCCGCCGCCAACATATCCGACGACAATAGGGTCGTCCCCACGACCCCGGGACTAGCATGGCCCGCCACCATCATATCCGACGACTATAGGGTCGTCGCCACGAACCCGGGACTACGCTGGCCAGCCGCCGACCTGTCCGAAGAGTATAGAGTCGTCCCCACGACCCCGGGCCAAAATTGGCCAGCCGCCGACATGTCCGACGACTATAGGGTCGTCCCCACGACCCCGGGACTAGGTTGGCCCGCCGCCGACTTGTCCGACGACTATAGGGTCGTCCCCACGACCACGGGACTAGATTGGCCCGTCACCGTCATGTCCGACGACTATAGGGTCGTCCCCACGACCACCGGCCAAAGTTGGCCAGCCGCCGACATGTTCGACGACTATAGGGTCGTCCCCACGACCCCGGTACTAGATTGGCCCGCCACCGTTATGTCCGACGAGTATAGGGTCGTACCCACGACCCCGGGACTAGTCTGGCCCGCCACCGTCATGTCCGACGACTACAGGGTCATCCCCACGACCGCTGGACTTTGTTGGCCCGCCGCCGAAATGTCCGACGACTATAGGGTCGTCGCCACGAACCCGGGACTAGGCTGGCCAGCCGCCGACCTGTCCGAAGAGTATAGAGTCGTCCCCACGACCCCGGGCCAAAGTTGGCCAGCCGCCGACATGTCCGACGACTATAGGGTCGTCCCCACGACCTCGGGACTAGGTTGGCCCGTCGCCGACTTGTCCGACGACTATAGGGTCGTCCCCACGATCCCGGGCCTAGGTTGGCCAGCCGCCGACATGTCCGACGACTATAGGGTCGTCCCCACGGCCCCGAGACTAGATTGGCCCACGACCGTCATGTCCGACGACTACGGGGTCGTCCCCACGACCCCAGGACTAGATTGCCCCGCCACCGTCATGTCCGACGACTATAGGGTCGTCCCCACGTCCCCGGGGCTACGTTGGCCAGCCACCGACATGTCCAACGACCATAGGGTCGTCCCGACGACCCCGGGACTATATTAGCCCGCCACCGCCATGTCCGACGACTATAGGGTCGTCCCCACGTCCCCGGTACTAGGTTGGCCAGCCGCCGACATGTCCGACGACTATAGGGACGTCCCCACGAGTACGGGCCAAAGTTGCCCCGCCGCCGACATGTCCGACGACTATAGGGTCGTACGCACGACCCCGGGACTAGATTGGCCCGCCACCGTCATGTCCGACGACTATAGGGTCGTCCCCACGACCCCGGGACTAGGTTGGCCAGCCGCCGAAATATCCGACGATTGTAGGGTCGTTCCCACGACCCCGGGACTAGATTGGCCCGCCACCGTCATGTCCGACGACTATAGGGTCGTCCCCACGACCCCGGGACTAGATTGGCCAGCCGCCGAGATGTCCAACGACTATAGGGTCGTCCCCACGACCCCGGGACTAGATTAGCCCGCCGCCGAAATGTCCGACGACTATAGGGTCGTCCCCACGACCCCGGGACTAGATTGGCCAGCCGCCGAAATGTCCGACGACTATAGGGACGTCCCCACGAGTACGGGCCAAAGTTGCCCCGCCGCCGACATGTCCGACGACTATAGGGTCGTACGCACGACCCCGGGACTAGATTGCCCCGCCACTGTTATGTCCGACGACTATAGGGTCGTCCCCACGACCCCGGTACTAGGTTGGCCAGCCACCGTCATGTCCGACGATTGTAGGGTCGTTCCCACGACCCCGGGACTAGATTGGCCCGCCACCGTCATGTCCGACGACTATAGGGTCGTCCCCACGACCCCGGTACTAGGTTGGCCAGCCACCGTCATGTCCGACGACTATAGGGCCGTCCCCACGCCCCCGGGACTAGATTGGCCCGCCACCGTCATGTCCGAAGAGTATAGAGTCGTCTCCACGACCCCGGGCCAAAGTTGGCCAGCCGCCGACATGTCCGACGACTATACGGTCGTCCCCACGACCACGGGACTAGATTGGCCCGCCACCATCATATCCGACGACTATAGGGTCGTCCCCACGAACCCGGGACTAGGTTGGCCAGCTGACGACTATAGGGTCGTCCCCACGACCACGGGACTAGGTTGGCCCGCCGCCGACTTGTCCGCCGACTACAGGGTCGTGCCTACCACGCCGGGACTAGGTTGACCCGCCGCCGAATTGTCCGACGACTATAGGGTCGTCCCCACGACCCCGGGACTAGATTGGCCCGCCACCAACATAACCGACGACTATAGGGTCGTCTCCACGACCCCGGGACTAGGTTGGCCCGCCGCCAACATATCCGACGACAATAGGGTCGTCCCCACGACCCCGGGACTAGATTGGCCCGCCACCATCATATCCGACGACTATAGGGTCGTCCCCACGAACCCGGGACTAGGTTGGCCAGCCGACGACTATAGGGTCGTCCCCACGACCACGGGACTAGGTTGGCCCGCCGCCGACATGTCCGACGACTATACGGTCGTCCCCACGACCACGGGACTAGATTGGCCCGCCACCATCATATCCGACGACTATAGGGTCGTCCCCACGAACCCGGGACTAGGTTGGTCAGCTGACGACTATAGGGTCGTCCCCACGACCACGGGACTAGGTTGGCCCGCCGCCGACTTGTCCGACGACTACAGGGTCGTGCCTACCACGCCGGGACTAGGTTGACCCGCCGCCGAATTGTCCGACGACTATAGGGTCGTCCCCACGACCCCGGGACTAGATTGGCCCGTCACCAACATATCCGACGACTATAGGGTCGTCTCCACGACCCCGGGACTAGGTTGGCCCGCCGCCAACATATCCGACGACAATAGGGTCGTCCCCACGACCCCGGGACTAGATTGGCCCGCCACCATCATATCCGACGACTATAGGGTCGTCGCCACGAACCCGGGACTAGGCTGGCCAGCCGCCGACCTGTCCGAAGAGTATAGAGTCGTCCCCACGACCCCGGGCCAAAGTTGGCCAGCCGCCGACATGTCCGACGACTATAGGGTCGTCCCCACGACCCCGGGACTAGGTTGGCCCGTCGCCGACTTGTCCGACGACTATAGGGTCGTCCCCACGATCCCGGGCCTAGGTTGGCCAGCCGCCGACATGTCCGACGACTATAGGGTCGTCCCCACGGCCCCGAGACTAGATTGGCCCACGACCGTCATGTCCGACGACTACGGGGTCGTCCCCACGACCCCAGGACTAGATTGCCCCGCCACCGTCATGTCCGACGACTATAGGGTCGTCCCCACGTCCCCGGGGCTACGTTGGCCAGCCACCGACATGTCCAACGACCATAGGGTCGTCCCCACGACCCCGGGACTATATTAGCCCGCCACCGCCATGTCCGACGACTATAGGGTCGTCCCCACGTCCCCGGTACTAGGTTGGCCAGCCGCCGACATGTCCGACGACTATAGGGACGTCCCCACGTGTACGGGCCAAAGTTGCCCCGCCGCCGACATGTCCGACGACTATAGGGTCGTACGCACGACCCCGGGACTAGATTGCCCCGCCACTGTTATGTCCGACGACTATAGGGTCGTCCCCACGACCCCGGTACTAGGTTGGCCAGCCACCGTCATGTCCGACGACTATAGGGCCGTCCCCACGACCCCGGGACTAGATTGGCCCGCCACCGTCATGTCCGACGACTATAGGGTCGTCCCCACGACCCCGGGACTAGGTTGGCCAGCCGCCGAAATATCCGACGATTGTAGGGTCGTTCCCACGACCCCGGGACTAGATTGGCCCGCCACCGTCATGTCCGACGACTATAGGGTCGTCCCCACGACCCCGGGACTAGATTGGCCAGCCGCCGAAATGTCCAACGACTATAGGGTCGTCCCCACGACCCCGGGACTAGATTAGCCCGCCGCCGAAATGTCCGACGACTGTAGGGTCGTCCCCACGACCCCGGGACTAGATTGGCCAGCCGCCGAAATGTCCGACGACTATAGGGCCGTCCCCACGACCCCGGGACTAGATTGGCCCGCCACCGTCATGCCCGACGACTATAGGGTCGTCCCACGAGTACGGGCCAAAGTTGCCCCGCCGCCGACATGTCCGACGACTATAGGGTCGTCCCCACGACCCCGGTACTAGGTTGGCCAGCCACCGTCATGTCCGACGACTATAGGGCCGTCCCCACGACCCCGGGACTAGATTGGCCCGCCACCGTCATGTCCGAAGAGTATAGAGTCGTCCCCACGACCCCGGGCCAAAGTTGGCCAGCCGCCGACATGTCCGACGACTATACGGTCGTCCCCACGACCACGGGACTAGATTGGCCCGCCACCATCATATCCGACGACTATAGGGTCGTCCCCACGAACCCGGGACTAGGTTGGCCAGCTGACGACTATAGGGTCGTCCCCACGACCACGGGACTAGGTTGGCCCGCCGCCGACTTGTCCGACGACTACAGGGTCGTGCCTACCACGCCGGAACTAGGTTGACCCGCCGCCGAATTGTCCGACGACTATAGGGTCGTCCCCACGACCCCGGGACTAGATTGGCCCGTCACCAACATATCCGACGACTATAGGGTCGTCTCCACGACCCCGGGACTAGGTTGGCCCGCCGCCAACATATCCGACGACAATAGGGTCGTCCCCACGACCCCGGGACTAGATTGGCCCGCCACCATCATATCCGACGACTATAGGGTCGTCGCCACGAACCCGGGACTAGGCTGGCCAGCCGCCGACCTGTCCGAAGAGTATAGAGTCGTCCCCACGACCCCGGGCCAAAGTTGGCCAGCCGCCGACATGTCCGACGACTATAGGGTCGTCCCCACGACCCCGGGACTAGGTTGGCCCGCCGCCGACTTGTCCGACGACTATAGGGTCGTCCCCACGATCCCGGGCCTAGGTTGGCCAGCCGCCGACATGTCCGACGACTATAGGGTCGTCCCCACGGCCCCGAGACTAGATTGGCCCACGACCGTCATGTCCAACGACTACGGGGTCGTCCCCACGACCCCAGGACTTGATTGCCCCGCCACCGTCATGTCCGACGACTATAGGGTCGTCCCCACGTCCCCGGGGCTACGTTGGCCAGCCACCGACATGTCCAACGACCATAGGGTCGTCCCCACGACCGCGGGACTATATTAGCCCGCCACCGCCATGTCCGACGACTATAGGGTCGTCCCCACGTCCCCGGTACTAGGCTGGCCAGCCGCCGACATGTCCGACGACTATAGGGACGTCCCCACGAGTACGGGCCAAAGTTGCCCCGCCGCCGACATGTCCGACGACTATAGGGTCGTCCCCACGACCCCGGTACTAGGTTGGCCTGCCACCGTCATGTCCGACGACTATAGGGCCGTCCCCACGACCCCGGGACTAGATTGGCCCGCCACCGTCATGTCCGACGACTATAGGGTCGTCCCCACGACCCCGGGACTAGATTGGCCCGCCACCGCCATGTCCGACCTCTATAGGGTCGTTCGCTCGACCCCGGGACTAAATTGCCCCGCCACTGTCATGTCCGACGACTATAGTGTCGTCCCCACGACCCCGGGAATAGGTTGGCCAGCCGCCGAAATATCCGACGATTGTAGGGTCGTTCCCACGACCCCGGGACTAGATTGGCCCGCCACCGTCATGTCCGACGACTATAGGGTCGTCCCCACGACCCCGGGACTAGATTGGCCAGCCGCCGAAATGTCCAACGACTATAGGGTCGTCGCCACGACCCCGGGACTAGATTAGCTCGCCGCCGTCATGTCCGACGACTATAGGGTCGTCCCCACGACCCCGGTACTAGGTTGGCCTGCCACCGTCATGTCCGACGACTATAGGGCCGTCCCCACGACCCCGGGACTAGATTGGACCGCCACCGTCATGTCCGACGACTATAGGGTCGTCCCCACGACCCCGGGACTAGATTGGCCCGCCACCGCCATGTCCGATCTCTATAGGGTCGTTCGCTCGACCCCGGGACTAAATTGCCCCGCCACTGTCATGTCCGACGACTATAGTGTCGTCCCCACGACCCCGGGACTAGGTTGGCCAGCACCCGAAATATACGACGATTGTAGGGTCGTTCCCACGACCCCGGGACTAGATTGGCCAGCCGCCGAAATGTCCAATGACTATAGGGTCGTCCCCACGTCCCCGGGGCTAGGTTGGCCCGCCACCGTCATGTCCGACGACTATAGGGTCGTCCCCACGGCCCCGAGACTAGATTGGCCCACGACCGTCATGTCCGACGACTACGGGGTCGTCCCCACGACCCCAGGACTAGATTGCCCCGCCACCGTCATGTCCGACGACTATAGGGTCGTCCCCACGTCCCCGGGGCTACGTTGGCCAGCCACCGACATGTCCAACGACCATAGGGTCGTCCCCACGACCCCGGGACTATATTAGCCCGCCACCGCCATGTCCGACGACTATAGGGTCCTCCCCACGTCCCCGGTACTAGGTTGGCCAGCCGCCGACATGTCCGACGACTATAGGGACGTCCCCACGTGTACGGGCCAAAGTTGCCCCGCCGCCGACATGTCCGACGACTATAGGGTCGTACGCACGACCCCGGGACTAGATTGCCCCGCCACTGTTATGTCCGACGACTATAGGGCCGTCCCCACGACCCCGGGACTAGATTGGCCCGCCACCGTCATGTCCGACGACTATAGGGTCGTCCCCACGACCCCGGGGCTAGGTTGGCCTGCCGCCGAAATATCCGACGATTGTAGGGTCGTTCCCACGACCCCGGGACTAGATTGGCCCGCCACCGTCATGTCCGACGACTATAGGGTCGTCCCCACGACCCCGGGACTAGATTGGCCAGCCGCCGAAATGTCCAACGACTATAGGGTCGTCCCCACGACCCCGGGACTAGATTAGCCCGCCGCCGAAATGTCCGACGACTATAGGGTCGTCCCCACGACCCCGGGACTAGATTGGCCAGCCGCCGAAATGTCCGACGACTATAGGGCCGTCCCCACGACCCCGGGACTAGATTGGCCCGCCACCGTCATGTCCGACGACTATAGGGTCGTCCCACGAGTACGGGCCAAAGTTGCCCCGCCGCCGACATGTCCGACGACTATAGGGTCGTCCCCACGACCCCGGTACTAGGTTGGCCAGCCACCGTCATGTCCGACGACTATAGGGCCGTCCCCACGACCCCGGGACTAGATTGGCCCGCCACCGTCATGTCCGAAGAGTATAGAGTCGTCCCCACGACCCCGGGACTAGATTGGCCCGCCACCGTCATGTCCGACGACTATAGGGTCGTCCCCACGACCCCGGGACTAGATTGGCCCGCCACCGCCATGTCCGATCTCTATAGGGTCGTTCGCTCGACCCCGGGACTAAATTGCCCCGCCACTGTCATGTCCGACGACTATAGTGTCGTCCCCACGACCCCGGGACTAGGTTGGCCAGCACCCGAAATATACGACGATTGTAGGGTCGTTCCCACGACCCCGGGACTAGATTGGCCAGCCGCCGAAATGTCCAATGACTATAGGGTCGTCCCCACGTCCCCGGGGCTAGGTTGGCCCGCCACCGTCATGTCCGACGACTATAGGGTCGTCCCCACGGCCCCGAGACTAGATTGGCCCACGACCGTCATGTCCGACGACTACGGGGTCGTCCCCACGACCCCAGGACTAGATTGCCCCGCCACCGTCATGTCCGACGACTATAGGGTCGTCCCCACGTCCCCGGGGCTACGTTGGCCAGCCACCGACATGTCCAACGACCATAGGGTCGTCCCCACGACCCCGGGACTATATTAGCCCGCCACCGCCATGTCCGACGACTATAGGGTCGTCCCCACGTCCCCGGTACTAGGTTGGCCAGCCGCCGACATGTCCGACGACTATAGGGACGTCCCCACGTGTACGGGCCAAAGTTGCCCCGCCGCCGACATGTCCGACGACTATAGGGTCGTACGCACGACCCCGGGACTAGATTGCCCCGCCACTGTTATGTCCGACGACTATAGGGCCGTCCCCACGACCCCGGGACTAGATTGGCCGGCCACCGTCATGTCCGAAGAGTATAGAGTCGTCCCCACGACCCCGGGCCAAAGTTGGCCAGCCGCCGACATGTCCGACGACTATACGGTCGTCCCCACGACCACGGGACTAGGTTGGCCCGCCGCCGACTTGTCCGACGACTACAGGGTCGTGCCTACCACGCCGGGACTAGGTTGACCCGCCGCCGAATTGTCCGACGACTATAGGGTCGTCCCCACGACCCCGGGACTAGATTGGCCCGCCACCATCATGTCCGACGACTATAGGATCGTCCCCACGACCCCGGGACTAGGTTGGCCCGCCGCCGACTTGTCCGACGACTATAGGGTCGTCCCCACGACCCCGGGACTAGATTGGCCCGCCACCGTCATGTCCGACGACAATAGGGTCGTCCCCACGACCCCGGGACTAGATTAGCCCGCCGCCGACATGTCCCACGACTATAGGGTCGTCCCCACGTCCCCGGGGCTAGGTTGGCCAGCCACTGACATGTCCGACGACTATAGGGTCGTCCCCACGACCCTGGGACTAGATTAGCCCGCCACCGTCATGTCCAACGACTATAGGGTCGTCCCCACGACCCCGGTACTAGGTTGGCCAGCCACCGTCATGTCGGACGACTATAGGGTCGTCCGTACGACCCCGGGACTAGAGTGGCCCGCCACCGTCATGTCCGACTACTATAGGGTCGTCCCCACGACCCCGGGACTAGATTGGCCCGCCACCGTCATGTCCGACGACTATAGGGTCGCCCCCACGACCCCGGGACTAGATTGGCCCGACACCGTCATGTCTGACGACTATAGGGTCATCCCCACGACCCCGGGACTTGGTTGGCCCGCCGCCGACATGTCCGACGACTATAGGGTCGTCGCCACGAACCCGGGACTAGGCTGGCCAGCCGCCGCCCTGTCCGACGACTATAGGGTCGTCCCCACGTGCCCGGGGCTAGATTGGCCCGCCGCCGAAATGTCCGACGACTATAGGGTCGTCCCCACGTCCCCGGGGCTAGGTTGGCCCGCCACCGTCATGTCCGACGACTATAGGGTCGTCCCCACGACCCCGGTACTAGGCTGGCCAGCCGCCGACCTTTCCGACGACTATAGGGTCGTCCCCACGACCCCGGGACTAGATTGGCCCGCCACCGCCATGTCCGACCTCTATAGGGTCGTACGCTCGGCCCCGGGACTAGATTGGCCCGCCACCGTCATGTCCGACGACTATAGGGTCGTCCCCACGAGTACGGGCCAAAGTTGCCCCGCCGCCGACATGTCCGACGACTATAGGGTCGTCCCCACGACCCCGGTACTAGGTTGGCCAGCCACCGTCATGTCCGACGACTATAGGGCCGTCCCCACGACCCCGGGACTAGATTGGCCCGCCACCGTCATGTCCGACGACTATAGGGTCGTCCCCACGACCCCGGTACTAGGTTGGCCAGCCACCGTCATGTCCGACGACTATAGGGCCGTCCCCACGACCCCGGGACTAGATTGGCCCGCCACCGTCATGTCCGACGACTATAGGGTCGTCCCCACGACCCCGGGACTAGATTGGCCCGCCACCGCCATGTCCGACCTCTATAGGGTCGTTCGCTCGACCCCGGGACTAAATTGCCCCGCCACTGTCATGTCCGACGACTATAGTGTCGTCCCCACGACCCCGGGACTAGGTTGGCCAGCCGCCGAAATATCCGACGATTGTAGGGTCGTTCCCACGACCCCGGGACTAGATTGGCCCGCCACCGTCATGTCCGACGACTATAGGGTCGTCCCCACGACCCCGGGACTAGATTGGCCAGCCGCCGAAATGTCCAACGACTATAGGGTCGTCCCCACGTCCCCGGGGCTAGGTTGGCCCGCCACCGTCATGTCCGACGACTATAGGGTCGTCCCCACGACCCCGGTACTAGGCTGGCCAGCCGCCGACCTGTCCGACGACTATAGGGTCGTCCCCACGACCCCGGGACTAGATTGGCCCGCCACCGCCATGTCCGACCTCTATAGGGTCGTACGCTCGACCCCGGGACTAGATTGGCCCGCCACCGTCATGTCCGACGACTATAGGGTCGTCCCCACGAGTACGGGCCAAAGTTGCCCCGCCGCCGACATGTCCGACGACTATAGGGTCGTCCCCACGTCCCCGGGGCTAGGTTGGCCAGCCACTGACATGTCCGACGACTATAGGGTCGTCCCCACGACCCTGGGACTAGATTAGCCCGTCACCGTCATGTCCAACGACTATAGGGTCGTCCCCACGACCACGGGCCAAAGGTGGCCAGCCGCCGACATGTCAGCCGTCTATAGGGTTGTCCCCACGACCCCGGGGCTAGATTGGCCCGCCGCCGAATTGTCCGACGACTATAGGATCGTCCCCACGACCCCGGGACTAGATTGGCCCGCCACCATCATGTCCGACGACTATAGGATCGTCCCCACGACCCCGGGACTAGGTTGGCCCGCCGCCGACTTGTCCGACGACTATAGGGTCGTCCCCACGACCCCGGGACTAGATTGGCCCGCCGCCGACATGTTCGACGACTATAGGGTCGTGCCCACGTCCCCGGGACTAGGTTGGCCAGCCGCCGACATGTCCGACGACTATAGGGACGTCCCCACGAGTACGGGCCAAAGTTGCCCCGCCGCCGACATGTCCGACGACTATAGGGTCGTACGCACGACCCCGGTACTAGATTGCCCCGCCACTGTTATGTCCGACGACTATAGGGTCGTCCCCACGACCCCGGTACTAGGTTGGCCAGCCACCGTCATGTCCGACGACTATAGGGTCGTCCCCACGACCCCGGGACTAGATTGGCCCGCCACCGTCATGTCCGACGACTATGGGGTCGTCCGCACGAGTACGGGCCAAAGTTGCCCCGCCGCCGACATGCCCGACGACTATAGGGTCGTCCCCACGACCCCGGTACTAGGTTGGCCAGCCACCGTCATGTCCGACGACTATAGGGCCGTCCCCACGACCCCGGGACTAGATTGGCCCGCCACCGTCATGTCCGACGACTATAGGGTCGTCCCCACGACCCCGGTACTAGGTTGGCCTGCCACCGTCATGTCCGACGACTATAGGGCCGTCCCCACGACCCCGGGACTAGATTGGCCCGCCACCGTCATGTCCGACGACTATAGGGTCGTCCCCACGACCCCGGGACTAGATTGGCCAGCCGCCGAAATGTCCAACGACTATAGGGTCGTCCCCACGACCCCGGGACTAGATTAGCCCGCCGCCGACATGTCCGACGACTATAGGGTCGTCCCCACGTCCCCGGGGCTAGGTTGGCCAGCCACTGACATGCCCGACGACTATAGGGTCGTCCCCACGACCCTGGGACTAGATTAGCCCGCCACCGTCATGTCCAACGACTATAGGGTCGTCCCCACGACCCCGGTACTAGGTTGGCCAGCCACCGTCATGTCGGACGACTATAGGGTCGTCCGTACGACCCCGGGACTAGATTGGCGCGCCACCGTCATGTCCGACTACTATAGGGTCGTCCCCACGACCCCGGGACTAGATTGGCCCGCCACCGTCATGTCCGACGACTATAGGGTCATCCCCACGACCCCGGGACTTGGTTGGCCCGCCGCCGACATGTCCGACGACTATAGGGTCGTCGCCACGAACCCGGGACTAGGCTGGGCAGCCGCCGACCTGTCCGACGACTATAGGGTCGTCCCCACGACCCCGGGACTAGATTGGCCCGCCACCGCCATGTCCGACCTCTATTGGGTCGTACGCTCGACCCCGGGACTAGATTGGCCCGCCACCGTCATGTCCGACGACTATAGGGTCGTCCCCACGAGTACGGGCCAAAGTTGCCCCGCCGCCGACATGTCCGACGACTATAGGGTCATCCCCACGACCCCGGGACTTGGTTGGCCCGCCGCCGACATGTCCGACGACTATAGGGTCGTCGCCACGAACCCGGGACTAGGCTGGGCAGCCGCCGACCTGTCCGACGACTATAGGGTCGTCCCCACGACCCCGGGACTAGATTGGCCCGCCACCGCCATGTCCGACCTCTATAGGGTCGTACGCTCGACCCCGGGACTAGATTGGCCCGCCACCGTCATGTCCGACGACTATAGGGTCGTCCCCACGAGTACGGGCCAAAGTTGCCCCGCCGCCGACATGTCCGACGACTATAGGGCCGTCCCCACGACCCTGGGACTAGATTGGCCCGCCACCGTCATGTCCGACGACTATAGGGTCGTCCCCACGACCCCGGGACTAGATTGGCCCGCCACCGCCATGTCCGACCTCTATAGGGTCGTACGCTCGACCCCGGGACTAGATTGCCCCGCCACTGTCATGTCCGACGACTATAGTGTCGTCCCCACGACCCCGGGACTAGGTTGGTCAGCCGCCGAAATATCCGACGATTGTAGGGTCGTTCCCACGACCCCGGGACTAGATTGGCCCGCCACCGTCATGTCCGACGACTATAGGGTGGTCCCCACGACCCCGGGACTAGATTGGCCAGCCGCCGAAATGTCCAACGACTATAGGGTCGTCCCCACGACCCCGGGACTAGATTAGCCCGCCGCCGACATGTCCGACGACTATAGGGTCGTCCCCACGTCCCCGGGGCTAGGTTGGCCAGCCACTGACATGTCCGACGACTATAGGGTCGTCCCCACGACCCTGGGACTAGATTAGCCCGCCACCGTCATGTCCAACGACTATAGGGTCGTCCCCACGACCACGGGCCAAAGGTGGCCAGCCGCCGACATGTCAGCCGTCTATAGGGTCGTCCCCACGACCCCGGGGCTAGATTGGCCCGCCGCCGACATGTCCGACGACTATAGGGTCGTCCCCACGACCCCGGGCCAAAGTTGGCCAGCCGCCGACATGTCCGACGACTATAGGGTCGTACCCACGACCCCGGGACTAGGTTGGCCCGCCGCCGACTTGTCCGACGACAATAGGGTCGTCCCCACGACCACGGGACTAGATTAGCCCGACGCCGACATGTCCGACGACTATAGGGTCGTCCCCACGTCCCCGGGGCTAGGTTGGCCAGCCACTGACATGTCCGACGACTATAGGGTCGTCCCCACGACCCTGGGACTAGATTAGCCCGCCACCATCATGTCCGACGACTATAGGATCGTCCCCACGACCCCGGGACTAGATTGGCCAGCCGCCGAAATGTCCAACGACTATAGGGTCGTCCCCACGACCCCGGGACTAGATTAGCCCGCCGCCGACATGTCCGACGACTATAGGGTCGTCCCCACGTCCCCGGGGCTAGGTTGGCCAGCCACTGACATGTCCAACGACTATAGGGTCGTCCCCACGACCACGGGCCAAAGGTGGCCAGCCGCCGACATGTCAGCCGTCTATAGGGTCGTCCCCACGACCCCGGGACTAGATTGGCCCGCCACCGCCATGTCCGACCTCTATAGGGTCGTACGCTCGACCCCGGGACTAGATTGCCCCGCCACTGTCATGTCCGACGACTATAGTGTCGTCCCCACTACCCCGGGACTAGATTGGCCAGCCGCCGAAATATCCGACGATTGTGGGGTCGTTCCCACGACCCCGGGACTAGATTGGCCCGCCACCGTCATGTCCGACGACTATAGGGTTGTCCCCACGACCCCGGGACTAGATTGGCCAGCCGCCGAAATGTCCAACGACTATAGGGTCGTCCCCACGACCCCGGGACTAGATTAGCCCGCCGCCGACATGTCCGACGACTATAGGGTCGTCCCCACGTCCCCGGGGCTAGGTTGGCCAGCCACTGACATGTCCGACGACTATAGGGTCGTCCCCACGACCCTGGGACTAGATTAGCCCGCCACCGTCATGTCCAACGACTATAGGGTCGTCCCCACGACCACGGGCCAAAGGTGGCCAGCCGCCGACATGTCAGCCGTCTATAGGATCGTCCCCACGACCCCGGGGCTAGATTGGCCCGCCGCCGACATGTCCGACGACTATAGGGTCGTCCCCACGACCCCGGGCCAAAGTTGGCCAGCCGCCGACATGTCCGACGACTATAGGGTCGTACCCACGACCCCGGGACTAGGTTGGCCCGCCGCCGACTTGTCCGACGACAATAGGGTCGTCCCCACGACCACGGGACTAGATTAGCCCGCCGCCGACATGTCCGACGACTATAGGGTCGTCCCCACGTCCCCGGGGCTAGGTTGGCCAGCCACTGACATGTCCGACGACTATAGGGTCGTCCCCACGACCCTGGGACTAGATTAGCCCGTCACCGTCATGTCCAACGACTATAGGGTCGTCCCCACGACCACGGGCCAAAGGTGGCCAGCCGCCGACATGTCAGCCGTCTATAGGGTTGTCCCCACGACCCCGGGGCTAGATTGGCCCGCCGCCGAATTGTCCGACGACTATAGGATCGTCCCCACGACCCCGGGACTAGATTGGCCCGCCACCATCATGTCCGACGACTATAGGATCGTCCCCACGACCCCGGGACTAGGTTGGCCCGCCGCCGACTTGTCCGACGACTATAGGGTCGTCCCCACGACCCCGGGACTAGATTGGCCCGCTGCCGACATGTTCGACGACTATAGGGTCGTGCCCACGTCCCCGGGACTAGGTTGGCCAGCCGCCGACATGTCCGACGACTATAGGGACGTCCCCACGAGTACGGGCCAAAGTTGCCCCGCCGCCGACATGTCCGACGACTATAGGGTCGTACGCACGACCCCGGGACTAGATTGCCCCGCCACTGTTATGTCCGACGACTATAGGGTCGTCCCCACGACCCCGGTACTAGGTTGGCCAGCCACCGTCATGTCCGACGACTATAGGGTCGTCCCCACGACCCCGGGACTAGATTGGCCCGCCACCGTCATGTCCGACGACTATAGGGTCGTCCGCACGAGTACGGGCCAAAGTTGCCCCGCCGCCGACATGTCCGACGACTATAGGGTCGTCCCCACGACCCCGGTACTAGGTTGGCCAGCCACCGTCATGTACGACGACTATAGGGCCGTCCCCACGACCCCGGGACTAGATTGGCCCGCCACCGTCATGTCCGACGACTATAGGGTCGTCCCCACGACCCCGGTACTAGGTTGGCCTGCCACCGTCATGTCCGACGACTATAGGGCCGTCCCCACGACCCCGGGACTAGATTGGCCCGCCACCGTCATCTCCGACGACTATAGGGTCGTCCCCACGACCCCGGGACTAGATTGGCCAGCCGCCGAAATGTCCAACGACTATAGGGTCGTCCCCACGACCCCGGGACTAGATTAGCCCGCCGCCGACATGTCCGACGACTATAGGGTCGTCCCCACGTCCCCGGGGCTAGGTTGGCCAGCCACTGACATGCCCGACGACTATAGGGTCGTCCCCACGACCCTGGGACTAGATTAGCCCGCCACCGTCATGTCCAACGACTATAGGGTCGTCCCCACGACCACGGGCCAAAGGTGGCCAGCCGCCGACATGTCAGCCGTCTATAGGGTTGTCCCCACGACCCCGGGGCTAGATTGGCCCGCCGCCGAATTGTCCGACGACTATAGGATCGTCCCCACGACCCCGGGACTAGATTGGCCCGCCACCATCATGTCCGACGACTATAGGATCGTCCCCACGACCCCGGGACTAGGTTGGCCCGCCGCCGACTTGTCCGACGACTATAGGGTCGTCCCCACGACCCCGGGACTAGATTAGCCCGCCGCCGACATGTCCGACGACTATAGGGTCATCCCCACGACCCCGGGACTTGGTTGGCCCGCCACCGTCATGTCCGACGACTATAGGGTCATCCCCACGACCCCGGGACTTGGTTGGCCCGCCGCCGACATGTCCGACGACTATAGGGTCGTCGCCACGAATCCGGGACTAGGCTGGGCAGCCGCCGACCTGTCCCACGACTATAGGGTCGTCCCCACGACCCCGGGACTAGATTGGCCCGCCACCGCCATGTCCGACCTCTATAGGGTCGTACGCTCGACCCCGGGACTAGATTGGCCCGCCACCGTCATGTCCGACGACTATAGGGTCGTCCCCACGAGTACGGGCCAAAGTTGCCCCGCCGCCGACATGTGCGACGACTATAGGGTCGTCCCCACGACCCCGGTACTAGGTTGGCCAGCCACCGTCATGTCCGACGACTATAGGGTCGTCCCCACGTCCCCGGGGCTAGGTTGGCCAGCCACTGACATGTCCGACGACTATAGGGTCGTCCCCACGACCCTGGGACTAGATTAGCCCGTCACCGTCATGTCCAACGACTATAGGGTCGTCCCCACGACCACGGGCCAAAGGTGGCCAGCCGCCGACATGTCAGCCGTCTATAGGGTTGTCCCCACGACCCCGGGGCTAGATTGGCCCGCCGCCGAATTGTCCGACGACTATAGGATCGTCCCCACGACCCCGGGACTAGATTGGCCCGCCACCATCATGTCCGACGACTATAGGATCGTCCCCACGACCCCGGGACTAGGTTGGCCCGCCGCCGACTTGTCCGACGACTATAGGGTCGTCCCCACGACCCCGGGACTTGATTGGCCCGCCGCCGACATGTTCGACGACTATAGGGTCGTGCCCACGTCCCCGGGACTAGGTTGGCCAGCCGCCGACATGTCCGACGACTATAGGGACGTCCCCACGAGTACGGGCCAAAGTTGCCCCGCCGCCGACATGTCCGACGACTATAGGGTCGTACGCACGACCCCGGGACTAGATTGCCCCGCCACTGTTATGTCCGACGACTATAGGGTCGTCCCCACGACCCCGGTACTAGGTTGGCCAGCCACCGTCATGTCCGACGACTATAGGGTCGTCCCCACGACCCCGGGACTAGATTGGCCCGCCACCGTCATGTCCGACGACTATAGGGTCGTCCGCACGAGTACGGGCCAAAGTTGCCCCGCCGCCGACATGTCCGACGACTATAGGGTCGTCCCCACGACCCCGGTACTAGGTTGGCCAGCCACCGTCATGTCCGACGACTATAGGGCCGTCCCCACGACCCCGGGACTAGATTGGCCCGCCACCGTCATGTCCGACGACTATAGGGTCGTCCCCACGACCCCGGTACTAGGTTGGCCTGCCACCGTCATGTCCGACGACTATAGGGCCGTCCCCACGACCCCGGGACTAGATTGGCCCGCCACCGTCATGTCCGACGACTATAGGGTCGTCCCCACGACCCCGGGACTAGATTGGCCAGCCGCCGAAATGTCCAACGACTATAGGGTCGTCCCCACGACCACGGGACTAGATTAGCCCGCCGCCGACATGTCCGACGACTATAGGGTCGTCCCCACGTCCCCGGGGCTAGGTTGGCCAGCCACTGACATGCCCGACGACTATAGGGTCGTCCCCACGACCCTGGGACTAGATTAGCCCGCCACCGTCATGTCCAACGACTATAGGGTCGTCCCCACGACCCCGGTACTAGGTTGGCCAGCCACCGTCATGTCGGACGACTATAGGGTCGTCCGTACGACCCCGGGACTAGATTGGCGCGCCACCGTCATGTCCGACTACTATAGGGTCGTCCCCACGACCCCGGGACTAGATTGGCCCGCCACCGTCATGTCCGACGACTATAGGGTCATCCCCACGACCCCGGGACTTGGTTGGCCCGCCGCCGACATGTCCGACGACTATAGGGTCGTCGCCACGAACCCGGGACTAGGCTGGGCAGCCGCCGACCTGTCCGACGACTATAGGGTCGTCCCCACGACCCCGGGACTAGATTGGCCCGCCACCGCCATGTCCGACCTCTATAGGGTCGTACGCTCGACCCCGGGACTAGATTGGCCCGCCACCGTCATGTCCGACGACTATAGGGTCGTCCCCACGAGTACGGGCCAAAGTTGCCCCGCCGCCGACATGTCCGACGATTATAGGGCCGTCCCCACGACCCCGGGACTAGATTGGCCCGCCACCGTCATGTCCGACGACTATAGGGTCGTCCCCACGACCCCGGTACTAGGTTGGCCTGCCACCGTCATGTCCGACGACTATAGGGCCGTCCCCACGACCCCGGGACTAGATTGGCCCGCCACCGTCATGTCCGACGACTATAGGGTCGTCCCCACGACCCCGGGACTAGATTGGCCCGCCACCGCCATGTCCGACCTCTATAGGGTCGTACGCTCGACCCCGGGACTAGATTGCCCCGCCACTGTCATGTCCGACGACTATAGTGTCGTCCCCACTACCCCGGGACTAGATTGGCCAGCCGCCGAAATATCCGACGATTGTGGGGTCGTTCCCACGACCCCGGGACTAGATTGGCCCGCCACCGTCATGTCCGACGACTATAGGGTTGTCCCCACGACCCCGGGACTAGATTGGCCAGCCGCCGAAATGTCCAACGACTATAGGGTCGTCCCCACGACCCCGGGACTAGATTAGCCCGCCGCCGACATGTCCGACGACTATAGGGTCGTCCCCACGTCCCCGGGGCTAGGTTGGCCAGCCACTGACATGTCCGACGACTATAGGGTCGTCCCCACGACCCTGGGACTAGATTAGCCCGCCACCGTCATGTCCAACGACTATAGGGTCGTCCCCACGACCACGGGCCAAAGGTGGCCAGCCGCCGACATGTCAGCCGTCTATAGGGTCGTCCCCACGACCCCGGGGCTAGATTGGCCCGCCGCCGACATGTCCGACGACTATAGGGTCGTCCCCACGACCCCGGGCCAAAGTTGGCCAGCCGCCGACATGTCCGACGACTATAGGGTCGTACCCACGACCCCGGGACTAGGTTGGCCCGCCGCCGACTTGTCCGACGACAATAGGGTCGTCCCCACGACCACGGGACTAGATTAGCCCGCCGCCGACATGTCCGACGACTATAGGGTCGTCCCCACGTCCCCGGGGCTAGGTTGGCCAGCCACTGACATGTCCGACGACTATAGGGTCGTCCCCACGACCCTGGGACTAGATTAGCCCGTCACCGTCATGTCCAACGACTATAGGGTCGTCCCCACGACCACGGGCCAAAGGTGGCCAGCCGCCGACATGTCAGCCGTCTATAGGGTTGTCCCCACGACCCCGGGGCTAGATTGGCCCGCCGCCGAATTGTCCGACGACTATAGGATCGTCCCCACGACCCCGGGACTAGATTGGCCCGCCACCATCATGTCCGACGACTATAGGATCGTCCCCACGACCCCGGGACTAGGTTGGCCCGCCGCCGACTTGTCCGACGACTATAGGGTCGTCCCCACGACCCCGGGACTAGATTGGCCCGCCGCCGACATGTTCGACGACTATAGGGTCGTCCCCACGTCCCCGGGACTAGGTTGGCCAGCCGCCGACATGTCCGACGACTATAGGGACGTCCCCACGAGTACGGGCCAAAGTTGCCCCGCCGCCGACATGTCCGACGACTATAGGGTCGTACGCACGACCCCGGGACTAGATTGCCCCGCCACTGTTATGTCCGACGACTATAGGGTCGTCCCCACGACCCCGGTACTAGGTTGGCCAGCCACCGTCATGTCCGACGACTATAGGGTCGTCCCCACGACCCCGGGACTAGATTGGCCCGCCACCGTCATGTCCGACGACTATAGGGTCGTCCGCACGAGTACGGGCCAAAGTTGCCCCGCCGCCGACATGTCCGACGACTATAGGGTCGTCCCCACGACCCCGGTACTAGGTTGGCCAGCCACCGTCATGTCCGACGACTATAGGGCCGTCCCCACGACCCCGGGACTAGATTGGCCCGCCACCGTCATGTCCGACGACTATAGGGTCGTCCCCACGACCCCGGTACTAGGTTGGCCTGCCACCGTCATGTCCGACGACTATAGGGCCGTCCCCACGACCCCGGGACTAGATTGGCCCGCCACCGTCATGTCCGACGACTATAGGGTCGTCCCCACGACCCCGGGACTAGATTGGCCAGCCGCCGAAATGTTCAACGACTATAGGGTCGTCCCCACGACCCCGGGACTAGATTAGCCCGCCGCCGACATGTCCGACGACTATAGGGTCGTCCCCACGTCCCCGGGGCTAGGTTGGCCAGCCACTGACATGCCCGACGACTATAGGGTCGTCCCCACGACCCTGGGACTAGATTAGCCCGCCACCGTCATGTCCAACGACTATAGGGTCGTCCCCACGACCCCGGTACTAGGTTGGCCAGCCACCGTCATGTCGGACGACTATAGGGTCGTCCGTACGACCCCGGGACTAGATTGGCGCGCCACCGTCATGTCCGACTACTATAGGGTCGTCCCCACGACCCCGGGACTAGATTGGCCCGCCACCGTCATGTCCGACGACTATAGGGTCATCCCCACGACCCCGGGACTTGGTTGGCCCGCCGCCGACATGTCCGACGACTGTAGGGTCGTCGCCACGAATCCGGGACTAGGCTGGGCAGCCGCCGACCTGTCCCACGACTATAGGGTCGTCCCCACGACCCCGGGACTAGATTGGCCCGCCACCGCCATGTCCGACCTCTATAGGGTCGTACGCTCGACCCCGGGACTAGATTGGCCCGCCACCGTCATGTCCGACGACTATAGGGTCGTCCCCACGACCCCGGTACTAGGTTGGCCAGCCACCGTCATGTCGGACGACTATAGGGTCGTCCGTACGACCCCGGGACTAGATTGGCGCGCCACCGTCATGTCCGACTACTATAGGGTCGTCCCCACGACCCCGGGACTAGATTGGCCCGCCACCGTCATGTCCGACGACTATAGGGTCGTCCCCACGACCCCGGTACTAGGTTGGCCTGCCACCGTCATGTCCGACGACTATAGGGTCGTCCCCACGACCCCGGTACTAGGTTGGCCTGCCACCGTCATGTCCGACGACTATAGGGCCGTCCCCACGACCCCGGGACTAGATTGGCCCGCCACCGTCATGTCCGACGACTATAGGGTCGTCCCCACGACCCCGGGACTAGATTGGCCAGCCGCCGAAATGTTCAACGACTATAGGGTCGTCCCCACGACCCCGGGACTAGATTAGCCCGCCGCCGACATGTCCGACGACTATAGGGTCGTCCCCACGTCCCCGGGGCTAGGTTGGCCAGCCACTGACATGCCCGACGACTATAGGGTCGTCCCCACGACCCTGGGACTAGATTAGCCCGCCACCGTCATGTCCAACGACTATAGGGTCGTCCCCACGACCCCGGTACTAGGTTGGCCAGCCACCGTCATGTCGGACGACTATAGGGTCGTCCGTACGACCCCGGGACTAGATTGGCGCGCCACCGTCATGTCCGACTACTATAGGGTCGTCCCCACGACCCCGGGACTAGATTGGCCCGCCACCGTCATGTCCGACGACTATAGGGTCATCCCCACGACCCCGGGACTTGGTTGGCCCGCCGCCGACATGTCCGACGACTGTAGGGTCGTCGCCACGAATCCGGGACTAGGCTGGGCAGCCGCCGACCTGTCCCACGACTATAGGGTCGTCCCCACGACCCCGGGACTAGATTGGCCCGCCACCGCCATGTCCGACCTCTATAGGGTCGTACGCTCGACCCCGGGACTAGATTGGCCCGCCACCGTCATGTCCGACGACTATAGGGTCGTCCCCACGAGTACGGGCCAAAGTTGCCCCGCCGCCGACATGTCCGACGACTATAGGGTCGTCCCCACGACCCCGGTACTAGGTTGGCCAGCCACCGTCATGTCGGACGACTATAGGGTCGTCCGTACGACCCCGGGACTAGATTGGCGCGCCACCGTCATGTCCGACTACTATAGGGTCGTCCCCACGACCCCGGGACTAGATTGGCCCGCCACCGTCATGTCCGACGACTATAGGGTCATCCCCACGACCCCGGGACTTGGTTGGCCCGCCGCCGACATGTCCGACGACTGTAGGGTCGTCGCCACGAATCCGGGACTAGGCTGGGCAGCCGCCGACCTGTCCCACGACTATAGGGTCGTCCCCACGACCCCGGGACTAGATTGGCCCGCCACCGCCATGTCCGACCTCTATAGGGTCGTACGCTCGACCCCGGGACTAGATTGGCCCGCCACCGTCATGTCCGACGACTATAGGGTCGTCCCCACGAGTACGGGCCAAAGTTGCCCCGCCGCCGACATGTCCGACGACTATAGGGTCGTCCCCACGACCCCGGTACTAGGTTGGCCAGCCACCGTCATGTCCGACGACTATAGGGTCGTCCCCACGACCCTGGGACTAGATTAGCCCGCCACCGTCATGTCCGACGACTATAGGGTCATCCCCACGACCCCGGGACTTGGTTGGCCCGCCGCCGACATGTCCGACGACTATAGGGTCGTCGCCACGAACCCGGGACTAGGCTGGGCAGCCGCCGACCTGTCCGACGACTATAGGGTCGTCCCCACGACCCCGGGACTAGATTGGCCCGCCACCGCCATGTCCGACCTCTATTGGGTCGTACGCTCGACCCCGGGACTAGATTGGCCCGCCACCGTCATGTCCGACGACTATAGGGTCGTCCCCACGAGTACGGGCCAAAGTTGCCCCGCCGCCGACATGTCCGACGACTATAGGGTCATCCCCACGACCCCGGGACTTGGTTGGCCCGCCGCCGACATGTCCGACGACTATAGGGTCGTCGCCACGAACCCGGGACTAGGCTGGGCAGCCGCCGACCTGTCCGACGACTATAGGGTCGTCCCCACGACCCCGGGACTAGATTGGCCCGCCACCGCCATGTCCGACCTCTATAGGGTCGTACGCTCGACCCCGGGACTAGATTGGCCCGCCACCGTCATGTCCGACGACTATAGGGTCGTCCCCACGAGTACGGGCCAAAGTTGCCCCGCCGCCGACATGTCCGACGATTTTAGGGCCGTCCCCACGACCCCGGGACTAGATTGGCCCGCCACCGTCATGTCCGACGACTATAGGGTCGTCCCCACGACCCCGGTACTAGGTTGGCCTGCCACCGTCATGTCCGACGACTATAGGGCCGTCCCCACGACCCCGGGACTAGATTGGCCCGCCACCGTCATGTCCGACGACTATAGGGTCGTCCCCACGACCCCGGGACTAGATTGGCCCGCCACCGCCATGTCCGACCTCTATAGGGTCGTACGCTCGACCCCGGGACTAGATTGCCCCGCCACTGTCATGTCCGACGACTATAGTGTCGTCCCCACGACCCCGGGACTAGGTTGGTCAGCCGCCGAAATATCCGACGATTGTAGGGTTGTTCCCACGACCCCGGGACTAGATTGGCCCGCCACCGTCATGTCCGACGACTATAGGGTCGTCCCCACGACCCCGGGACTAGATTGGCCAGCCGCCGAAATGTCCAACGACTATAGGGTCGTCCCCACGACCCCGGGACTAGATTAGCCCGCCGCCGACATGTCCGACGACTATAGGGTCGTCCCCACGTCCCCGGGGCTAGGTTGGCCAGCCACTGACATGTCCGACGACTATAGGGTCGTCCCCACGACCCTGGGACTAGATTAGCCCGCCACCGTCATGTCCAACGACTATAGGGTCGTCCCCACGACCACGGGCCAAAGGTGGCCAGCCGCCGACATGTCAGCCGTCTATAGGGTCGTCCCCACGACCCCGGGGCTAGATTGGCCCGCCGCCGACATGTCCGACGACTATAGGGTCGTCCCCACGACCCCGGGCCAAAGTTGGCCAGCCGCCGACATGTCCGACGACTATAGGGTCGTACCCACGACCCCGGGACTAGGTTGGCCCGCCGCCGACTTGTCCGACGACAATAGGGTCGTCCCCACGACCACGGGACTAGATTAGCCCGACGCCGACATGTCCGACGACTATAGGGTCGTCCCCACGTCCCCGGGGCTAGGTTGGCCAGACACTGACATGTCCGACGACTATAGGGTCGTCCCCACGACCCTGGGACTAGATTAGCCCGCCACCATCATGTCCGACGACTATAGGATCGTCCCCACGACCCCGGGACTAGATTGGCCAGCCGCCGAAATGTCCAACGACTATAGGGTCGTCCCCACGACCCCGGGACTAGATTAGCCCGCCGCCGACATGTCCGACGACTATAGGGTCGTCCCCACGTCCCTGGGGCTAGGTTGGCCAGCCACTGACATGTCCAACGACTACAGGGTCGTCCCCACGACCACGGGCCAAAGGTGGCCAGCCGCCGACATGTCAGCCGTCTATAGGGTCGTTCCCACGACCCCGGGACTAGGTTGGCCCGCCACCGTCATGTCCGACGACTATAGGGTCGTCCCCACGACCCCGGGGCTAGGTTGGCCACCCACTGACATGTCCGACGACTATAGGGTCGTCCCCACGACCCTGGGACTAGATTAGCCCGCCACCGTCATGTCCAACGACTATAGGGTCGTCCCCACGACCACGGGCCAAAGGTGGCCCGCCGCCGACATGTCCGACGACTATAGGGTCGTCCCCACGTCCCCGGGGCTAGGTTGGCCAGCCACTTACATGTCCGACGACAATAGGGTCGTCCCCACGACCCTGGGACTAGATTAGCCCGCCACCGTCATGTCCAACGACTATAGGGTCGTCCCCACGACCACGGGCCAAAGGTGGCCAGCCGCCGACATGTCAGCCGTCTATAGGGTCGTCCCCACGACCCCGGGGCTAGATTGGCCCGCCGCCGACATGTCCGACGACTATAGGGTCGTACCCACGACCCCGGGACTAGGTTGGCCCGCCGCCGACTTGTCTGACGACAATAGGGTCGTCCCCACGACCCCGGGACTAGATTGGCCCGCCACCATCATGTCCGACGACTATAGGATCGTCCCCACGACCCCGGGTCTAGGTTGGCCCGCCGCCGAATTGTCCGACGACTATAGGGTCGTCCCCACGACCCCGGGACTAGATTGGCCCGCCACCATCATGTCCGACGACTATAGGATCGTCCCCACGACCCCGGGACTAGGTTGGCCCGCCGCCGACTTGTCCGACGACTATAGGGTCGTCCCCACGACCCCGGGACTAGATTGGCCCGCCACCGTCATGTCCGACGACAATAGGGTCGTCCCCACGACCACGGGCCAAAGGTGGCCAGCCGCCGACATGTCAGCCGTCTATAAGGTCGTCCCCACGACCCCGGGGCTAGATTGGCCCGCCGCCGACATGTTCGACGACTATAGGGTCGTCCCCACGACCCCGGGCCAAAGTTGGCCAGCCGCCGACATGTCCGACGACTATAGGGTCGTCCCCACGACCCCGGGACTAGGTTGGCCAGCCGCCGACATGTCCGAAGACTATAGGGTCGTCCCCACGACCCCGGGACTAGGTTGGCCCGCCACCATTATGTCCGACGACTATAGGGTCGTCCCCACGACCCCGGGATTAGGTTGGTCCGCCGCCAACTTGTCCGACGACGATAGGGTCGTCCCCACGTCCCCGGGACTAGGATGACTCGCCGCCGACTTGCCCGACGACTATAGAGTCGTCCCCACGCCCCCGGGACTAGGTTGGCCCGCCGCCGACTAGTCCGACGACTATAGGGTCGTCCCAACGATCCCGGGACTAGATTGGCCCGCCACCGTGATTTCCGACGACTATAGGATCGTCCCCACGACCCCGGGATTAGGTTGGTCCGCCGCCGACTTGTCCGACGACTATAGGGTCGTCCCCACGGCCCGGGACTAGGTTGGCCAGCCGCAGACATGTCCGACGGCTATAGGGTCGTCCCCACGACCCCGGGACTAGATTGGCCCGCCCCCGTCATGTCCGACGACTATAGGGTCGCCCCCACGACCACGGGCCAAAGTTGCCCTGCCGTCGACATGTCCGACGACTATAGGGTCGTCCCCACAACCCCGGGTCTAGGTTGGCCCGCCGCCGACTTTTCCGACGACTATAGAGTCGTCCCCACGCCCCCGGGACTAGGTTGGCCCGCCGCCGACATGTCCGACGTCTATAGGGTCGTCTCCACGACCCCGGGACTAGGTTGGCCCGCCGCCGACTTGTCCGACGACTATAGGGTCGTCCCCACGGCCCGGGACTAGGTTGGCCAGCCGCAGACATGTCCGACGACTATAGGGTCGTCCCCACGACCCCGAGACTAGATTGGCCCGCCCCCGTCATGTCCGACGACTATAGGGTCGCCCCCACGACCACGGGCCAAAGTTGCCCTGCCGTCGACATGTCCGACGACTATAGGGTCGTCCCCACGACCCCGGGTCTAGGTTGGCCCGCCGCCGACTTTTCCGACGACTATAGGGTCGTCCCCACGACCCCGGGAGTAGGTTGGCCCGCCGCCGACTTGTCCGACGACTATAGGGTCGTCCCCACGACCCCGGGACTAGGTTGGCCCGCCGCCGTCATGTCCGACGAATATAGGTTCGTGCCTACGACACTGGGCATACGCTGGCCCGCCGCCGACATGTCCGACGACTATAGGGCCGTCCCCACGACCCCGGGACTAGGTTGGCCCGCCGCCGACATGTCCGACGTCTATAGGGTCGTCTCCACGACCCCGGGACTAGGTTGGCCCGCCGCCGACTTGTCCGACGACTATAGGGTCGTCCCCACGGCCCGGGACTAGGTTGGCCAGCCGCAGACATGTCCGACGACTATAGGGTCGTCCCCACGACCCCGGGACTAGGTTGGCCCGCCGCCGACATGTCCGACGTCTATAGGGTCGTCTCCACGACCCCGGGACTAGGTTGGCCCGCCGCCGACTTGTCCGACGACTATAGGGTCGTCCCCACGACCCCGGGACTAGGTTGGCCCGCCGCCGTCATGTCCGACGAATATAGGTTCGTGCCTACGACACTGGGCATACGCTGGCCCGCCGCCGACATGTCCGACGACTATAGGGTCGTCCCCACGACCCCGGGATTAGGTTGGCCCGCCGCCGACATGTCCGACGTCTATAGGGTCGTCTCCACGACCCCGGGACTAGGTTGGCCCGCCGCCGACTTGCCCGACGACTATAGGGTCGTCCCCACGGCCCGGGACTAGGTTGGCCAGCCGCAGGCATGTCCGACGACTATAGGGTCGTCCCCACGACCCCGGGACTAGATTGGCCCGCCACCGTCATGTCCGACGACTATAGGGTCGCCCCCACGACCACGGGCCAAAGTTGCCCTGCCGCCGACATGTCCGACGACTATAGGGTCGTCCCCACGACCCCGGGACTAGGTTGGCCCGCCGCCGACTTGTCCGACGACTATAGGGTCGTCTCCACGACCCCGGGACTAGGTTGGCCAGCCGCCGACACGTCCGACGACTATAGGTTCGTCCCCGCGACCACGGGCAAAAGATGCCCTGCCGCCGACATGTCCGACGACTATAGGGTCGTCCCCACGACCCCGGGACTAGGTTGGCCCGCCGCCGACATGTCCGACGACTATAGGGTCGTCTCCACGACCCCGGGACTAGGTTGGCCAGCCGCCGAAATGTCCGACGACTATAGGGTCGTCCCCGCGACCACGGGCCAAAGATGCCCTGCCGCCGACATGTCCGACGACTATAGGGTCGTCCCCACGACTCCGGGACTAGGTTGGCCCGCCGCCGACATGTCCGACGTCTATAGGGTCGTCTCCACGACCCCGGGACTAGGTTGGCCCGCCGCCGACTTGTCCGACGACTATAGAGTCGTCCCCACGACCCCGGAACTAGGTTGGCCCGCCGCCGACATGTCCGACGTCTATAGGGTCGTCTCCACGACCCCGGGACTAGGTTGGCCCGCCGCCGACTTGTCCGACGACTATAGGGTCGTCTCCACGACCTCGGGACTAGGTTGGCCAGCCGCCGACATGTCCGACGACTATAGGGTCGTCCCCGCGACCACGGGCCAAAGATGCCCTGCCGCCGACATGTCCGACGACTATAGGGTCGTCCCCACGATCCCGCGACTAGGTTGGCCAGCCGCCGACATGTCCGACGACTATAGGGTCGTCCCCACTACCCCGGGCCAAAGCTAACCAGCCGCCAACATGTCCGACGACTATAGGGTCGTCCCCACGACCCCGGGACTAGGTTGGCCCGCCGCCGACATGTCCGACGACTTTAGGGTCGTCTCCACGACCCCGGGACTAGGTTGGCCCGCCGCCGACTTGTCCGACGACTATAGGGTCGTCTCCGCGACCCCGGGACTAGGTTGGCCAGCCGCCGACATGTCCGACGACTATAGGGTCGTCCCCGCGACCACGGGCCAAAGATGCCCTGCCGCCGACATGTCCGACGACTATAGGGTCGTCCCCACGATCCCGCGACTAGGTTGGCCAGCCGCCGACATGTCCGACGACTATAGGGTCGTCCCCACTACCCCGGGCCAAAGCTGGCCAGCCGCCAACATGTCCGACGACTATAGGGTCGTCCCCACGGCCCGGGACTAGATTGGCCCGCCACCGTCATGTCCGACGACTATAGGGTCGTCTCCACGACGCCGGGACTAGGTTGGCCCGCCGACGACTTGTCCGACGACTATAGGGTCGTCCCCACGACCCCGGGACAAGGTTGGCCCGCCGCCGACATGTCCGACGTCTATAGGGTCGTCTCCACGACCCCGGGACTAGGTTGGCCCGCCGCCGGCTTGTCCGACGACCATAGGGTCGTCCCCGCGGCCCGGGACTAGGTTGGCCAGCCGCAGACATGTCCGACGACTATAGGGTCGTCTCCACGACCTCGGGACTAGGTTGGCCAGCCGCCGACATGTCCGACGACTATAGGGTCGTCCCCACGACCCCGGGACTAGGTTGGCCCGCCGCCGACTTGTCCGACGACTTTAGGGTCGTATCCACGACCCCGGGACTAGGTTGGTCAGCCGCCGACACGTCCGACGACTATAGGTTCGTCCCCACTACCCCGGGCCAAAGCTGGCCAGCCGCCGACATGTCCGACGACTATAGGGTCTTCCCCACTACCCCGGGCCAAAGCTGGCCAGCCGCCAACATGTCCGACGACTATAGGGTCGTCTCCACGACCTCGGGACTAGGTTGGCCAGCCGCCGACATGTCCGACGACTATAGGGTCGTCCCCACGGCCCGGGACTAGATTGGCCCGCCACCGTCATGTCCGACGACTATAGGGTCGTCTCCACGACGCCGGGACTAGGTTAGCCCGCCGACGACTTGTCCGACGACTATAGGGTCGTCCCCACGACCCCGGGACAAGGTTGGCCCGCCGCCGACATGTCCGACGTCTATAGGGTCGTCTCCACGACCCCGGGACTAGGTTGGCCCGCCGCCGGCTTGTCCGACGACCATAGGGTCGTCCCCGCGGCCCGGGACTAGGTTGGCCAGCCGCAGACATGTGCGACGACTATAGGGTCGTCTCCACGACCTCGGGACTAGGTTGGCCAGCCGCCGTCATGTCCGACGACTATAGGGTCGTCCCCACGACCCCGGGACTAGGTTGGCCCGCCGCCGACTTGTCCGACGACTTTAGGGTCGTCTCCACGACCCCGGGACTAGATTGGCCCGCCACCGTCATGTCCGACGACTATAGGGTCGTCCCCACGACCCCGGGACAAGGTTGGCCCGCCGCCGACATGTCCGACGTCTATAGGGTCGTCTCCACGACCCCGGGACTAGGTTGGCCCGCTGCCGACTTGTCCGACGACTATAGGGTCGTCCCCACGACCCCGGGACTAGGTTGGCCCGCCGCCGACTTGTCCGACGACTATAGGGTCGTCTCCACGACCTCGGGACTAGGTTGGCCAGCCGCCGACATGTCCGACGACTATAGGGTCGTCCCCGCGACCACGGGCCAAAGATGCCCTGCCGCCGAAATGTCCGACGACTATAGGGTCGTCCCCACGATCCCGCGACTAGGTTGGCCAGCCGCCGACATGTGCGACGACTATAGGGACGTCCCCACTACCCCGGGCCAAAGCTGGCCAGCCGCCAACATGTCCGACGACTATAGGGTCGTCCCCACGACCCCGGGACTAGGTTGGCCCGCCGCCGACTTGTCCGACGACTTTAGGGTCGTCTCCACGACCCCGGGACTAGGTTGGTCAGCCGCCGACACGTCCGACGACTATAGGTTCGTCCCCACTACCCCGGGCCAAAGCTGGCCAGCCGCCGACATGTCCGACGACTATAGGGTCGTCCCCACTACCCCGGGCCAAAGCTGGCCAGCCGCCAACATGTCCGACGACTATAGGGTCGTCCCCACGACCCCGGGACTAGGTTGGCCCGCCGCCGACTTGTCCGACGACTATAGGGTCGTCCCCACTACCCCGGGCCAAAGCTGGCCAGCCGCCAACATGTCCGACGACTATAGGGTCGTCCCCACGACCCCGGGACTAGGTTGGCCCGCCGCCGACTTGTCCGACGACTATAGGGTCGTCTCCACGACCTCGGGACTAGGTTGGCCAGCCGCCGACATGTCCGACGACTATATGGTCGCCCCCGCGACCACGGGCCAAATATGCCCTGCCGCCGACATGTCCGACGACTATAGGGTCGTCCCCACGAACCCGGGACTAGGTTGGCCCGCCGCCGACATGTCCGACGTCTATAGGGTCGTCCCCACGGCCCGGGACTAGATTGGCCCGCCACCGTCATGTCCGACGACTATAGGGTCGTCTCCACGACGCCGGGACTAGGTTGGCCCGCCGACGACTTGTCCGACGACTATAGGGTCGTCCCCACGACCCCTGGACAAGGTTGGCCCGCCGCCGACATGTCCGACGTCTATAGGGTCGTCTCCACGACCCCGGGACTAGGTTGGCCCGCCGCCGGCTTGTCCGACGACTATAGGGTCGTCCCCACGACCCCGGGACTAGGTTGGCCCGCCGCCGACTTGTCCAACGACTATAGGGTCGTCCCCACGACCCCGGGACTAGGTTGGCCCGCCGCCGACTTGTCCGACGACTATAGGGTCGTCCCCACGACCCCGGGACTAGGTCGGCCCGCCGCCGACATGTCCGACGACTATAGGGTCGTCCCCGCGACCACGGGCCAAAGATGCCCTGCCGCCGACATGTCTGACGACTATAGGGTCGTCCCCACGGCCCCGGGACTAGGTTGGCCCGCCGCCGACATGTCCGACGACTATAGGGTCGTCTCCACGACCCCGGGACTAGGTTGGCCCGCCGCCGACTTGTCCGACGACTATAGAGTCGTCCCCACGACCCCGGGACTAGGTTGGCCCGCCGCCGGCTTGTCCGACGACTATAGGGTCGTCCCCGCGACCACGGGCCAAAGATGCCCTGCCGCCGACATGTCCGACGACTATAGGGTCGTCCCCACGGCCCCGGGACTAGGTTGGCCCGCCGCCGACATGTCCGACGACTATAGGGTCGTCTCCACGACCCCGGGACTAGGTTGGCCCGCCGCCGACTTGTCCGACGACTATAGAGTCGTCCCCACGACCCCGGGACTAGATTGGCCCGCCGCCGACTTGTCTGACGACTATAGCGTCGTCCCTACTACCCCGGGACTAGGTTGGCAAGCCGCCGACATGTCCGACGACTATAGGGTCGTCCCCACGACCCCGGGACTAGGTCGGCCCGCCGCCGACATGTCCGACGACTATAGGGTCGTCCCCGCGACCACGGGCCAAAGATGCCCTGCCGCCGACATGTCCGACGACTATAGGGTCGTCCCCACGGCCCCGGGACTAGGTTGGCCCGCCGCCGACATGTCCGACGACTATAGGGTCGTCTCCACGACCCCGGGACTAGGTTGGCCCGCCGCCGACTTGTCCGACGACTATAGAGTCGTCCCCACGACCCCGGGACTAGGTTGGCCCGCCGCCGACTAGTCCGACGACTATAGGGTCGTCCCAACGACCCCGGGACTAGATTCGCCCGCCACCGTCATGTCCGACGAATATAGGTTCGTGCCTACGACCCTGGGCATACGTTGGCCCGCCGCCGACATGTCCGACGACTATAGGGTCGTCCCCACGATCCCGCGACTAGGTTGGCCAGCCGCCGACATGTCCGACGACTATAGGGTCGTCCCCGCGACCACGGGCCAAAGTTGCCCTGCCGCCGACATGTCCGACGATTATAGGGTCGTCCCCACTACCCCGGGCCAAAGCTGGCCAGCCGCCAACATGTCCGACGACTATAGGGTCGTCCCCACGACCCCGGGACTAGGTTGGCCCGCCGCCGACTTGTCCGACGACTATAGGGTCGTCTCCACGACCCTGGGACTAGGTTGGCCAGCCGCCGACATGTCCGACGACTATAGGGTCGTCCCCGCGACCACGGACCAAAGATGCCCTGCCGCCGACATGTCCGACGACTATAGGGTCGTCCCCACGAACCCGGGACTAGGTTGGCCCGCCGCCAACATGTCCGACGTCTATAGGGTCGTCCCCACGGCCCGGGACTAGATTGGCCCGCCACCGTCATGTCCGACGACTATAGGGTCGTCTCCACGACGCCGGGACTAGGTTGGCCCGCCGACGACTTGTCCGACGACTATAGGGTCGTCCCCACGACCCCTGGACAAGGTTGGCCCGCCGCCGACATGTCCGACGTCTATAGGGTCGTCTCCACGACCCCGGGACTAGGTTGGCCCGCCGCCGGCTTGTCCGACGACTATAGGGTCGTCCCCACGGCCCGGGACTAGGTTGGCCAGCCGCAGACATGTCCGACGACTATAGGGTCGTCCCCACGACCCCGGGACTAGATTGGCCCGCCACCGACTTGTCTGACGACTATAGGGTCGTCCCCACGACCCCGGGTCTAGGTTGGCCCGCCGTCGACTTTTCCGACGACTATAAGGTCGTCCCCACGACCCCGGGAGTAGGTTGGACCGCCGCCGACTTGTCCGACGACTATAGGGTCGTCCCCACTACCCCGGGCAAAAGCTGGCCAGCCGCCAACATGTCCGACCACTATAGGGTCGTCCCCACGACCCCGGGACTAGGTTGGCCCGCCGCCGACTTGTCCGACTACTATAGGGTCGTCTCCACGACCCCGGGACTAGGTTGGCCAGCCGCCGACATGTCCGACGACTATAGGGTCGTCCCCGCGACCACGGGCCAAAGATGCCCTGCCGCCGACATGTCCGACGACTATAGGGTCGTCCCCACGACCCCGGGACTAGGTTGGCCCGCCGCCGACATGTCCGACGTCTATAGGGTCGTCTCCACGACCCCGGGACTAGGTTGGCCCGCCGCCGACTTGTCCGACGACTATAGGGTCGTCCCCACGGCCCGGGACTAGGTTGGCCAGCCGCAGACATGTCCGACGACTATAGGGTCGTCCCCACGACCCCGGGACTAGATTGGCCCGCCACCGTCATGTCCGACGACTATAGGGTCGCCCCCACGACCACGGGCCAAAGTTGCCCTGCCGCCGACATGTCCGACGACTATAGGGTCGTCCCCACGACCCCGGGTCTAGGTTGGCCCGCGGCCGACTTTTCCGACGACTATAGGGTCGTCCCCACGACCCCGGGAGTAGGTTGGCCAGCCGCCGACATGTTCGACGACAATAGGGTCGTCCCCACGACCCCGGGACTAGATTGGCCCGCCACCGTCATGTCTGACGACAATAGGGTCGTCCCCACGACCACGGGCCAAAGTTGCCCTGCCGCCGACATGTCCGACGACTATAGGGTCGTCCCCGCGACCACGGGCCAAAGATGCCCTGCCGCCGACATGTCCGACGACTATAGGGTCGTCCCCACGGCCCGGGACTAGGTTGGCCCGCCGCAGACATGTCCGACGACTATAGGGTCGTCCCCACGACTCCGGGACTAGATTGGCCCGCCACCGTCATGTCCGACGACTATAGGGTCGTCCCCACCGCCCGGGACTAGGTTGGCCAGCCGCAGACATGTCCGACGACTATAGGGTCGTCCCCACGACCCCGGGACTAGGTTGGCCCGCCGCCGACATGTCCGACGTCTATAGGGTCGTCCCCACCGCCCGGGACTAGGTTGGCCAGCCGCAGACATGTCCGACGACTATAGGGTCGTCCCCACGACCCCGGGACTAGATTGGCCCGCCACCGTCATGTCCGACGACTATAGGGTCGCCTCCACGACCACGGGCCAAAGTTGCCCTGCCGCCGACATGTCCGACGACTATAGGGTCGTCCCCACGACCCCCGGGACTAGGTTGGCCCCCCGCCGACATGTCCGACGTCTATAGGGTCGTCCCCACGACCACGGGCCAAAGTTGCCCTGCCGCCGACATGTCCGACGACTATAGGGTCGTCCCCACGACCCCGGGACTAGGTTGGCCCGCCGCCGACATGTCCGACGACTATAGGGTCGCCCCCACGACCACGGGCCAAAGTTGCCCTGCCGCCGACATGTCCGACGACTATAGGGTCGTCCCCGCGACCACGGGCCAAAGATGCCCTGCCGCCGACATGTCCGACGACTATAGGGTCGTCCCCACGACCCCGGGACTAGGTTGGCCCGCCGCCGACTTGTCCGACGACTATAGAGTCGTCCCCACGACCCCGGGACTAGGTTGGCCCGCTGCCGACTAGTCCGACGACTATAGGGTCGTCCCAACGACCCCGGGACTAGATTGGCCCGCCACCGTCATGTCCGACGACTATAGGGTCGTCCCAACGACCCCGGGACTAGATTGGCCCGCCTCCGTCATGTCCGACGTCTATAGGGTCGTCTCCACGACCCCGGGACTAGGTTGGCCCGCCGCCGACTTGTCCGACGACTATAGAGTCGTCCCCACGACCCCGGGACTAGGTTGGCCCGCCGCCGACATGTCCGACGACTATAGGGTCGTCCCCACGACCCCGGGACTAGATTGGCCCGCCACCGTCATGTCCGACGACTATAGGGTCGTCCCCGCGACCACGGGCCAAAGATGCCCTGCCGCCGACATGTCCGACGACTATAGGGTCGTCCCCACGACCCCGGGACTAGGTTGGCCCGCCGCCGACATGTCCGACGTCTATAGGGTCGTCTCCACGACCCCGGGACTAGGTTGGCCCGCCGCCGACATGTCCGACGTCTATAGGGTCGTCTCCACGACCCCGGGACTAGGTTGGCCCGCCGCCGACATGTCCGACGTCTATAGGGTCGTCTCCACGACCCCGGGACTAGGTTGGCCCGCCGCCGACTTGTCCGACGACTATAGGGTCGTCCCCACGGCCCGGGACTAGGTTGGCCAGCCGCAGACATGTCCGACGTCTATAGGGTCGTCCCCACGGCCCGGGACTAGATTGGCCCGCCACCGTCATGTCCGACGACTATAGGGTCGTCTCCACGACGCCGGGACTAGGTTGGCCCGCCGACGACTTGTCCGACGACTATAGGGTCGTCCCCACGACCCCTGGACAAGGTTGGCCCGCCGCCGACATGTCCGACGTCTATAGGGTCGTCTCCACGACCCCGGGACTAGGTTGGCCCGCCGCCGGCTTGTCCGACGACTATAGGGTCGTCCACACGGCCCGGGACTAGGTTGGCCAGCCGCAGACATGTCCGACGACTATAGGGTCGTCCCCACGACCCCGGGACTAGATTGGCCCGCCACCGACTTGTCTGACGACTATAGGGTCGTCCCCACGACCCCGGGTCTAGGTTGGCCCGCCGTCGACTTTTCCGACGACTATAGGGTCGTCCCCACGACCCCGGGAGTAGGTTGGACCGCCGCCGACTTGTCCGACGACTATAGGGTCGTCCCCACTACCCCGGGCAAAAGCTGGCCAGCCGCCAACATGTCCGACCACTATAGGGTCGTCCCCACGACCCCGGGACTAGGTTGGCCCGCCGCCGACATGTCCGACGACTATAGGGTCGTCCCCGCGACCACGGGCCAAAGATGCCCTGCCGCCGACATGTCCGACGACTATAGGGTCGTCCCCACGACCCCGGGACTAGGTTGGCCCGCCGCCGACATGTCCGACGTCTATAGGGTCGTCTCCACGACCCCGGGACTAGGTTGGCCCGCCGCCGACTTGTCCGACGACTATAGGGTCGTCCCCACTACCCCGGGCAAAAGCTGGCCAGCCGCCAACATGTCCGACCACTATAGGGTCGTCCCCACGACCCCGGGACTAGGTTGGCCCGCCACCGTCATGTCCGACGACTATAGGGTCGCCCCCACGACCACGGGCCAAAGTTGCCCTGCCGCCGACATGTCCGACGACTATAGGGTCGTCCCCACGACCCCGGGTCTAGGTTGGCCCGCCGCCGACTTTTCCGACGACTATAGGGTCGTCCCCACGACCCCGGGAGTAGGTTGGCCCGCCGCCGACTTGTCCGACGACTATAGGGTCGTCCCCACGACCCCGGGACTAGGTTGGCCCGCCGCCGTCATGTCCGACGAATATAGCTTCGTGCCTACGACACTGGGCATACGTTGGCCCGCCGCCGACATATCCGACGACTATAGGGTCGTCCCCACGATCCCGCGACTAGGTTGGCCAGCCGCCGACATGTCCGACGACAATAGGGTCGTCCCCACGACCCCGGGACTAGATTGGCCCGCCACCGTCATGTCCGACGACAATAGGGTCGTCCCCACGACCACGGGCCAAAGTTGCCCTGCCGCCGACATGTCCGGCGACTATAGGGTCGTCCCCACGACCCCGGGACTAGATTGGCCCGCCGCCGACTTGTCTGACGACTATAGCGTCGTCCCTACTACCCCGGGACTAGGTTGGCCCGCCGCCGACTTGTCCGACGACTATAGGGTCGTCTCCACGACCCCGGGACTAGGTTGGCCAGCCGCCGACATGTCCGACGACTATAGGGTCGTCCCCGCGACCACGGGCCAAAGATGCCCTGCCGCCGACATGTCCGACGACTATAGGGTCGTCCCCACGGCCTGGGACTAGGTTGGCCCGCCGCAGACATGTCCGACGACTATAGGGTCGTCCCCACGACCCCGGGACTAGATTGGCCCGCCACCGTCATGTCCGACGACTATAGGGTCGCCCCCACGACCACGGGCCAAAGTTGCCCTGCCGCCGACATGTCCGACGACTATAGGGTCGTCCCCGCGACCACGGGCCAAAGTTGCCCTGCCGCCGACATGTCCGACGACTATAGGGTCGTCCCCACGACCCCCGGGACTAGGTTGGCCCCCCGCCGACATGTCCGACGACTATAGGGTCGTCTCCACGACCTCGGGACTAGGTTGGCCAGCCGCCGAAATGTCCGACGACTATAGGGTCGTCCCCACGAACCCGGGACTAGGTTGGCCCGCCGCCGACATGTCCGACGTCTATAGGGTCGTCCCCACGGCCCGGGACTAGGTTGGCCAGCCGCAGACATGTCCGACGACTATAGGGTCGTCCCCACGACCCCGGGAGTAGATTGGCCCGCCACCGTCATGTCCGACGACTATTGGGTCGTCCCCACTACCCCGGGCCAAAGCTGGCCAGCCGCCAACATGTCCGACGACTATAGGGTCGTCCCCACGACCCCGGGACTAGGTTGGCCCGCCGCCGACTTGTCCAACGACTATAGGGTCGTCCCCACGACCCCGGGACTAGGTTGGCCCGCCGCCGACTTGTCCAACGACTATAGGGTCGTCCCCACGAACCCGGGACTAGGTTGGCCCGCCGCCGACATGTCCCACGTCTATAGGGTCGTCTCCACGGCCCGGGACTAGGTTGGCCAGCCGCAGACATGTCCGACGACTATAGGGTCGTCCCCACGACCCCGGGAGTAGATTGGCCCGCCACCGTCATGTCCGACGACTATAGGGTCGTCCCCACTACCCCGGGCCAAAGCTGGCCAGCCGCCAACATGTCCGACGACTATAGGGTCGTCCCCACGACCCCGGGACTAGGTTGGCCCGCCGCCGACTTGTCCAACGACTATAGGGTCGTCCCCACGACCCCGGGACTAGGTTGGCCCGCCGTCGACTTGTCCGACGACTTTAGGGTCGTCTCCACGACCCCGGGACTAGGTTGGTCTGCCGCCGACACGTCCGACGACTATAGGTTCGTCCCCGCGACCACGGGCCAAAGATGCCCTGCCGCCGACATGTCCGACGACTATAGGGTCGTCCCCACGACCCCGGGACTAGGTTGGCCCGCCGCCGACATGTCCGACGACTATAGGGTCGTCTCCACGACCCCGGGACTAGGTTGGCCTGCCGCCGGCATGTCCGACGACTATAGGGTCGTCCCCGCGACCACGGGCCAAAGATGCCCTGCCGCCGACATGTCCGACGACTATAGGGTCGTCCCCACGACCCCGGGACTAGGTTGGCCCGCCGCCGACTTGTCCAACGACTATAGGGTCGTCCCCACGACCCCGGGACTAGGTTGGCCCGCCGCCGACTTGTCCGACGACTTTAGGGTCGTCTCCACGACCCCGGGACTAGGTTGGCCCGCCGCCGACTAGTCCGACGACTATAGGGTCGTCCCAACGACCCCGGGACTAGATTGGCCCGCCACCGTCATGTCCGACGACTATAGGGTCGTCCCAACGACCCCGGGACTAGATTGGCCCGCCACCGATATGTCCGACGTCTATAGGGTCGTCTCCACGACCCCGGGACTAGATTGGCCCGCCACCGTCATGTCCGACGACTATAGGGTCGCCTCCACGACCACGGGCCAAAGTTGCCCTGCCGCCGACATGTCCGACGACTATAGGGTCGTCCCCACGACCCCCGGGACTAGGTTGGCCCCCCGCCGACATGTCCGACGTCTATAGGGTCGTCCCCACGACCACGGGCCAAAGTTGCCCTGCCGCCGACATGTCCGACGACTATAGGGTCGTCCCCACTACCCCGGGCCAAAGCTGGCCAGCCGCCAACATGTCCGACGACTATAGGGTCGTCCCCACGACCCCGAGACTAGGTTGGCCCGCCGCCGACTTGTCCAACGACTATAGGGTCGTCCCCACGACCCCGGGACTAGGTTGGCCCGCCACCGTCATGTCCGACGACTATAGGGTCGCCTCCACGACCACGGGCCAAAGTTGCCCTGCCGCCGACATGTCCGACGACTATAGGGTCGTCCCCACGACCCCCGGGACTAGGTTGGCCCCCCGCCGACATGTCCGACGTCTATAGGGTCGTCCCCACGACCACGGGCCAAAGTTGCCCTGCCGCCGACATGTCCGACGACTATAGGGTCGTCCCCACTACCCCGGGCCAAAGCTGGCCAGCCGCCAACATGTCCGACGACTATAGGGTCGTCCCCACGACCCCGGGACTAGGTTGGCCCGCCGCCGACATGTCCGACGACTATAGGGTCGTCTCCACGACCCCGGGACTAGGTTGGCCTGCCGCCGGCATGTCCGACGACTATAGGGTCGTCCCCGCGACCACGGGCCAAAGATGCCCTGCCGCCGACATGTCCGACGACTATAGGGTCGTCCCCACGACCCCGGGACTAGGTTGGCCCGCCGCCGACTTGTCCAACGACTATAGGGTCGTCCCCACGACCCCGGGACTAGGTTGGCCCGCCGCCGACTTGTCCGACGACTTTAGGGTCGTCTCCACGACCCCGGGACTAGGTTGGCCCGCCGCCGACTTGTCCAACGACTACAGGGTCGTGCCCACGACCCCGGGACTAGGTTGGCCCGCTGCCGACATGTCCGACGATTATAGGGTCGTCCCCACGACCCCGGGACTAGGTTGGCCCGCCGCCGACATGTCCGTAGACTATAGGGTCGTCCCCACGCCCCGGGCCAAAGTTGACCTGCCGCCGACGTGTCCTACGACTATGGGGTCGTCCCCACGACCACGGGACTAGGTTGGCCAGCCGCCGACATGTCCGACGACTATAGGGTCGTCCCCACCACCCCGGGTCTAGGTTGGCCAGCCGCCGACATGTCCGACGAATATAGGGTCGTCCCCACGACCATGGGCCAAAGTTGCCCTGCCGCCGACATGTCCGACGACTATAGGGTCGTCCCCACGACCACTGGCCAAAGGTGCCCAGCCGCCGACATGTCCGACGACTATAGGGTCGTCCCCACTACCACGGGCCAAAGCTGGCCAGCCGCCGACTTGTCCGACGATTATAGGGTCGTCCCTACCACCCCGGGAATAGGTTGCTCAGCCGCCGACATGTCCGACGTCTATAGGGTCGTCCCCTCGACCCCGGGGCTAGATTGGCCCGGCACCGCCATGTCCGACGACTATAGGGTCGTCCCCACGACCCCGGGACTAGATTGGCCCGCCGCCGACTTGTCTGACGACTATAGCGTCGTCCCTACTACCCCGGGACTAGGTTGGCCCGCCGCCGACTTGTCCGACGTCTATAGGGTCGTCCCCACGGCCCGGGACTAGGTTGGCCAGCCGCAGACATGTCCGACGACTAAAGGGTCGTCCCCACGACCCCGGGACTAGATTGGCCCGCCGCCGACTTGTCTGACGACTATAGCGTCGTCCCTACTACCCCGGGACTAGGTTGGCCCGCCGCCGACTTGTCCGACGACTATAGGGTCGTCTCCACGACCCCGGGACTAGGTTGGCCAGCCGCCGACATGTCCGACGACTATAGGGTCGTCCCCGCGACCACGGGCCAAAGATGCCCTGCCGCCGACATGTCCGACGACTATAGGGTCGTCCCCACGGCCTGGGACTAGGTTGGCCCGCCGCAGACATGTCCGACGACTATAGGGTCGTCCCCACGACCCCGGGACTAGATTGGCCCGCCACCGTCATGTCCGACGACTATAGGGTCGCCCCCACGACCACGGGCCAAAGTTGCCCTGCCGCCGACATGTCCGACGACTATAGGGTCGTCCCCGCGACCACGGGCCAAAGATGCCCTGCCGCCGACATGTCCGACGACTATAGGGTCGTCCCCACGACCCCGGGACTAGGTTGGCCAGCCGCCGACATGTCCGACGACTATAGGGTCGTCCCCACCACCCCGGGACTAGGTTGGCCAGCCGCCGACATGTCCGACGACTATAGGGTCGTCCCCACGACCACGGGCCAAAGTTGCCCTGCCGCCGACATGTCCGGCGACTATAGGGTCGTCCCCACGACCCCGGGACTAGATTGGCCCGCCGCCGACTTGTCTGACGACTATAGCGTCGTCCCTACTACCCCGGGACTAGGTTGGCCCGCCGCCGACTTGTCCGACGACTATAGGGTCGTCTCCACGACCCCGGGACTAGGTTGGCCAGCCGCCGACATGTCCGACGACTATAGGGTCGTCCCCGCGACCACGGGCCAAAGATGCCCTGCCGCCGACATGTCCGACGACTATAGGGTCGTCCCCACGGCCTGGGACTAGGTTGGCCCGCCGCAGACATGTCCGACGACTATAGGGTCGTCCCCACGACCCCGGGACTAGATTGGCCCGCCACCGTCATGTCCGACGACTATAGGGTCGCCCCCACGACCACGGGCCAAAGTTGCCCTGCCGCCGACATGTCCGACGACTATAGGGTCGTCCCCGCGACCACGGGCCAAAGATGCCCTGCCGCCGACATGTCCGACGACTATAGGGTCGTCCCCACGACCCCGGGACTAGGTTGGCCCGCCGCCGACATGTCCGACGTCTATAGGGTCGTCCCCACGGCCCGGGACTAGGTTGGCCAGCCGCAGACATGTCCGACGACTAAAGGGTCGTCCCCACGACCCCGGGACTAGATTGGCCCGCCACCGTCATGTCCGACGACTATAGGGTCGCCTCCACGACCACGGGCCAAAGTTGCCCTGCCGCCGACATGTCCGACGACTATAGGGTCGTCCCCACGACCCCCGGGACTAGGTTGGCCCCCCGCCGACATGTCCGACGACTATAGGGTCGTCTCCACGACCTCGGGACTAGGTTGGCCAGCCGCCGAAATGTCCGACGACTATAGGGTCGTCCCCACGAACCCGGGACTAGGTTGGCCCGCCGCCGACATGTCCGACGTCTATAGGGTCGTCCCCACGGCCCGGGACTAGGTTGGCCAGCCGCAGACATGTCCGACGACTATAGGGTCGTCCCCACGACCCCGGGAGTAGATTGGCCCGCCACCGTCATGTCCGACGACTATTGGGTCGTCCCCACTACCCCGGGCCAAAGCTGGCCAGCCGCCAACATGTCCGACGACTATAGGGTCGTCCCCACGACCCCGGGACTAGGTTGGCCCGCCGCCGACTTGTCCAACGACTATAGGGTCGTCCCCACGACCCCGGGACTAGGTTGGCCCGCCGCCGACTTGTCCAACGACTATAGGGTCGTCCCCACGAACCCGGGACTAGGTTGGCCCGCCGCCGACATGTCCCACGTCTATAGGGTCGTCTCCACGGCCCGGGACTAGGTTGGCCAGCCGCAGACATGTCCGACGACTATAGGGTCGTCCCCACGACCCCGGGAGTAGATTGGCCCGCCACCGTCATGTCCGACGACTATAGGGTCGTCCCCACTACCCCGGGCCAAAGCTGGCCAGCCGCCAACATGTCCGACGACTATAGGGTCGTCCCCACGACCCCGGGACTAGGTTGGCCCGCCGCCGACTTGTCCAACGACTATAGGGTCGTCCCCACGACCCCGGGACTAGGTTGGCCCGCCGTCGACTTGTCCGACGACTTTAGGGTCGTCTCCACGACCCCGGGACTAGGTTGGTCTGCCGCCGACACGTCCGACGACTATAGGTTCGTCCCCGCGACCACGGGCCAAAGATGCCCTGCCGCCGACATGTCCGACGACTATAGGGTCGTCCCCACGACCCCGGGACTAGGTTGGCCCGCCGCCGACATGTCCGACGACTATAGGGTCGTCTCCACGACCCCGGGACTAGGTTGGCCTGCCGCCGGCATGTCCGACGACTATAGGGTCGTCCCCGCGACCACGGGCCAAAGATGCCCTGCCGCCGACATGTCCGACGACTATAGGGTCGTCCCCACGACCCCGGGACTAGGTTGGCCCGCCGCCGACTTGTCCAACGACTATAGGGTCGTCCCCACGACCCCGGGACTAGGTTGGCCCGCCGCCGACTTGTCCGACGACTTTAGGGTCGTCTCCACGACCCCGGGACTAGGTTGGCCCGCCGCCGACTAGTCCGACGACTATAGGGTCGTCCCAACGACCCCGGGACTAGATTGGCCCGCCACCGTCATGTCCGACGACTATAGGGTCGTCCCAACGACCCCGGGACTAGATTGGCCCGCCACCGATATGTCCGACGTCTATAGGGTCGTCTCCACGACCCCGGGACTAGATTGGCCCGCCACCGTCATGTCCGACGACTATAGGGTCGCCTCCACGACCACGGGCCAAAGTTGCCCTGCCGCCGACATGTCCGACGACTATAGGGTCGTCCCCACGACCCCCGGGACTAGGTTGGCCCCCCGCCGACATGTCCGACGTCTATAGGGTCGTCCCCACGACCACGGGCCAAAGTTGCCCTGCCGCCGACATGTCCGACGACTATAGGGTCGTCCCCACTACCCCGGGCCAAAGCTGGCCAGCCGCCAACATGTCCGACGACTATAGGGTCGTCCCCACGACCCCGAGACTAGGTTGGCCCGCCGCCGACTTGTCCAACGACTATAGGGTCGTCCCCACGACCCCGGGACTAGGTTGGCCCGCCACCGTCATGTCCGACGACTATAGGGTCGCCTCCACGACCACGGGCCAAAGTTGCCCTGCCGCCGACATGTCCGACGACTATAGGGTCGTCCCCACGACCCCCGGGACTAGGTTGGCCCCCCGCCGACATGTCCGACGACTATAGGGTCGTCTCCACGACCTCGGGACTAGGTTGGCCAGCCGCCGAAATGTCCGACGACTATAGGGTCGTCCCCACGAACCCGGGACTAGGTTGGCCCGCCGCCGACATGTCCGACGTCTATAGGGTCGTCCCCACGGCCCGGGACTAGGTTGGCCAGCCGCAGACATGTCCGACGACTATAGGGTCGTCCCCACGACCCCGGGAGTAGATTGGCCCGCCACCGTCATGTCCGACGACTATTGGGTCGTCCCCACTACCCCGGGCCAAAGCTGGCCAGCCGCCAACATGTCCGACGACTATAGGGTCGTCCCCACGACCCCGGGACTAGGTTGGCCCGCCGCCGACTTGTCCAACGACTATAGGGTCGTCCCCACGACCCCGGGACTAGGTTGGCCCGCCGCCGACTTGTCCAACGACTATAGGGTCGTCCCCACGAACCCGGGACTAGGTTGGCCCGCCGCCGACATGTCCCACGTCTATAGGGTCGTCTCCACGGCCCGGGACTAGGTTGGCCAGCCGCAGACATGTCCGACGACTATAGGGTCGTCCCCACGACCCCGGGAGTAGATTGGCCCGCCACCGTCATGTCCGACGACTATAGGGTCGTCCCCACTACCCCGGGCCAAAGCTGGCCAGCCGCCAACATGTCCGACGACTATAGGGTCGTCCCCACGACCCCGGGACTAGGTTGGCCCGCCGCCGACTTGTCCAACGACTATAGGGTCGTCCCCACGACCCCGGGACTAGGTTGGCCCGCCGTCGACTTGTCCGACGACTTTAGGGTCGTCTCCACGACCCCGGGACTAGGTTGGTCTGCCGCCGACACGTCCGACGACTATAGGTTCGTCCCCGCGACCACGGGCCAAAGATGCCCTGCCGCCGACATGTCCGACGACTATAGGGTCGTCCCCACGACCCCGGGACTAGGTTGGCCCGCCGCCGACATGTCCGACGACTATAGGGTCGTCTCCACGACCCCGGGACTAGGTTGGCCTGCCGCCGGCATGTCCGACGACTATAGGGTCGTCCCCGCGACCACGGGCCAAAGATGCCCTGCCGCCGACATGTCCGACGACTATAGGGTCGTCCCCACGACCCCGGGACTAGGTTGGCCCGCCGCCGACTTGTCCAACGACTATAGGGTCGTCCCCACGACCCCGGGACTAGGTTGGCCCGCCGCCGACTTGTCCAACGACTATAGGGTCGTCCCCACGAACCCGGGACTAGGTTGGCCCGCCGCCGACATGTCCCACGTCTATAGGGTCGTCTCCACGGCCCGGGACTAGGTTGGCCAGCCGCAGACATGTCCGACGACTATAGGGTCGTCCCCACGACCCCGGGAGTAGATTGGCCCGCCACCGTCATGTCCGACGACTATAGGGTCGTCCCCACTACCCCGGGCCAAAGCTGGCCAGCCGCCAACATGTCCGACGACTATAGGGTCGTCCCCACGACCCCGGGACTAGGTTGGCCCGCCGCCGACTTGTCCAACGACTATAGGGTCGTCCCCACGACCCCGGGACTAGGTTGGCCCGCCGTCGACTTGTCCGACGACTTTAGGGTCGTCTCCACGACCCCGGGACTAGGTTGGTCTGCCGCCGACACGTCCGACGACTATAGGTTCGTCCCCGCGACCACGGGCCAAAGATGCCCTGCCGCCGACATGTCCGACGACTATAGGGTCGTCCCCACGACCCCGGGACTAGGTTGGCCCGCCGCCGACATGTCCGACGACTATAGGGTCGTCTCCACGACCCCGGGACTAGGTTGGCCTGCCGCCGGCATGTCCGACGACTATAGGGTCGTCCCCGCGACCACGGGCCAAAGATGCCCTGCCGCCGACATGTCCGACGACTATAGGGTCGTCCCCACGACCCCGGGACTAGGTTGGCCCGCCGCCGACTTGTCCAACGACTATAGGGTCGTCCCCACGACCCCGGGACTAGGTTGGCCCGCCGCCGACTTGTCCGACGACTTTAGGGTCGTCTCCACGACCCCGGGACTAGGTTGGCCCGCCGCCGACTAGTCCGACGACTATAGGGTCGTCCCAACGACCCCGGGACTAGATTGGCCCGCCACCGTCATGTCCGACGACTATAGGGTCGTCCCAACGACCCCGGGACTAGATTGGCCCGCCACCGATATGTCCGACGTCTATAGGGTCGTCTCCACGACCCCGGGACTAGATTGGCCCGCCACCGTCATGTCCGACGACTATAGGGTCGCCTCCACGACCACGGGCCAAAGTTGCCCTGCCGCCGACATGTCCGACGACTATAGGGTCGTCCCCACGACCCCCGGGACTAGGTTGGCCCCCCGCCGACATGTCCGACGTCTATAGGGTCGTCCCCACGACCACGGGCCAAAGTTGCCCTGCCGCCGACATGTCCGACGACTATAGGGTCGTCCCCACTACCCCGGGCCAAAGCTGGCCAGCCGCCAACATGTCCGACGACTATAGGGTCGTCCCCACGACCCCGAGACTAGGTTGGCCCGCCGCCGACTTGTCCAACGACTATAGGGTCGTCCCCACGCCCCGGGCCAAAGTTGACCTGCCGCCGACGTGTCCTACGACTATGGGGTCGTCCCCACGACCACGGGACTAGGTTGGCCAGCCGCCGACATGTCCGACGACTATAGGGTCGTCCCCACGACCCCCGGGACTAGGTTGGCCCCCCGCCGACATGTCCGACGACTATAGGGTCGTCTCCACGACCTCGGGACTAGGTTGGCCAGCCGCCGAAATGTCCGACGACTATAGGGTCGTCCCCACGAACCCGGGACTAGGTTGGCCCGCCGCCGACATGTCCGACGTCTATAGGGTCGTCCCCACGGCCCGGGACTAGGTTGGCCAGCCGCAGACATGTCCGACGACTATAGGGTCGTCCCCACGACCCCGGGAGTAGATTGGCCCGCCACCGTCATGTCCGACGACTATTGGGTCGTCCCCACTACCCCGGGCCAAAGCTGGCCAGCCGCCAACATGTCCGACGACTATAGGGTCGTCCCCACGACCCCGGGACTAGGTTGGCCCGCCGCCGACTTGTCCAACGACTATAGGGTCGTCCCCACGACCCCGGGACTAGGTTGGCCCGCCGCCGACTTGTCCAACGACTATAGGGTCGTCCCCACGAACCCGGGACTAGGTTGGCCCGCCGCCGACATGTCCCACGTCTATAGGGTCGTCTCCACGGCCCGGGACTAGGTTGGCCAGCCGCAGACATGTCCGACGACTATAGGGTCGTCCCCACGACCCCGGGAGTAGATTGGCCCGCCACCGTCATGTCCGACGACTATAGGGTCGTCCCCACTACCCCGGGCCAAAGCTGGCCAGCCGCCAACATGTCCGACGACTATAGGGTCGTCCCCACGACCCCGGGACTAGGTTGGCCCGCCGCCGACTTGTCCAACGACTATAGGGTCGTCCCCACGACCCCGGGACTAGGTTGGCCCGCCGTCGACTTGTCCGACGACTTTAGGGTCGTCTCCACGACCCCGGGACTAGGTTGGTCTGCCGCCGACACGTCCGACGACTATAGGTTCGTCCCCGCGACCACGGGCCAAAGATGCCCTGCCGCCGACATGTCCGACGACTATAGGGTCGTCCCCACGACCCCGGGACTAGGTTGGCCCGCCGCCGACATGTCCGACGACTATAGGGTCGTCTCCACGACCCCGGGACTAGGTTGGCCTGCCGCCGGCATGTCCGACGACTATAGGGTCGTCCCCGCGACCACGGGCCAAAGATGCCCTGCCGCCGACATGTCCGACGACTATAGGGTCGTCCCCACGACCCCGGGACTAGGTTGGCCCGCCGCCGACTTGTCCAACGACTATAGGGTCGTCCCCACGACCCCGGGACTAGGTTGGCCCGCCGCCGACTTGTCCGACGACTTTAGGGTCGTCTCCACGACCCCGGGACTAGGTTGGCCCGCCGCCGACTAGTCCGACGACTATAGGGTCGTCCCAACGACCCCGGGACTAGATTGGCCCGCCACCGTCATGTCCGACGACTATAGGGTCGTCCCAACGACCCCGGGACTAGATTGGCCCGCCACCGATATGTCCGACGTCTATAGGGTCGTCTCCACGACCCCGGGACTAGATTGGCCCGCCACCGTCATGTCCGACGACTATAGGGTCGCCTCCACGACCACGGGCCAAAGTTGCCCTGCCGCCGACATGTCCGACGACTATAGGGTCGTCCCCACGACCCCCGGGACTAGGTTGGCCCCCCGCCGACATGTCCGACGTCTATAGGGTCGTCCCCACGACCACGGGCCAAAGTTGCCCTGCCGCCGACATGTCCGACGACTATAGGGTCGTCCCCACTACCCCGGGCCAAAGCTGGCCAGCCGCCAACATGTCCGACGACTATAGGGTCGTCCCCACGACCCCGAGACTAGGTTGGCCCGCCGCCGACTTGTCCAACGACTATAGGGTCGTCCCCACGACCCCGGGACTAGGTTGGCCCGCCACCGTCATGTCCGACGACTATAGGGTCGCCTCCACGACCACGGGCCAAAGTTGCCCTGCCGCCGACATGTCCGACGACTATAGGGTCGTCCCCACGACCCCCGGGACTAGGTTGGCCCCCCGCCGACATGTCCGACGTCTATAGGGTCGTCCCCACGACCACGGGCCAAAGTTGCCCTGCCGCCGACATGTCCGACGACTATAGGGTCGTCCCCACTACCCCGGGCCAAAGCTGGCCAGCCGCCAACATGTCCGACGACTATAGGGTCGTCCCCACGACCCCGGGACTAGGTTGGCCCGCCGCCGACATGTCCGACGACTATAGGGTCGTCTCCACGACCCCGGGACTAGGTTGGCCTGCCGCCGGCATGTCCGACGACTATAGGGTCGTCCCCGCGACCACGGGCCAAAGATGCCCTGCCGCCGACATGTCCGACGACTATAGGGTCGTCCCCACGACCCCGGGACTAGGTTGGCCCGCCGCCGACTTGTCCAACGACTATAGGGTCGTCCCCACGACCCCGGGACTAGGTTGGCCCGCCGCCGACTTGTCCGACGACTTTAGGGTCGTCTCCACGACCCCGGGACTAGGTTGGCCCGCCGCCGACTTGTCCAACGACTACAGGGTCGTCCCCACGACCCCGGGACTAGGTTGGCCCGCTGCCGACATGTCCGACGATTATAGGGTCGTCCCCACGACCCCGGGACTAGGTTGGCCCGCCGCCGACATGTCCGTAGACTATAGGGTCGTCCCCACGCGCCGGGCCAAAGTTGACCTGCCGCCGACGTGTCCTACGACTATGGGGTCGTCCCCACGACCACGGGACTAGGTTGGCCAGCCGCCGACATGTCCGACGACTATAGGGTCGTCCCCACCACCCCGGGTCTAGGTTGGCCAGCCGCCGACATGTCCGACGAATATAGGGTCGTCCCCACGACCATGGGCCAAAGTTGCCCTGCCGCCGACATGTCCGACGACTATAGGGTCGTCCCCACGACCACTGGCCAAAGGTGCCCAGCCGCCGACATGTCCGACGACTATAGGGTCGTCCCCACTACCACGGGCCAAAGCTGGCCAGCCGCCGACTTGTCCGACGATTATAGGGTCGTCCCTACCACCCCGGGAATAGGTTGCTCAGCCGCCGACATGTCCGACGTCTATAGGGTCGTCCCCTCGACCCCGGGGCTAGATTGGCCCGGCACCGCCATGTCCGACGACTATAGGGTCGTCCCCACGACCCCGGGAGTAGGTTGGCCTGCCGCCGACTTGTCCGACGACTATAGGGTCGTCCCCAAGGCCCAGGGACTAGGTTGGCCCGCCGCCGACATGTCCTACGACTATAGGGTCGTCCCCACGACCCCGGGACTAGGTTGGCCCGCCGCCGACTTGTCCGACGACTATAGGGTCGTCCCCACGACCCTGGGACTAGGTTGGCCAGTCACCGACATGTCCGACGACTATAGGGTCGTCCCCACGACCACAGGCCAAAGTTGCCCAGCCGCCGACATGTCCGACGACTATAGGGTCGTCCCCACGACCACGGGCCATAGTTGCCCTGCCGCCGACATGTCCGACGACTATAGGGTCGTCCCCACGACCCCGGGACTAGGTTGGCCCGCCGCCGACATGTCCGACGACTATAGGGTCGTCCCCACGCCCCGGTCCAAAGTTGGCCAGCCGCCGACATGTCCGACGACTATAGGGTCGTCCCCACGACCCCGGGACTAGATTGGCCCGCCACCGTCATGTCCGACGACTATACGGTCGTCCCCACGACCCCGGGACTAGGTTGGCCTGCCGCCGACTTGTCCGACGACTATAGGGTCGTCCCCACGACCACTGGCCAAAGTTGCCCAGCCGCAGACATGTCCGACGACTATAGGGTCGTCCCCACGACCCCGGGACTAGGTTGGCCCGCCGCCGACATGTCCGACGACTATAGGGTCGTCCCCACGACCCCGGGACTAGATTGGCCCGCCACCGTCATGTCCGACGACTGTACGGTCGTCCCCACGACCCCGGGACTAGGTTCGCCCGCCGCCGACATGTCCGACGACTATACGGTCGTCCTCGCGACCACGGGACTAGGTTGGCCCGCCGCCGACTTGTCCGACGACTATAGGGTCGTCCCCACGACCCCGGGACTAGGTTGGCCCGCTGCCGACTTGTCCGACGACTATAGGGTCGTCCCCACGACCCCGGGAGTAGGTTGGCCCGCCGCCGACTTGTCCGACGACTATAGGGTCGTCCCCAAGACCCCGGGACTAGGTTGGCCAGCCGCCGACCTGTCCGACGACTATAGGGTCGTCCCCACGACCCCGGGACTAGGTTGGCCCGCTGCCGACTTGTCCGACGACTATAGGGTCGTCCCCACGACCACGGGCCAAAGTTGCCCTGCTGCCGACATGTCCGACGACTATAGGGGCGTCCCCACGATCCCGGGACTAGGTTGGCCCGCCGCCGACATGTCCGACGACTATAGGGTCGTCCCCACGACCACTGGCCAAAGTTGCCCAGCCGCCGACATGTCCGACGACTATAGGGTCGTCCCCACGACCCCGGGACTAGGTTGGCCCGCCGCCGACATGTCCGACGTCTATATGGTCGTCCCCACGACCCCTGGGCTAGATTGGCCCGCCACGGTCATGTCCGACGACTATAGGTTCGTCCCTACGACCCTGGGCATACGTTGGCCTGCCGCCGACATGTCCGACGACTATAGGGTCGTCCCCACGACCCCGGGACTAGATTGGCCCGCCACCGTCATGTCCGACGACTATACGGTCGTCCCCACGACCCCGGTACTAGGTTGGCCCGCCGCCGACGTGTCCTACGACTATGGGGTCGTCCCCACGACCACGGGTCTTGGTTGGCCAGCCGCCGACATGTCCGACGACTATAGGGTCGTCCCCACGAACCCGGGACTACGTTGGCCAGTCACCGACATGTCCGACGACTATAGGGTCGTCCCCACGACCACGGGCCAAAGTTGCCCTGCCGCCGACATGTCCGACGACTATAGGGTCGTCCCCACGACCCCGGGACTAGGTTGGCCCGCCGCCGACATGTCCGACGACTATAGGGTCGTCCCCACGACCCCGGGACTAGGTCGGCCCGCCGCCGACTTGTCCGACGACTATAGGGTCGTCCCCAGGACCCCGGGACTAGGTCGGCCCGACGCCGACTTGTCCGACGACTATAGTGTCGTCCCCACGACCCGGGCCAAAGTTGGACAGCCGCCGACATGTCCGACGACTATAGGGTCGTCCCCGCGAACCCGGGACTACGTTGGCCAGTCACCGACATGTCCGACGACTATAGGGTCGTCCCCACGACCACGGGCCAAAGTTGGCCAGCCGCCGACATGTCCGACGACTATAGGGTCGTCCCCACGACCACGGGCCAATGTTGCCCAGCCGCCGACATGTCCGACGACTATAGGGTCGTCCCCACGACCCCGGGACTAGATTGGCCCGCCACCGTCATGTCCGACGACTATACGGTCGTCCCCACGACCCCGGTACTAGGTTGGCCCGCCGCCGACGTGTCCTACGACTATGGGGTCGTCCCCACGACCACGGGTCTTGGTTGGCCAGCCGCCGACATGTCCGACGACTATAGGGTCGTCCCCACGAACCCGGGACTACGTTGGCCAGTCACCGACATGTCCGACGACTATAGGGTCGTCCCCACGACCACGGGCCAAAGTTGCCCTGCCGCCGACATGTCCGACGACTATAGGGTCGTCCCCACGACACCGGGTCTAGGTTGGCCCGCCGTCGACTTTTCCGACGACTATAGGGTCGTCCCCACGACCATGGGCCAAATTTGCCCTGCCGCCGACATGTCCGACGACTATAGGGTCGTCCCCACGACCACTGGCCAAAGTTGCCCAGCCGCCGACACGTCCGACGACTATAGGGTCGTCCCCACTACCCCGGGCCAAAGCTGGCCAGCCGCCGACTTGTCCGACGACTATAGGGTCGTCCCCACGACCCCGGGACTAGATTGGCCCGCCACCGTCATGTCCGACGACTATACGGTCGTCCCCACGACCCCGGTACTAGGTTGGCCAGCCGCCGACATGTCCGACGACTATAGGGTCGTCCCCACGACCACTGGCCAAAGTTGCCCAGCCGCCGACATGTCCGACGACTATAGGGTCGTCCCCACTACCCCGGGCCAAAGCTGGCCAGCCGCCGACTTGACCGACGATTATAGGGTCGTCCCTACCACCCCGAGACTAGGTTGGCCAGCCGCCGACATGTCCGACGACTATAGGGTCGTCCCCACGACCCCGGGAGTAGGTTGGCCTGCCGCCGACTTGTCCGACGACTATAGGGTCGTCCCCAAGGCCCAGGGACTAGGTTGCCCCGCCGCCGACATGTCCTACGACTATAGGGTCGTCCCCACGACCATGGGCCAAATTTGCCCTGCCGCCGACATGTCCGACGACTATAGGGTCGTCCCCACGACCACTGGCCAAAGTTGCCCAGCCGCCGACATGTCCGACGACTATAGGGTCGTCCCCACTACCCCGGGCCAAAGCTGGCCAGCCGCCGACTTGTCCGACGATTATAGGGTCGTCCCTACCACCGCGGGACTAGGTTGGCCAGCCGCCGACATGTCCGACGACTATAGGGTCGTCCCCACGACCACTGGCCAAAGTTGCCCAGCCGCCGACATGTCCGACGACTATAGGGTCGTCCCCACTACCCCGGGCCAAAGCTGGCCAGCCGCCGACTTGTCCGACGATTATAGGGTCGTCCCTACCACCGCGGGACTAGGTTGGCCAGTCACCGACATGTCCGACGACTATAGGGTCGTCCCCACGACCACGGGCCAAAGTTGGCCAGCCGCCGACATGTCCGACGACTATAGGGTCGTCCCCACGACCACGGGCCAATGTTGCCCAGCCGCCGACATGTCCGACGACTATAGGGTCGTCCCCACGACCCCGGGACTAGATTGGCCCGCCACCGTCATGTCCGACGACTATACGGTCGTCCCCACGACCCCGGTACTAGGTTGGCCCGCCGCCGACGTGTCCTACGACTATGGGGTCGTCCCCACGACCACGGGTCTTGGTTGGCCAGCCGCCGACATGTCCGACGACTATAGGGTCGTCCCCACGAACCCGGGACTACGTTGGCCAGTCACCGACATGTCCGACGACTATAGGGTCGTCCCCACGACCACGGGCCAAAGTTGGCCAGCCGCCGACATGTCCGACGACTATAGGGTCGTCCCCACGACCATGGGCCAAATTTGCCCTGCCGCCGACATGTCCGACGACTATAGGGTCGTCCCCACGACCACTGGCCAAAGTTGCCCAGCCGCCGACATGTCCGACGACTATAGGGTCGTCCCCACTACCCCGGGCCAAAGCTGGCCAGCCGCCGACTTGTCCGACGATTATAGGGTCGTCCCTACCACCGCGGGACTAGGTTGGCCAGCCGCCGACATGTCCGACGTCTATAGGGTCGTCCCCTCGACCCCGGGGCTAGATTGCCCCGGCACCGCCATGTCCGACGACTATAGGGTCGTCCCCACGACCCCGGGAGTAGGTTGGCCTGCCGCCGACTTGTCCGACGACTATAGGGTCGTCCCCAAGGCCCGGGGACTAGGTTGGCCCGCCGCCGACATGTCCTACGACTATAGGGTCGTCCCCACGACCCCGGGACAAGGTTGGCCCGCCGCCGACTTGTCCGACGACTATAGGGTCGTCCCCACGACCCCGGGTCTAGGTTGGCCCGCCGTCGACTTTTCCGACGACTATAGGGTCGTCCCCACGACCATGGGCCAAATTTGCCCTGCCGCCGACATGTCCGACGACTATAGGGTCGTCCCCACGACCACTGGCCAAAGTTGCCCAGCCGCCGACATGTCCGACGACTATAGGGTCGTCCCCACTACCCCGGGCCAAAGCTGGCCAGCCGCCGACTTGTCCGACGATTATAGGGTCGTCCCTACCACCGCGGGACTAGGTTGGCCAGCCGCCGACATGTCCGACGACTATAGGGTCGTCCCCACGACCACTGGCCAAAGTTGCCCAGCCGCCGACATGTCCGACGACTATAGGGTCGTCCCCACTACCCCGGGCCAAAGCTGGCCAGCCGCCGACTTGACCGACGATTATAGGGTCGTCCCTACCACCCCGAGACTAGGTTGGCCAGCCGCCGACATGTCCGACGACTATAGGGTCGTCCCCACGACCCCGGGAGTAGGTTGGCCTGCCGCCGACTTGTCCGACGACTATAGGGTCGTCCCCAAGGCCCAGGGACTAGGCTGGCCCGCCGCCGACATGTCCTACGACTATAGGGTCGTCCCCACGACCACTGGCCAAAGTTGCCCAGCCGCAGACATGTCCGACGACTATAGGGTCGTCTTCACGACCCCGGGACTAGATTGGCCCGCCGCCGACATGTCCGTAGACTATAGGGTCGTCCCCACGCCCCGGGCCAAAGTTGGCCTGCCGCCGACGTGTCCTACGACTATGGGGTCGTCCCCACGACCCCGGGACTAGGTTGGCCCGCCGCCGACATGTCCGTAGACTATAGGGTCGTCCCCACGCCCCGGGCCAAAGTTGGCCTGCCGCCGACGTGTCCTACGACTATGGGGTCGTCCCCACGACCCGGGCCAAAGTTGGACAGCCGCCGACATGTCCGACGACTATAGGGTCGTCCCCGCGAACCCGGGACTACGTTGGCCAGTCACCGACATGTCCGACGACTATAGGGTCGTCCCCACGACCACGGGCCAAAGTTGGCCAGCCGCCGACATGTCCGACGACTATAGGGTCGTCCCCACGACCACGGGCCAATGTTGCCCAGCCGCCGACATGTCCGACGACTATAGGGTCGTCCCCACGACCCCGGGACTAGATTGGCCCGCCACCGTCATGTCCGACGACTATACGGTCGTCCCCACGACCCCGGTACTAGGTTGGCCCGCCGCCGACGTGTCCTACGACTATGGGGTCGTCCCCACGACCACGGGTCTTGGTTGGCCAGCCGCCGACATGTCCGACGACTATAGGGTCGTCCCCACGAACCCGGGACTACGTTGGCCAGTCACCGACATGTCCGACGACTATAGGGTCGTCCCCACGACCACGGGCCAAAGTTGCCCTGCCGCCGACATGTCCGACGACTATAGGGTCGTCCCCACGACCCCGGGACTAGGTTGGCCTGCCGCCGACATATCCGACGACTATAGGGTCGTCCCCACGACCCCGGGACTAGGTTGGCCCGCCGCCGACTTGTCCGACGACTATAGGGTCGTCCCCAGGACCCCGGGACTAGGTCGGCCCGACGCCGACTTGTCCGACGACTATAGTGTCGTCCCCACGACCCGGGCCAAAGTTGGACAGCCGCCGACATGTCCGACGACTATAGGGTCGTCCCCGCGAACCCGGGACTACGTTGGCCAGTCACCGACATGTCCGACGACTATAGGGTCGTCCCCACGACCACGGGCCAAAGTTGGCCAGCCGCCGACATGTCCGACGACTATAGGGTCGTCCCCACGACCACGGGCCAATGTTGCCCAGCCGCCGACATGTCCGACGACTATAGGGTCGTCCCCACGACCCCGGGACTAGATTGGCCCGCCACCGTCATGTCCGACGACTATACGGTCGTCCCCACGACCCCGGTACTAGGTTGGCCCGCCGCCGACGTGTCCTACGACTATGGGGTCGTCCCCACGACCACGGGTCTTGGTTGGCCAGCCGCCGACATGTCCGACGACTATAGGGTCGTCCCCACGAACCCGGGACTACGTTGGCCAGTCACCGACATGTCCGACGACTATAGGGTCGTCCCCACGACCACGGGCCAAAGTTGCCCTGCCGCCGACATGTCCGACGACTATAGGGTCGTCCCCACGACACCGGGTCTAGGTTGGCCCGCCGTCGACTTTTCCGACGACTATAGGGTCGTCCCCACGACCATGGGCCAAATTTGCCCTGCCGCCGACATGTCCGACGACTATAGGGTCGTCCCCACGACCACTGGCCAAAGTTGCCCAGCCGCCGACACGTCCGACGACTATAGGGTCGTCCCCACTACCCCGGGCCAATGCTGGCCAGCCGCCGACTTGTCCGACGACTATAGGGTCGTCCCCACGACCCCGGGACTAGATTGGCCCGCCACCGTCATGTCCGACGACTATACGGTCGTCCCCACGACCCCGGTACTAGGTTGGCCAGCCGCCGACATGTCCGACGACTATAGGGTCGTCCCCACGACCACTGGCCAAAGTTGCCCAGCCGCCGACATGTCCGACGACTATAGGGTCGTCCCCACTACCCCGGGCCAAAGCTGGCCAGCCGCCGACTTGACCGACGATTATAGGGTCGTCCCTACCACCCCGAGACTAGGTTGGCCAGCCGCCGACATGTCCGACGACTATAGGGTCGTCCCCACGACCCCGGGAGTAGGTTGGCCTGCCGCCGACTTGTCCGACGACTATAGGGTCGTCCCCAAGGCCCAGGGACTAGGTTGCCCCGCCGCCGACATGTCCTACGACTATAGGGTCGTCCCCACGACCATGGGCCAAATTTGCCCTGCCGCCGACATGTCCGACGACTATAGGGTCGTCCCCACGACCACTGGCCAAAGTTGCCCAGCCGCCGACATGTCCGACGACTATAGGGTCGTCCCCACTACCCCGGGCCAAAGCTGGCCAGCCGCCGACTTGTCCGACGATTATAGGGTCGTCCCTACCACCGCGGGACTAGGTTGGCCAGCCGCCGACATGTCCGACGACTATAGGGTCGTCCCCACGACCACTGGCCAAAGTTGCCCAGCCGCCGACATGTCCGACGACTATAGGGTCGTCCCCACTACCCCGGGCCAAAGCTGGCCAGCCGCCGACTTGACCGACGATTATAGGGTCGTCCCTACCACCCCGAGACTAGGTTGGCCAGCCGCCGACATGTCCGACGACTATAGGGTCGTCCCCACGACCCCGGGAGTAGGTTGGCCTGTCACCGACTTGTCCGACGACTATAGGGTCGTCCCCAAGGCCCAGGGACTAGGCTGGCCCGCCGCCGACATGTCCAACGACTATAGGGTCGTCCCCACGACCACTGGCCAAAGTTGCCCAGCCGCCGACACGTCCGACGACTATAGGGTCGTCCCCACGACACCGGGTCTAGGTTGGCCCGCCGTCGACTTTTCCGACGACTATAGGGTCGTCCCCACGACCATGGGCCAAATTTGCCCTGCCGCCGACATGTCCGACGACTATAGGGTCGTCCCCACGACCACTGGCCAAAGTTGCCCAGCCGCCGACACGTCCGACGACTATAGGGTCGTCCCCACTACCCCGGGCCAAAGCTGGCCAGCCGCCGAATTGTCCGACGATTATAGGGTCGTCCCTACCACCCCGGGACTAGGTTGGCCAGCCGCCGACATGTCCGACGTCTATAGGGTCGTCCCCTCGACCCCGGGGATAGATTGCCCCGGCACCGCCATGTCCGACGACTATAGGGTCGTCCCCACGACCCCGGGAGTAGGTTGGCCTGCCGCCGACTTGTCCGACGACTATAGGGTCGTCCCCAAGGCCCAGGGACTAGGTTGCCCCGCCGCCGACATGTCCTACGACTATAGGGTCGTCCCCACGACCCCGGGACTAGGTTGGCCTGCCGCCGAAATGTCCGACGACTATACGGTCGTCCCCACGACCACGGGACTAGGTTGGCCCGCCGCCGACTTGTCCGACGACTATAGGGTCGTCCCCACGACCCCGGGAGTAGGTTGGCCCGCCGCCGACTTGTCCGACGACTATAGGGTCGTCCCCAAGACCCCGGGACTAGGTTGGCCAGCCGCCGACCTGTCCGACGACTATAGGGTCGTCCCCACGACCCCGGGACTAGGTTGGCCCGCTGCCGACTTGTCCGACGACTATAGGGTCGTCCCCACGACCACGGGCCAAAGTTGCCCTGCTGCCGACATGTCCGACGACTATAGGGGCGTCCCCACGATCCCGGGACTAGGTTGGCCCGCCGCCGACATGTCCGACGACTATAGGGTCGTCCCCACGACCACTGGCCAAAGTTGCCCAGCCGCCGACATGTCCGACGACTATAGGGTCGTCCCCACGACCATGGGCCAAATTTGCCCTGCCGCCGACATGTCCGACGACTATAGGGTCGTCCCCACGACCACTGGCCAAAGTTGCCCAGCCGCCGACATGTCCGACGACTATAGGGTCGTCCCCACTACCCCGGGCTAGATTGGCCCGCCACGGTCATGTCCTACGACTATAGGGTCGTCCCCACGACCACTGGCCAAAGTTGCCCAGCCGCAGACATGTCCGACGACTATAGGGTCGTCCCCACGAACCCGGGACTACGTTGGCCAGTCACCGACATGTCCGACGACTATAGGGTCGTCCCCACGACCACGGGCCAAAGTTGCCCTGCCGCCGACATGTCCGACGACTATAGGGTCGTCCCCACGACCCCGGGTCTAGGTTGGCCCGCCGTCGACTTTTCCGACGACTATAGGGTCGTCCCCACGACCATGGGCCAAATTTGCCCTGCCGCCGACATGTCCGACGACTATAGGGTCGTCCCCACGACCACTGGCCAAAGTTGCCCAGCCGCCGACATGTCCGACGACTATAGGGTCGTCCCCACTACCCCGGGCCAAAGCTGGCCAGCCGCCGACTTGTCCGACGATTATAGGGTCGTCCCTACCACCGCGGGACTAGGTTGGCCAGCCGCCGACATGTCCGACGTCTATAGGGTCGTCCCCTCGACCCCGGGGCTAGATTGCCCCGGCACCGCCATGTCCGACGACTATAGGGTCGTCCCCACGACCCCGGGAGTAGGTTGGCCTGCCGCCGACTTGTCCGACGACTATAGGGTCGTCCCCAAGGCCCAGGGACTAGGTTGGCCCGCCGCCGACATGTCCTACGACTATAGGGTCGTCCCCACGACCCCGGGACTAGGTTGGCCCGCCGCCGACTTGTCCGACGACTATAGGGTCGTCCCCACGACCCCGGGACTAGGTTGGCCAGTCACCGACATGTCCGACGACTATAGGGTCGTCCCCACGACCCCGGACTAGGTTGGCCCGCCGCCGACATGTCCGACGACTATAGGGTCGTCCCCATGACCCCGGGACTACGTTGGCCAGTCACCGACATGTCCGACGACTATAGGGTCGTCCCCACGACCACGGGCCAAAGTTGGCCAGCCGCCGACATGTCCGACGACTATAGGGTCGTCCCCACGACCACGGGCCAATGTTGCCCAGCCGCCGACATGTCCGACGACTATAGGGTCGTCCCCACTACCCCGGGCCAAAGCTGGCCAGCCGCCGACTTGACCGACGATTATAGGGTCGTCCCTACCACCCCGAGACTAGGTTGGCCAGCCGCCGACATGTCCGACGACTATAGGGTCGTCCCCACGACCCCGGGACTAGATTGGCCCGCCACCGTCATGTCCGACGACTATTCGGTCGTCCCCACGACCCCGGTACTAGGTTGGCCCGCCGCCAACGTGTCCTACGACTATGGGGTCGTCCCCACGACCACGGGTCTTGGTTGGCCAGCCGCCGACATGTCCGACGACTATAGGGTCGTCCCCACGAACCCGGGACTACGTTGGCCAGTCACTGACATGTCCGACGACTATAGGGTCGTCCCCACGACCACGGGCCAAAGTTGCCCTGCCGCCGACGTGTCCTACGACTATGGGGTCGTCCCCACGACCACGGGTCTTGGTTGGCCAGCCGCCGACATGTCCGACGACTATAGGGTCGTCCCCACGACCCCGGGACTAGGTTGGCCAGTCACCGACATGTCCGACGACTATAGGGTCGTCCCCACGACCACAGGCCAAAGTTGCCCAGCCGCCGACATGTCCGACGACTATAGGGTCGTCCCCACGACCACGGGCCAAAGTTGCCCTGCCGCCGACATGTCCGACGACTATAGGGTCGTCCCCACGACCCCGGGACTAGGATGGCCCGCCGCCGACTTGTCCGACGACTATAGGGTCGTCCCCACGACCCCGGGACTAGATTGCCCCGCCACCGTCATGTCCGACGACTACAGGGTCGTCCCCACGACCCCGGTACTAGATTGGCCCACCACCGTCATGTCCGACGACTACAGGGTCGTCCCCATGACCCCGGGACTAGGTTGGCCCGCCGCCGACTTGTCCGACGACTATAGGGTCGTCCCCAGGACCACGGGACTAGGTTGGCCCGCCGCCGACTTGTCCGACGACTATAGGGTCGTCCCCACGACCCCGGGACTAGGTTGGCCCGCCGCCGACATGTCCGACGACTATAGGGTCATCCCCATGACCCCGGGACTAGGTTGGCCCGCCGCCGACATGTCCAACGACTATACGGTCGTCCTCACGACCACGGGACTAGGTTGGCCCGCCGCCGACTTGTCCGACGACTATACGGTCGTCCTCGCGACCACGGGACTAGGTTGGCCCGCGCCGACTTGTCCGACGACTATACGGTCGTCCCCACGACCACGGGACTAGGTTGGCCCGCCGCCGACTTGTCCGACGACTATAGGGTCGTCCCCAGGACCCCGGGACAAGGTCGGCCCGCCGCCGACTTGTCCGACGACTATAGGGTCGTCCCCACGACCCGGGCCAAAGTTGGACAGCCGCCGACATGTCCGACGACTATAGGGTCGTCCCCGCGAACCCGGGACTACGTTGGCCAGTCACCGACATGTCCGACGACTATAGGGTCGTCCCCACGACCACGGGCCAAAGTTGGCCAGCCGCCGACATGTCCGACGACTATAGGGTCGTCCCCGCGAACCCGGGACTACGTTGGCCAGTCACCGACATGTCCGACGACTATAGGGTCGTCCCCACGACCACGGGCCAAAGTTGCCCTGCCGCCGACATGTCCGACGACTATAGGGTCGTCCCCACGACCATGGGCCAAATTTGCCCTGCCGCCGACATGTCCGACGACTATAGGGTCGTCCCCACGACCACTGGCCAAAGTTGCCCAGCCGCCGACATGTCCGACGACTATAGGGTCGTCCCCACTACCCCGGGCCAAAGCTGGCCAGCCGCCGACTTGTCCGACGATTATAGGGTCGTCCCTACCACCGCGGGACTAGGTTGGCCAGCCGCCGACATGTCCGACGTCTATAGGGTCGTCCCCTCGACCCCGGGGCTAGATTGCCCCGGCACCGCCATGTCCGACGACTATAGGGTCGTCCCCACGACCCCGGGAGTAGGTTGGCCTGCCGCCGACTTGTCCGACGACTATAGGGTCGTCCCCAAGGCCCGGGGACTAGGTTGGCCCGCCGCCGACATGTCCTACGACCATAGGGTCGTCCCCACGACCCCGGGACAAGGTTGGCCCGCCGCCGACTTGTCCGACGACTATAGGGTCGTCCCCACGACCCCGGGTCTAGGTTGGCCCGCCGTCGACTTTTCCGACGACTATAGGGTCGTCCCCACGACCATGGGCCAAATTTGCCCTGCCGCCGACATGTCCGACGACTATAGGGTCGTCCCCACGACCACTGGCCAAAGTTGCCCAGCCGCCGACATGTCCGACGACTATAGGGTCGTCCCCACTACCCCGGGCCAAAGCTGGCCAGCCGCCGACTTGTCCGACGATTATAGGGTCGTCCCTACCACCGCGGGACTAGGTTGGCCAGCCGCCGACATGTCCGACGACTATAGGGTCGTCCCCACGACCACTGGCCAAAGTTGCCCAGCCGCCGACATGTCCGACGACTATAGGGTCGTCCCCACTACCCCGGGCCAAAGCTGGCCAGCCGCCGACTTGACCGACGATTATAGGGTCGTCCCTACCACCCCGAGACTAGGTTGGCCAGCCGCCGACATGTCCGACGACTATAGGGTCGTCCCCACGACCCCGGGAGTAGGTTGGCCTGCCGCCGACTTGTCCGACGACTATAGGGTCGTCCCCAAGGCCCAGGGACTAGGCTGGCCCGCCGCCGACATGTCCTACGACTATAGGGTCGTCCCCACGACCACTGGCCAAAGTTGCCCAGCCGCAGACATGTCCGACGACTATAGGGTCGTCTTCACGACCCCGGGACTAGATTGGCCCGCCGCCGACATGTCCGTAGACTATAGGGTCGTCCCCACGCCCCGGGCCAAAGTTGGCCTGCCGCCGACGTGTCCTACGACTATGGGGTCGTCCCCACGACCCCGGGACTAGGTTGGCCCGCCGCCGACATGTCCGTAGACTATAGGGTCGTCCCCACGCCCCGGGCCAAAGTTGGCCTGCCGCCGACGTGTCCTACGACTATGGGGTCGGCCCCACGACCCGGGCCAAAGTTGGACAGCCGCCGACATGTCCGACGACTATAGGGTCGTCCCCGCGAACCCGGGACTACGTTGGCCAGTCACCGACATGTCCGACGACTATAGGGTCGTCCCCACGACCACGGGCCAAAGTTGGCCAGCCGCCGACATGTCCGACGACTATAGGGTCGTCCCCACGACCACGGGCCAATGTTGCCCAGCCGCCGACATGTCCGACGACTATAGGGTCGTCCCCACGACCCCGGGACTAGATTGGCCCGCCACCGTCATGTCCGACGACTATACGGTCGTCCCCACGACCCCGGTACTAGGTTGGCCCGCCGCCGACGTGTCCTACGACTATGGGGTCGTCCCCACGACCACGGGTCTTGGTTGGCCAGCCGCCGACATGTCCGACGACTATAGGGTCGTCCCCACGAACCCGGGACTACGTTGGCCAGTCACCGACATGTCCGACGACTATAGGGTCGTCCCCACGACCACGGGCCAAAGTTGCCCTGCCGCCGACATGTCCGACGACTATAGGGTCGTCCCCACGACCCCGGGACTAGGTTGGCCTGCCGCCGACATATCCGACGACTATAGGGTCGTCCCCACGACCCCGGGACTAGGTTGGCCCGCCGCCGACTTGTCCGACGACTATAGGGTCGTCCCCAGGACCCCGGGACTAGGTCGGCCCGACGCCGACTTGTCCGACGACTATAGTGTCGTCCCCACGACCCGGGCCAAAGTTGGACAGCCGCCGACATGTCCGACGACTATAGGGTCGTCCCCGCGAACCCGGGACTACGTTGGCCAGTCACCGACATGTCCGACGACTATAGGGTCGTCCCCACGACCACGGGCCAAAGTTGGCCAGCCGCCGACATGTCCGACGACTATAGGGTCGTCCCCACGACCACGGGCCAATGTTGCCCAGCCGCCGACATGTCCGACGACTATAGGGTCGTCCCCACGACCCCGGGACTAGATTGGCCCGCCACCGTCATGTCCGACGACTATACGGTCGTCCCCACGACCCCGGTACTAGGTTGGCCCGCCGCCGACGTGTCCTACGACTATGGGGTCGTCCCCACGACCACGGGTCTTGGTTGGCCAGCCGCCGACATGTCCGACGACTATAGGGTCGTCCCCACGAACCCGGGACTACGTTGGCCAGTCACCGACATGTCCGACGACTATAGGGTCGTCCCCACGACCACGGGCCAAAGTTGCCCTGCCGCCGACATGTCCGACGACTATAGGGTCGTCCCCACGACACCGGGTCTAGGTTGGCCCGCCGTCGACTTTTCCGACGACTATAGGGTCGTCCCCACGACCATGGGCCAAATTTGCCCTGCCGCCGACATGTCCGACGACTATAGGGTCGTCCCCACGACCACTGGCCAAAGTTGCCCAGCCGCCGACACGTCCGACGACTATAGGGTCGTCCCCACTACCCCGGGCCAAAGCTGGCCAGCCGCCGACTTGTCCGACGACTATAGGGTCGTCCCCACGACCCCGGGACTAGATTGGCCCGCCACCGTCATGTCCGACGACTATACGGTCGTCCCCACGACCCCGGTACTAGGTTGGCCAGCCGCCGACATGTCCGACGACTATAGGGTCGTCCCCACGACCACTGGCCAAAGTTGCCCAGCCGCCGACATGTCCGACGACTATAGGGTCGTCCCCACTACCCCGGGCCAAAGCTGGCCAGCCGCCGACTTGACCGACGATTATAGGGTCGCCCCTACCACCCCGAGACTAGGTTGGCCAGCCGCCGACATGTCCGACGACTATAGGGTCGTCCCCACGACCCCGGGAGTAGGTTGGCCTGCCGCCGACTTGTCCGACGACTATAGGGTCGTCCCCAAGGCTCAGGGACTAGGTTGCCCCGCCGCCGACATGTCCTACGACTATAGGGTCGTCCCCACGACCATGGGCCAAATTTGCCCTGCCGCCGACATGTCCGACGACTATAGGGTCGTCCCCACGACCACTGGCCAAAGTTGCCCAGCCGCCGACATGTCCGACGACTATAGGGTCGTCCCCACTACCCCGGGCCAAAGCTGGCCAGCCGCCGACTTGTCCGACGATTATAGGGTCGTCCCTACCACCGCGGGACTAGGTTGGCCAGCCGCCGACATGTCCGACGACTATAGGGTCGTCCCCACGACCACTGGCCAAAGTTGCCCAGCCGCCGACATGTCCGACGACTATAGGGTCGTCCCCACTACCCCGGGCCAAAGCTGGCCAGCCGCCGACTTGTCCGACGATTATAGGGTCGTCCCTACCACCGCGGGACTAGGTTGGCCAGTCACCGACATGTCCGACGACTATAGGGTCGTCCCCACGACCACGGGCCAAAGTTGGCCAGCCGCCGACATGTCCGACGACTATAGGGTCGTCCCCACGACCACGGGCCAATGTTGCCCAGCCGCCGACATGTCCGACGACTATAGGGTCGTCCCCACGACCCCGGGACTAGATTGGCCCGCCACCGTCATGTCCGACGACTATACGGTCGTCCCCACGACCCCGGTACTAGGTTGGCCCGCCGCCGACGTGTCCTACGACTATGGGGTCGTCCCCACGACCACGGGTCTTGGTTGGCCAGCCGCCGACATGTCCGACGACTATAGGGTCGTCCCCACGAACCCGGGACTACGTTGGCCAGTCACCGACATGTCCGACGACTATAGGGTCGTCCCCACGACCACGGGCCAAAGTTGGCCAGCCGCCGACATGTCCGACGACTATAGGGTCGTCCCCACGACCATGGGCCAAATTTGCCCTGCCGCCGACATGTCCGACGACTATAGGGTCGTCCCCACGACCACTGGCCAAAGTTGCCCAGCCGCCGACATGTCCGACGACTATAGGGTCGTCCCCACTACCCCGCGCCAAAGCTGGCCAGCCGCCGACTTGTCCGACGATTATAGGGTCGTCCCTACCACCGCGGGACTAGGTTGGCCAGCCGCCGACATGTCCGACGTCTATAGGGTCGTCCCCTCGACCCCGGGGCTAGATTGCCCCGGCACCGCCATGTCCGACGACTATAGGGTCGTCCCCACGACCCCGGGAGTAGGTTGGCCTGCCGCCGACTTGTCCGACGACTATAGGGTCGTCCCCAAGGCCCGGGGACTAGGTTGGCCCGCCGCCGACATGTCCTACGACTATAGGGTCGTCCCCACGACCCCGGGACAAGGTTGGCCCGCCGCCGACTTGTCCGACGACTATAGGGTCGTCCCCACGACCCCGGGTCTAGGTTGGCCCGCCGTCGACTTTTCCGACGACTATAGGGTCGTCCCCACGACCATGGGCCAAATTTGCCCTGCCGCCGACATGTCCGACGACTATAGGGTCGTCCCCACGACCACTGGCCAAAGTTGCCCAGCCGCCGACATGTCCGACGACTATAGGGTCGTCCCCACTACCCCGGGCCAAAGCTGGCCAGCCGCCGACTTGTCCGACGATTATAGGGTCGTCCCTACCACCGCGGGACTAGGTTGGCCAGCCGCCGACATGTCCGACGACTATAGGGTCGTCCCCACGACCACTGGCCAAAGTTGCCCAGCCGCCGACATGTCCGACGACTATAGGGTCGTCCCCACTACCCCGGGCCAAAGCTGGCCAGCCGCCGACTTGACCGACGATTATAGGGTCGTCCCTACCACCCCGAGACTAGGTTGGCCAGCCGCCGACATGTCCGACGACTATAGGGTCGTCCCCACGACCCCGGGAGTAGGTTGGCCTGCCGCCGACTTGTCCGACGACTATAGGGTCGTCCCCAAGGCCCAGGGACTAGGCTGGCCCGCCGCCGACATGTCCTACGACTATAGGGTCGTCCCCACGACCACTGGCCAAAGTTGCCCAGCCGCAGACATGTCCGACGACTATAGGGTCGTCTTCACGACCCCGGGACTAGATTGGCCCGCCGCCGACATGTCCGTAGACTATAGGGTCGTCCCCACGCCCCGGGCCAAAGTTGGCCTGCCGCCGACGTGTCCTACGACTATGGGGTCGTCCCCACGACCCCGGGACTAGGTTGGCCCGCCGCCGACATGTCCGTAGACTATAGGGTCGTCCCCACGCCCCGGGCCAAAGTTGGCCTGCCGCCGACGTGTCCTACGACTATGGGGTCGTCCCCACGACCCGGGCCAAAGTTGGACAGCCGCCGACATGTCCGACGACTATAGGGTCGTCCCCGCGAACCCGGGACTACGTTGGCCAGTCACCGACATGTCCGACGACTATAGGGTCGTCCCCACGACCACGGGCCAAAGTTGGCCAGCCGCCGACATGTCCGACGACTATAGGGTCGTCCCCACGACCACGGGCCAATGTTGCCCAGCCGCCGACATGTCCGACGACTATAGGGTCGTCCCCACGACCCCGGGACTAGATTGGCCCGCCACCGTCATGTCCGACGACTATACGGTCGTCCCCACGACCCCGGTACTAGGTTGGCCCGCCGCCGACGTGTCCTACGACTATGGGGTCGTCCCCACGACCACGGGTCTTGGTTGGCCAGCCGCCGACATGTCCGACGACTATAGGGTCGTCCCCACGAACCCGGGACTACGTTGGCCAGTCACCGACATGTCCGACGACTATAGGGTCGTCCCCACGACCACGGGCCAAAGTTGCCCTGCCGCCGACATGTCCGACGACTATAGGGTCGTCCCCACGACCCCGGGACTAGGTTGGCCTGCCGCCGACATATCCGACGACTATAGGGTCGTCCCCACGACCCCGGGACTAGGTTGGCCCGCCGCCGACTTGTCCGACGACTATAGGGTCGTCCCCAGGACCCCGGGACTAGGTCGGCCCGACGCCGACTTGTCCGACGACTATAGTGTCGTCCCCACGACCCGGGCCAAAGTTGGACAGCCGCCGACATGTCCGACGACTATAGGGTCGTCCCCGCGAACCCGGGACTACGTTGGCCAGTCACCGACATGTCCGACGACTATAGGGTCGTCCCCACGACCACGGGCCAAAGTTGGCCAGCCGCCGACATGTCCGACGACTATAGGGTCGTCCCCACGACCACGGGCCAATGTTGCCCAGCCGCCGACATGTCCGACGACTATAGGGTCGTCCCCACGACCCCGGGACTAGATTGGCCCGCCACCGTCATGTCCGACGACTATACGGTCGTCCCCACGACCCCGGTACTAGGTTGGCCCGCCGCCGACGTGTCCTACGACTATGGGGTCGTCCCCACGACCACGGGTCTTGGTTGGCCAGCCGCCGACATGTCCGACGACTATAGGGTCGTCCCCACGAACCCGGGACTACGTTGGCCAGTCACCGACATGTCCGACGACTATAGGGTCGTCCCCACGACCACGGGCCAAAGTTGCCCTGCCGCCGACATGTCCGACGACTATAGGGTCGTCCCCACGACACCGGGTCTAGGTTGGCCCGCCGTCGACTTTTCCGACGACTATAGGGTCGTCCCCACGACCATGGGCCAAATTTGCCCTGCCGCCGACATGTCCGACGACTATAGGGTCGTCCCCACGACCACTGGCCAAAGTTGCCCAGCCGCCGACACGTCCGACGACTATAGGGTCGTCCCCACTACCCCGGGCCAAAGCTGGCCAGCCGCCGACTTGTCCGACGACTATAGGGTCGTCCCCACGACCCCGGGACTAGATTGGACCGCCACCGTCATGTCCGACGACTATACGGTCGTCCCCACGACCCCGGTACTAGGTTGGCCAGCCGCCGACATGTCCGACGACTATAGGGTCGTCCCCACGACCACTGGCCAAAGTTGCCCAGCCGCCGACATGTCCGACGACTATAGGGTCGTCCCCACTACCCCGGGCCAAAGCTGGCCAGCCGCCGACTTGACCGACGATTATAGGGTCGTCCCTACCACCCCGAGACTAGGTTGGCCAGCCGCCGACATGTCCGACGACTATAGGGTCGTCCCCACGACCCCGGGAGTAGGTTGGCCTGCCGCCGACTTGTCCGACGACTATAGGGTCGTCCCCAAGGCCCAGGGACTAGGTTGCCCCGCCGCCGACATGTCCTACGACTATAGGGTAGTCCCCACGACCATGGGCCAAATTTGCCCTGCCGCCGACATGTCCGACGACTATAGGGTCGTCCCCACGACCACTGGCCAAAGTTGCCCAGCCGCCGACATGTCCGACGACTATAGGGTCGTCCCCACTACCCCGGGCCAAAGCTGGCCAGCCGCCGACTTGTCCGACGATTATAGGGTCGTCCCTACCACCGCGGGACTAGGTTGGCCAGCCGCCGACATGTCCGACGACTATAGGGTCGTCCCCACGACCACTGGCCAAAGTTGCCCAGCCGCCGACATGTCCGACGACTATAGGGTCGTCCCCACTACCCCGGGCCAAAGCTGGCCAGCCGCCGACTTGACCGACGACTATAGGGTCGTCCCCACGACCCCGGGACTAGATTGGCCCGCCACCGTCATGTCCGACGACTATACGGTCGTCCCCACGACCCCGGTACTAGGTTGGCCCGCCGCCGACGTGTCCTACGACTATGGGGTCGTCCCCACGACCACGGGTCTTGGTTGGCCAGCCGCCGACATGTCCGACGACTATAGGGTCGTCCCCACGAACCCGGGACTACGTTGGCCAGTCACCGACATGTCCGACGACTATAGGGTCGTCCCCACGACCACGGGCCAAAGTTGCCCTGCCGCCGACATGTCCGACGACTATAGGGTCGTCCCCACGACCCCGGGACTAGGTTGGCCTGCCGCCGACATATCCGACGACTATAGGGTCGTCCCCACGACCCCGGGACTAGGTTGGCCCGCCGCCGACTTGTCCGACGACTATAGGGTCGTCCCCAGGACCCCGGGACTAGGTCGGCCCGACGCCGACTTGTCCGACGACTATAGTGTCGTCCCCACGACCCGGGCCAAAGTTGGACAGCCGCCGACATGTCCGACGACTATAGGGTCGTCCCCGCGAACCCGGGACTACGTTGGCCAGTCACCGACATGTCCGACGACTATAGGGTCGTCCCCACGACCACGGGCCAAAGTTGGCCAGCCGCCGACATGTCCGACGACTATAGGGTCGTCCCCACGACCACGGGCCAATGTTGCCCAGCCGCCGACATGTCCGACGACTATAGGGTCGTCCCCACGACCCCGGGACTAGATTGGCCCGCCACCGTCATGTCCGACGACTATACGGTCGTCCCCACGACCCCGGTACTAGGTTGGCCCGCCGCCGACGTGTCCTACGACTATGGGGTCGTCCCCACGACCACGGGTCTTGGTTGGCCAGCCGCCGACATGTCCGACGACTATAGGGTCGTCCCCACGAACCCGGGACTACGTTGGCCAGTCACCGACATGTCCGACGACTATAGGGTCGTCCCCACGACCACGGGCCAAAGTTGCCCTGCCGCCGACATGTCCGACGACTATAGGGTCGTCCCCACGACACCGGGTCTAGGTTGGCCCGCCGTCGACTTTTCCGACGACTATAGGGTCGTCCCCACGACCATGGGCCAAATTTGCCCTGCCGCCGACATGTCCGACGACTATAGGGTCGTCCCCACGACCACTGGCCAAAGTTGCCCAGCCGCCGACACGTCCGACGACTATAGGGTCGTCCCCACTACCCCGGGCCAAAGCTGGCCAGCCGCCGACTTGTCCGACGACTATAGGGTCGTCCCCACGACCCCGGGACTAGATTGGCCCGCCACCGTCATGTCCGACGACTATACGGTCGTCCCCACGACCCCGGTACTAGGTTGGCCAGCCGCCGACATGTCCGACGACTATAGGGTCGTCCCCACGACCACTGGCCAAAGTTGCCCAGCCGCCGACATGTCCGACGACTATAGGGTCGTCCCCACTACCCCGGGCCAAAGCTGGCCAGCCGCCGACTTGACCGACGATTATAGGGTCGTCCCTACCACCCCGAGACTAGGTTGGCCAGCCGCCGACATGTCCGACGACTATAGGGTCGTCCCCACGACCCCGGGAGTAGGTTGGCCTGCCGCCGACTTGTCCGACGACTATAGGGTCGTCCCCAAGGCCCAGGGACTAGGTTGCCCCGCCGCCGACATGTCCTACGACTATAGGGTCGTCCCCACGACCATGGGCCAAATTTGCCCTGCCGCCGACATGTCCGACGACTATAGGGTCGTCCCCACGACCACTGGCCAAAGTTGCCCAGCCGCCGACATGTCCGACGACTATAGGGTCGTCCCCACTACCCCGGGCCAAAGCTGGCCAGCCGCCGACTTGTCCGACGATTATAGGGTCGTCCCTACCACCGCGGGACTAGGTTGGCCAGCCGCCGACATGTCCGACGACTATAGGGTCGTCCCCACGACCACTGGCCAAAGTTGCCCAGCCGCCGACATGTCCGACGACTATAGGGTCGTCCCCACTACCCCGGGCCAAAGCTGGCCAGCCGCCGACTTGACCGACGATTATAGGGTCGTCCCTACCACCCCGAGACTAGGTTGGCCAGCCGCCGACATGTCCGACGACTATAGGGTCGTCCCCACGACCCCGGGAGTAGGTTGGCCTGCCGCCGACTTGTCCGACGACTATAGGGTCGTCCCCAAGGCCCAGGGACTAGGCTGGCCCGCCGCCGACATGTCCAACGACTATAGGGTCGTCCCCACGACCACTGGCCAAAGTTGCCCAGCCGCCGACACGTCCGACGACTATAGGGTCGTCCCCACGACACCGGGTCTAGGTTGGCCCGCCGTCGACTTTTCCGACGACTATAGGGTCGTCCCCACGACCATGGGCCAAATTTGCCCTGCCGCCGACATGTCCGACGACTATAGGGTCGTCCCCACGACCACTGGCCAAAGTTGCCCAGCCGCCGACACGTCCGACGACTATAGGGTCGTCCCCACTACCCCGGGAGTAGGTTGGCCTGCCGCCGACTTGTCCGACGACTATAGGGTCGTCCCCAAGGCCCAGGGACTAGGCTGGCCAGCCGCCGACTTGTCCGACGATTATAGGGTCGTCCCTACCACCCCGAGACTAGGTTGGCCAGCCGCCGACATGTCCGACGACTATAGGGTCGTCCCCACGACCCCGGGAGTAGGTTGGCCTGCCGCCGACTTGTCCGACGACTATAGGGTCGTCCCCAAGGCCCAGGGACTAGGCTGGCCAGCCGCCGACTTGTCCGACGATTATAGGGTCGTCCCTACCACCCCGGGACTAGGTTGGCCAGCCGCCGACATGTCCGACGTCTATAGGGTCGTCCCCTCGACCCCGGGGCTAGATTGCCCCGGCACCGCCATGTCCGACGACTATAGGGTCGTCCCCACGGCCCCGGGAGTAGGTTGGCCTGCCGCCGACTTGTCCGACGACTATAGGGTCGTCCCCAAGGCCCAGGGACTAGGTTGCCCCGCCGCCGACATGTCCTACGACTATAGGGTCGTCCCCACGACCCCGGGACTAGGTTGGCCTGCCGCCGAAATGTCCGACGACTATACGGTCGTCCCCACGACCACGGGACTAGGTTGGCCCGCCGCCGACTTGTCCGACGACTATAGGGTCGTCCCCACGACCCCGGGAGTAGGTTGGCCCGCCGCCGACTTGTCCGACGACTATAGGGTCGTCCCCAAGACCCCGGGACTAGGTTGGCCAGCCGCCGACCTGTCCGACGACTATAGGGTCGTCCCCACGACCCCGGGACTAGGTTGGCCCCCTGCCGACTTGTCCGACGACTATAGGGTCGTCCCCACGACCACGGGCCAAAGTTGCCCTGCTGCCGTCATGTCCGACGACTATAGGGGCGTCCCCACGATCCCGGGACTAGGTTGGCCCGCCGCCGACATGTCCGACGACTATAGGGTCGTCCCCACGACCACTGGCCAAAGTTGCCCAGCCGCCGACATGTCCGACGACTATAGGGTCGTCCCCACGACCCCGGGACTAGGTTGGCCCGCCGCCGACATGTCCGACGTCTATATGGTCGTCCCCACGACCCCTGGGCTAGATTGGCCCGCCACGGTCATGTCCGACGACTATAGGTTCGTCCCTACGACCCTGGGCATACGTTGGCCTGCCGCCGACATGTCCGACGACTATAGGGTCGTCCCCACTACCCCGGGCCAAAGCTGGCCAGCCGGCGACTTGTCCGACGATTATAGGGTCGTCCCTACCACCCCGAGACTAGGTTGGCCAGCCGCCGACATGTCCGACGACTATAGGGTCGTCCCCACGACCCCGGGAGTAGGTTGGCCTGCCGCCGACTTGTCCGACGACTATAGGGTCGTCCCCAAGGCCCAGGGACTAGGCTGGCCCGCCGCCGACATGTCCTACGACTATAGGGTCGTCCCCACGACCACTGGCCAAAGTTGCCCAGCCGCAGACATGTCCGACGACTATAGGGTCGTCCCCACGAACCCGGGACTACGTTGGCCAGTCACCGACATGTCCGACGACTATAGGGTCGTCCCCACGACCACGGGCCAAAGTTGCCCTGCCGCCGACATGTCCGACGACTATAGGGTCGTCCCCACGACCCCGGGTCTAGGTTGGCCCGCCGTCGACTTTTCCGACGACTATAGGGTCGTCCCCACGACCCCGGGACTAGGTTGGCCCGCCGCCGACATGTCCGACGTCTATAGATGTCGTCCCCACGACCCCGGGGCTAGATTGCCACGGCACCGTCATGTCCGACGACTATAGGGTCGTCCCCACGACCCCGGGACTAGGTTGGCCCGCCGCCGACATGCCCGACGACTATAGGGTCGTCCCCGCGACCCCGGGACTAGGTTGGCCCGCCGCCGACATGTCCGACGACTATAGGGTCGTCCCCACGACCCCGGGACTAGGTCGGCCCGCCGCCGACTTGTCCGACGAATATAGGGTCGTCCCCACGACCCGGGCCAAAGTTGGACAGCCGCCGACATGTCCGACGACTATAGGGTCGTCCCCGCGAACCCGGGACTACGTTGGCCAGTCACCGACATGTCCGACGACTATAGGGTCGTCCCCACGACCACGGGCCAAAGTTGGCCAGCCGCCGACATGTCCGACGACTATAGGGTCGTCCCCACGACCACGGGCCAATGTTGCCCAGCCGCCGACATGTCCGACGACTATAGGGTCGTCCCCACGACCCCGGGACTAGATTGGCCCGCCACCGTCATGTCCGACGACTATACGGTCGTCCCCACGACCCCGGTACTAGGTTGGCCCGCCGCCGACGTGTCCTACGACTATGGGGTCGTCCCCACGACCACGGGTCTTGGTTGGCCAGCCGCCGACATGTCCGACGACTATAGGGTCGTCCCCACGAACCCGGGACTACGTTGGCCAGTCACCGACATGTCCGACGACTATAGGGTCGTCCCCACGACCACGGGCCAAAGTTGCCCTGCCGCCGACATGTCCGACGACTATAGGGTCGTCCCCACGACCCCGGGTCTAGGTTGGCCCGCCGTCGACTTTTCCGACGACTATAGGGTCGTCCCCACGACCATGGGCCAAATTTGCCCTGCCGCCGACATGTCCGACGACTATAGGGTCGTCCCCACGACCACTGGCCAAAGTTGCCCAGCCGCCGACATGTCCGACGACTATAGGGTCGTCCCCACTACCCCGGGCCAAAGCTGGCCAGCCGCCGACTTGTCCGACGATTATAGGGTCGTCCCTACCACCGCGGGACTAGGTTGGCCAGCCGCCGACATGTCCGACGTCTATAGGGTCGTCCCCTCGACCCCGGGGCTAGATTGCCCCGGCACCGCCATGTCCGACGACTATAGGGTCGTCCCCACGACCCCGGGAGTAGGTTGGCCTGCCGCCGACTTGTCCGACGACTATAGGGTCGTCCCCAAGGCCCAGGGACTAGGTTGGCCCGCCGCCGACATGTCCTACGACTATAGGGTCGTCCCCACGACCCCGGGACTAGGTTGGCCCGCCGCCGACTTGTCCGACGACTATAGGGTCGTCCCCACGACCCCGGGACTAGGTTGGCCAGTCACCGACATGTCCGACGACTATAGGGTCGTCCCCACGACCCCGGACTAGGTTGGCCCGCCGCCGACATGTCCGACGACTATAGGGTCGTCCCCATGACCCCGGGACTACGTTGGCCAGTCACCGACATGTCCGACGACTATAGGGTCGTCCCCACGACCACGGGCCAAAGTTGGCCAGCCGCCGACATGTCCGACGACTATAGGGTCGTCCCCACGACCACGGGCCAATGTTGCCCAGCCGCCGACATGTCCGACGACTATAGGGTCGTCCCCACTACCCCGGGCCAAAGCTGGCCAGCCGCCGACTTGACCGACGATTATAGGGTCGTCCCTACCACCCCGAGACCAGGTTGGCCAGCCGCCGACATGTCCGACGACTATAGGGTCGTCCCTACGACCCCGGGACTAGATTGGCCCGCCACCGTCATGTCCGACGACTATTCGGTCGTCCCCACGACCCCGGTACTAGGTTGGCCCGCCGCCAACGTGTCCTACGACTATGGGGTCGTCCCCACGACCACGGGTCTTGGTTGGCCAGCCGCCGACATGTCCGACGACTATAGGGTCGTCCCCACGAACCCGGGACTACGTTGGCCAGTCACCGACATGTCCGACGACTATAGGGTCGTCCCCACGACCACGGGCCAAAGTTGCCCTGCCGCCGACGTGTCCTACGACTATGGGGTCGTCCCCACGACCACGGGTCTTGGTTGGCCAGCCGCCGACATGTCCGACGACTATAGGGTCGTCCCCACGACCCCGGGACTAGGTTGGCCAGTCACCGACATGTCCGACGACTATAGGGTCGTCCCCACGACCACAGGCCAAAGTTGCCCAGCCGCCGACATGTCCGACGACTATAGGGTCGTCCCCACGACCACGGGCCAAAGTTGCCCTGCCGCCGACATGTCCGACGACTATAGGGTCGTCCCCACGACCCCGGGACTAGGATGGCCCGCCGCCGACTTGTCCGACGACTATAGGGTCGTCCCCACGACCCCGGGACTAGATTGCCCCGCCACCGTCATGTCCGACGACTACAGGGTCGTCCCCACGACCCCGGTACTAGATTGGCCCACCACCGTCATGTCCGACGACTACAGGGTCGTCCCCATGACCCCGGGACTAGGTTGGCCCGCCGCCGACTTGTCCGACGACTATAGGGTCGTCCCCAGGACCACGGGACTAGGTTGGCCCGCCGCCGACTTGTCCGACGACTATAGGGTCGTCCCCACGACCCCGGGACTAGGTTGGCCCGCCGCCGACATGTCCGACGACTATAGGGTCATCCCCATGACCCCGGGACTAGGTTGGCCCGCCGCCGACATGTCCAACGACTATACGGTCGTCCTCACGACCACGGGACTAGGTTGGCCCGCCGCCGACTTGTCCGACGACTATACGGTCGTCCTCGCGACCACGGGACTAGGTTGGCCCGCGCCGACTTGTCCGACGACTATACGGTCGTCCCCACGACCACGGGACTAGGTTGGCCCGCCGCCGACTTGTCCGACGACTATAGGGTCGTCCCCAGGACCCCGGGACAAGGTCGGCCCGCCGCCGACTTGTCCGACGACTATAGGGTCGTCCCCACGACCCGGGCCAAAGTTGGACAGCCGCCGACATGTCCGACGACTATAGGGTCGTCCCCGCGAACCCGGGACTACGTTGGCCAGTCACCGACATGTCCGACGACTATAGGGTCGTCCCCACTACCCCGGGCCAAAGCTGGCCAGCCGCCGACTTGTCCGACGATTATAGGGTCGTCCCTACCACCCCGAGACTAGGTTGGCCAGCCGCCGACATGTCCGACGACTATAGGGTCGTCCCCACGACCCCGGGAGTAGGTTGGCCTGCCGCCGACTTGTCCGACGACTATAGGGTCGTCCCCAAGGCCCAGGGACTAGGCTGGCCCGCCGCCGACATGTCCTACGACTATAGGGTCGTCCCCACGACCACTGGCCAAAGTTGCCCAGCCGCAGACATGTCCGACGATTATAGGGTCGTCCCCACGACCCCGGGACTAGATTGGCCCGCCACCGTGATGTCCGACGACTATAGGGTCGTCTCCACGACCCCGGGACTAGGTTGGCCAGTCACCGACATGTCCGACGACTATAGGGTCGTCCCCACGACCACGGGCCAAAGTTGCCCAGCCGCCGACATGTCCGACGACTATAGGGTCGTCCCCACGACCCCGGGACTAGATTGGCCCGCCACCGTCATGTCCGACGACTATACGGTCGTCCCCTCGACCCCGGTACTAGGTTGGCCCGCCGCCGACGTGTCCTACGACTATGGGGTCGTCCCCACGACCACGGGTCTTGGTTGGCCAGCCGCCGACATGTCCGACGACTATAGGGTCGACCCCACGAACCCGGGACTACGTTGGCCAGTCACCGACATGTCCGACGACTATAGGGTCGTCCCCACGACCACGGGCCAAAGTTGCCCTGCCGCCGACATGTCCGACGACTATAGGGTCGTCCCCACGACCCCGGGTCTAGGTTGGCCCGCCGTCGAATTTTCCGACGACTATAGGGTCGTCCCCACGACCCCGGGACTAGGTTGGCCCGCCGCCGACATGTCCGACGTCTATAGATGTCGTCCCCACGACCCCGGGGCTAGATTGCCACGGCACCGTCATGTCCGACGACTATAGGGTCGTCCCCACGACCCCGGGCCTAGGTTGGCCCGCCGCCGACATGTCCGACGACTATAGGGTCGTCCCCACGACCCGGGCCAAAGTTGGACAGCCGCCGACATGTCCGACGGCTATAGGGTCGTCCCCGCGAACCCGGGACTACGTTGGCCAGTCACCGACATGTCCGACGACTATAGGGTGGTCGCCACGACCACGGGCCAAAGTTGGCCAGCCGCCGACATGTCCGACGACTATAGGGTCGTCCCCGCGAACCCGGGACTACGTTGGCCAGTCACCGACATGTCCGACGACTATAGGGTCGTCCCCACGACCACGGGCCAATGTTGCCCTGCCGCCGACATGTCCGACGACTATAGGGTCGTCCCCACGACCCCGGGTCTAGGTTGGCCCGCCGCCGACTTTTCCGACGACTATAGGGTCGTCCCCACGACCCCGGGACTAGGTTGGCCCGCCGCCGACATGTCCGACGTCTATAGGGTCGTCCCCACGACCCCGGGGCTAGATTGGCCCGCCACCGTCATGTCCGACGACTATAGGTTCGTCCCTACGACCCTGGGCATACGTTGGCCTGCCGCCGACATGTCCGACGACTATACGGTCGTCCTCACGACCACGGGACTAGGTTGGCCCGCCGCCGACTTGTCCGACGACTATACGGTCGTCCCCACGACCACGGGACTAGGTTGGCCCGCCGCCGACTTGTCCGAGGACTATAGGGTCGTCCCCAGGACCCCGGGACTAGGTCGGCCCGCCGCCGACTTGTCCGACGACTATAGGGTCGTCTCCACGACCCCGGGACTATGTTGGCCGGTCACCGACATGTCCGACGACTATAGGGTCGTCCCCACGACCACGGGCCAAAGTTGCCCTGCCGCCGACATGTCCGACGACTATAGGGTCGTCCCCACGACCACTGGCCAAAGTTGCCCAGCCGCCGACTTGTCCGACGACTATAGGGTCGTCTCCACGACCCCGGGACTAGGTTGGCCAGTCACCGACATGTCCGACGACTATAGGGTCGTCTCCACGACCCCGGGACTAGGTTGGCCGCCGCCGACATGTCCGACGACTATTGGGTCGTCCCCACGCCCCGGGCCAAAGTTGGCCAGCCGCCGACATGTCCGACGACTATAGGGTCGTCCCCACGACCCCGGGACTAGGTTGGCCCCCCGCCGACTTGTCCGACGACTATAGGGTCGTCCCCACGACCCCGGGACTAGGTTGGCCCGCCGCCGACATGTCCGACGATTATAGGGTCGTCCCCACGACCCCGGGTCTAGGTTGGCCAGCCGCCGTCATGTCCGACGACTATAGGGTCGTCCCCACGACCATGGGCCAAAGTTGCCCTGCCGCCGACATGTCCGACGACTATAGGGTCGTCCCCACGACCACTGGCCAAAGTTGCCCAGCCGCCGACATGTCCGACGACTATAGGGTCGTCCCCACCACCCCGGGTCTAGGTTGGCCAGCCGCCGACATGTCCGACGACTATAGGGTCGTCCCCACGACCATGGGCCAAAGTTGCCCTGCCGCCGACATGTCCGACGACTATAGGGTCGTCCCCACGACCACGGGCCAAAGTTGGCCAGCCGCCGACATGTCCGACGACTATAGGGTCGTCCCCGCGAACCCGGGACTACGTTGGCCAGTCACCGACATGTCCGACGACTATAGGGTCGTCCCCACGACCACGGGCCAAAGTTGCCCTGCCGCCGACATGTCCGACGACTATAGGGTCGTCCCCACGACCCCGGGTCTAGGTTGGCCCGCCGCCGACTTTTCCGACGACTATAGGGTCGTCCCCACGACCCCGGGACTAGGTTGGCCCGCCGCCGACATGTCCGACGTCTATAGGGTCGTCCCCACGACCCCGGGGCTAGATTGGCCCGCCACCGTCATGTCCGACGACTATAGGTTCGTCCCTACGACCCTGGGCATACGTTGGCCTGCCGCCGACATGTCCGACGACGATAGGGTCGTCCCCACGACCCCAGGACTAGGTTGGCCCGCCGCCGACATGTCCGTAGACTATAGGGTCGTCCCCACGCCCCGGGCCAAAGTTGGCCTGCCGCCGACGTGTCCTACGACTATGGGGTCGTCCCCACGACCACGGGACTAGGTTGGCCAGCCGCCGACATGTCCGAGGACTATAGGGTCGTCCCCACTACCCCGGGCCAAAGCTGGCCAGCCGCCGAATTGTCCGACGATTATAGGGTCGTCCCTACCACCCCGAGACTAGGTTGGCCAGCCGCCGACATGTCCGACGACTATAGGGTCGTCCCCACGACCCCGGGAGTAGGTTGGCCTGCCGCCGACTTGTCCGACGACTATAGGGTCGTCCCCAAGGCCCAGGGACTAGGCTGGCCCGCCGCCGACATGTCCTACGACTATAGGGTCGTCCCCACGACCACTGGCCAAAGTTGCCCAGCCGCAGACATGTCCGACGACTATAGGGTCGTCCCCACGACCCCGGGACTAGATTGGCCCGCCACCGTGATGTCCGACGACTATAGGGTCGTCTCCACGACCCCGGGACTAGGTTGGCCAGTCACCGACATGTCCGACGACTATAGGGTCGTCCCCACGACCACGGGCCAAAGTTGCCCAGCCGCCGACATGTCCGACGACTATAGGGTCGTCCCCACGACCCCGGGACTAGATTGGCCCGCCACCGTCATGTCCGACGACTATACGGTCGTCCCCTCGACCCCGGTACTAGGTTGGCCCGCCGCCGACGTGTCCTACGACTATGGGGTCGTCCCCACGACCACGGGTCTTGGTTGGCCAGCCGCCGACATGTCCGACGACTATAGGGTCGACCCCACGAACCCGGGACTACGTTGGCCAGTCACCGACATGTCCGACGACTATAGGGTCGTCCCCACGACCACGGGCCAAAGTTGCCCTGGCGCCGACATGTCCGACGACTATAGGGTCGTCCCCACGACCCCGGGTCTAGGTTGGCCCGCCGCCGACTTTTCCGACGACTATGGGGTCGTCCCCACGACCCCGGGAGTAGGTTGGCCCGCCGCCGACTTGTCCGACGACTATAGGGTCGTCCCCACGACCCCGGGACTAAGTTCGCCAGACGCCGACACGTCCGACGACTATAGGGTCGTCCCCACGACCCCGGGACTAGGTTGGCCCGCCGCCGACTTATCCGACGACTATAGGGTCGTCCCCACGCCCCCGGGACTAGGTTGGCCCGCCGCCGACTTGTCCGACGACTATAGGGTCGTCCCTACCACCCCCGGACTAGGTTGGCCAGCCGCCGACTTGGTCGACGACTATAGGGTCGTCCCTACCACCCCCGTACTAGGTTGGCCAGCCGCCGACTTGGTCGACGACTATAGGGTCGTCCCCACGACCCCGGGACTAGGTTGGCCCGCCGCCGACTTGTCCGACGACTATAGGGTCGTCCCCACGACCACGGGCCAAAGTTGCCCTGCCGCCGACATGTCCGACGACTATAGGGTCGTCCCCACGACCCCGGGACTAGGTTGGCCTGTCGCCGACATGCCCGACGACTATAGGGTCGTCCCCACGCCCCGGGCCAAAGTTGGCCAGCCGCCGACATGTCCGACGACTATAGGGTCGTCCCCACGACCCCGGGACTAGATTGGCCCGCCACCGTCATGTCCGACGACTATACGGTCGTCCCCGCGACCCCGGGACTAGGTTGGCCCGCCGCTGATGTGTCCTACGACTATGGAGTCGTCCCCACGACCACGAGACTAGGTTGGCCAGCCGCCGACATGTCCGACGACTATAGGGCCGTCCCCACGAACCCGGGACTAGGTTGGCCAGTCACCGACATATCCGACGACTATAGGGTCGTCCCCACGCCCCGGTCCAAAGTTGGCCAGCCGCCGACATGTCCGACGACTATAGGGTCGTCCCCACGACCCCGGGTCTAGGTTGGCCCGCCGCCGACTTGTCCGACGACTATAGGGTCGTCCCCACGACCACGGGCCAAAGTTGCCCTGGTGCCGACATGTCCGACGACTATAGGGTCGTCCCCACGACCCCGGGTCTAGGTTGGCCCGCCGCCGACTTTTCCGACGACTATGGGGTCGTCCCCACGACCCCGGGAGTAGGTTGGCCCGCCGCCGACTTGTTCGACGACTATAGGGTCGTCCCCACGACCACGGGCCAAAGTTGCCCTGGTGCCGACATGTCCGACGACTATAGGGTCGTCCCCACGACCCCGGGTCTAGGTTGGCCCGCCGCCGACTTTTCCGACGACTATGGGGTCGTCCCCACGACCCCGGGAGTAGGTTGGCCCGCCGCCGACTTGTTCGACGACTATAGGGTCGTCCCCACGACCCCGGGACTAAGTTGGCCAGACGCCGACACGTCCGACGACTATAGGGTCGTCCCCACGACCCCGGGACTAGGTTGGCCCGCCGCCGACATGTCCGACGACTATAGGGTCGTCCCCACGCCCCGGTCCAAAGTTGGCCAGCCGCCGACATGTCCGACGACTATGGGGTCGTCCCCACGACCCCGGGACTAGATTGGCCCGCCACCGTGATGTCCGACGACTATACGGTCGTCCCCGCGACCCCGGGACTAGGTTGGCCCGCCGCCGACGTGTCCTACGACTATGGGGTCGTCCCCACGACCACGAGACTAGGTTGGCCAGCCGCCGACATGTCCGACGACTATAGGGTCGTCCCCACGAACAAGGACTAGGTTGGCCAGTCACCGACATATCCGACGACTATAGGGTCGTCCCCACGACCACGGGCCAAAGTTGCCCTGGCGCCGACATGTCCGACGACTATAGGGTCGTCCCCACGACCCCGGGACTAGGTTGGCCCGCCGCCGACATGTCCGACGACTATAGGGTCGTCCCCACGCCCCGGTCCAATGTTGGCCAGCCGCCGACATGTCCGACGACTACGGGGTCGTCCCCACGACCCCGGGACTAGATTGGCCCGCCACCGTCATGTCCGACGACTATACGGTCGTCCCCACGTCCACTGGCCAAAGTTGCACAGCCGCAGACATGTCCGACGACTATAGGGTCGTCCCCACGACCCCGGGACTAGATTGGCCCGCCACCGTGATGTCCGACGACTATAGGGTCGTCCCCACGACCCCGGGACTAGATTGGCCGCCACCGTGATGTCCGACGAATATAGGGTCGTCTCCACGACCCCGGGACTAGGTTGGCCCGCCGCCGACTTGTCCGACGACTATAGGGTCGTCCCCACGACCACGGGCCAAAGTTGCCCTGCCGCCGACATGTCTGACGACTATAGGGTCGTCCCCACGATCCCGGGACTAGGTTGGCCAGTCACCGACATATCCGACGACTATAGGGTCGTCCCCACGACCACGGGCCAAAGTTGCCCTGGCGACGACATGTCCGACGACTATAGGGTCGTCCCCACGACCCCGGGTCTAGGTTGGCCCGCCGCCGACTTTTCCGGCGACTATGGGGTCGACCCCACGACCCCGGGAGTAGGTTGGCCCGCCGCCGACTTGTCCGACGACTATAGGGTCGTCCCCACGACCCCGGGACTAGGTTGGCCCGCCGCCGACATGTCCGACGACTATAGGGTCGTCCCCACGCCCCGGTCCAAAGTTGGCCAGCCGCCGACATGTCCGACGACTATAGGGTCGTCCCCACGAACCCGGGACTAGGTTGGCCAGTCACCGACATATCCGACGACTATAGGGTCGTCCCCACGACCACGGGCCAAAGTTGCCCTGGCGCCGACATGTCCGACGACTATAGGGTCGTCCCCACGACCCCGGGACTAGATTGGCCAGCCGCCAACATGTCCGACAACTATAGGGTCCTCTCCACGACCCCGGGACTAGGTTGGCCCGCCGCCGACTTGCCCGACGACTATAGGGTCGTCCCCACGACCACGGGCCAAGTTGCCCTGCCGCCGACATGTCCGACGACTATAGGGTCGTCCCCACGATCCCGGGACTAGGTTGGCCAGCCGCCGACATGTCCGACGACTATAGGGTCGTCCCCACGAACCCGGGACTAGGTTGGCCAGTCACCGACATATCCGACGACTATAGGGTCGTCCCCACGACCACGGGCCAAAGTTGCCCTGGCGACGACATGTCCGACGACTATAGGGTCGTCCCCACGACCCCGGGTCTAGGTTGGCCCGCCGCCGACTTTTCCGGCGACTATGGGGTCGACCCCACGACCCCGGGAGTAGGTTGGCCCGCCGCCGACTTGTCCGACGACTATAGGGTCGTCCCCACGACCCCGGGACTAGGTTGGCCCGCCGCCGACATGTCCGACGACTATAGGGTCGTCCCCACGCCCCGGTCCAAAGTTGGCCAGCCGCCGACATGTCCGACGACTATAGGGTCGTCCCCACGAACCCGGAACTAGGTTGGCCAGTCACCGACATATCCGACGACTATAGGGTCGTCCCCACGACCCCGGGACTAGGTTGGCCCGCCGCCGACTTGTCCGACGACTATAGGGTCGTCCCTACCACCCCCGGACTAGGTTGGCCAGCCGCCGACTTGGTCGACGACTATAGGGTCGTCCCCACGACCCCGGGACTAGGTTGGCCCGCCGCCGACTTGTCCGACGACTATAGGGTCGTCCCTACCACCCCGGGACTAGGTTGGCCAGCCGCCGACATGTCCGACGACTATAGGGTCGTCCCCACGACCCCGGGGCTAGATTGCCCCGGCACCGTCATGTCCGACGACTATAGGGTCTTCCCCACGTCCCCGGGACTAGATTGGCCCGCCACCGTCATGTCCGACGACTATACGGTCGTCCCCGCGACCCCGGGCCTAGGTTGGCCAGCCGCCGACTTGGTCGACGACTATAGGGTCGTCCCCACGACCCGGGACTAGGTTGGCCCGCCGCCGACTTGTCCGACGACTATAGGGTCGTCCCTACCACCCCGGGACTAGGTTGGCCAGCCGCCGACATGTCCGACGACTATAGGGTCGTCCCCACGACCCCGGGGCTAGATTGCCCCGGCACCGTCATGTCCGACGACTATAGGGTCGTCCCCACGTCCCCGGGACTAGATTGGACAGCCACCGTCATGTCCGACGACTATACGGTCGTCCCCGCGACCCCGGGACTAGGTTGGCCCGCCGCCGACGTGTCCTACGACTATGGGGTCGTCCCCACGACCACGAGACTAGGTTGGCCAGCCGCCGACATGTCCGACGACTATAGGGTCGTGCCCACGAACCCGGGACTAGGTTGGCCAGTCACCGACATATCCGACGACTACAGGGTCGTCCCCACGACCACGGGCCAAAGTTGCCCTGGCGCCGACATATCCGACGACTATAGGGTCGTCCCCACGACCCCGGGTCTAGGTTGGCCCGCCGCCGACTTTTCCGACGACTATGGGGTCGTCCCCACGACCCCGGGACTAGGTTGGCCCGCCGCCGACTTGTCCGACGACTATAGGGTCGTCCCTACCACCCCCGGACTAGGTTGGCCAGACGCCGACTTGGTCGACGACTATAGGGTCGTCCCCACGACCCCGGAACTAGGTTGGCCCGCCGCCGACTTGTCCGACGACTATAGGGTCGTCCCTACCACCCCGGGACTAGGTTGGCCAGCCGCCGACATGTCCGACGTCTATAGGGTCGTCCCCACGACCCCGGGACTAGGTTGGCCAGCCGCCGATATGTCCGACAACTATAGGGTCGTCTCCACGACCCCGGGACTAGGTTGGCCCGCCGCCGACTTGTCCGACGACTATAGGGTCGTCCCCACGACCCCGGGTCTAGGTTGGCCCGCCGCCGACTTTTCCGACGACTATGGGGTCGTCCCCACGACCCCGGGAGTAGGTTGGCCCGCCGCCGACTTGTCCGACGACTATAGGGTCGCCCCCACGACCCCGGGACTAAGTTCGCCAGACGCCGACACGTCCGACGACTATAGGGTCGTCCCCACGACCCCGGGACTAGGTTGGCCCGCCGCCGACTTATCCGACGACTATAGGGTCGTCCCCACGAACCCGGGACTAGGTTGGCCCGCCGCCGACTTGTCCGACGACTATAGGGTCGTCCCTACCACCCCCGGACTAGGTTGGCCAGCCGCCGACTTGGTCGACGACTATAGGGTCGTCCCCACGACCCCGGGTCTAGGTTGGCCCGCCGCCGACTTATCCGACGACTATAGGGTCATCCCTACCACCCCGGGGCTAGATTGCCCCGGCACCGTCACGTCCGACGACTATAGGGTCGTCTCCACGACCCCGGGACTAGGTTGGCCAGTCACCGGCATGTCCGACGACTATAGGGTCGTCTCCACGACCCCGGGACTAGGTTGGCCCGCCGCCGACTTGTACGACGACTATAGGGTCGTCCCCACGACCCCGGGACTAGATTGGCCAGCCGCCGACATGTCCGACAACTATAGGGTCCTCTCCACGACCCCGGGCCTAGGTTGGCCCGCCGCCGACATGTCCGACGACTATAGGGTCGTCCCCACGACCACGGGCCAAAGTTGCCCTGCCGCCGACATGTCCGACGACTATAGGGTCGTCCCCACGACCACGGGCGAAAGTTGCCCTGGCGACGACATGTCCGACGACTATAGGGTCGTCCCCACGACCCCGGGTCTAGGTTGGCCCGCCGCCGACTTTTCCGACGACTATGGGGTCGACCCCACGACCCCGGGAGTAGGTTGGCCCGCCGCCGACTTGTCCGACGACTATAGGGTCGTCCCCACGACCCCGGGACTAGGTTGGCCCGCCGCCGACATGTCCGACGACTATAGGGTCGTCCCCACGCCCCGGTCCAAAGTTGGCCAGCCGCCGACATGTCCGACGACTATAGGGTCGTCCCCACGAACCCGGGACTAGGTTGGCCAGTCACCGACATATCCGACGACTATAGGGTCGTCCCCACGACCCCGGGACTAGGTTGGCCCGCCGCCGACTTGTCCGACGACTATAGGGTCGTCCCTACCACCCCCGGACTAGGTTGGCCAGCCGCCGACTTGGTCGACGACTATAGGGTCGTCCCCACGACCCCGGGACTAGGTTGGCCCGCCGCCGACTTGTCCGACGACTATAGGGTCGTCCCTACCACCCCGGGACTAGGTTGGCCAGCCGCCGACATGTCCGACGACTATAGGGTCGTCCCCACGACCCCGGGGCTAGATTGCCCCGGCACCGTCATGTCCGACGACTATAGGGTCTTCCCCACGTCCCCGGGACTAGATTGGCCCGCCACCGCCATGTCCGACGACTATAGGGTCTTCCCCACGTCCCCGGGACTAGATTGGCCCGCCACCGTCATGTCCGACGACTATACGGTCGTCCCCGCGACCCCGGGCCTAGGTTGGCCAGCCGCCGACTTGGTCGACGACTATAGGGTCGTCCCCACGACCCCGGGACTAGGTTGGCCCGCCGCCGACTTGTCCGACGACTATAGGGTCGTCCCTACCACCCCGGGACTAGGTTGGCCAGCCGCCGACATGTCCGACGACTATAGGGTCGTCCCCACGACCCCGGGGCTAGATTGCCCCGGCACCGTCATGTCCGACGACTATAGGGTCGTCCCCACGTCCCCGGGACTAGATTGGACCGCCACCGTCATGTCCGACGACTATACGGTCGTCCCCGCGACCCCGGGACTAGGTTGGCCCGCCGCCGACGTGTCCTACGACTATGGGGTCGTCCCCACGACCACGAGACTAGGTTGGCCAGCCGCCGACATGTCCGACGACTGTAGGGTCGTGCCCACGAACCCGGGACTAGGTTGGCCAGTCACCGACATATCCGACGACTATAGGGTCGTCCCCACGACCACGGGCCAAAGTTGCCCTGGCGCCGACATGTCCGACGACTATAGGGTCGTCCCCACGACCCCGGGTCTAGGTTGGCCCGCCGCCGACTTTTCCGACGACTATGGGGTCGTCCCCACGACCCCGGGACTAGGTTGGCCCGCCGCCGACTTGTCCGACGACTATAGGGTCGTCCCTACCACCCCCGGACTAGGTTGGCCAGCCGCCGACTTGGTCGACGACTATAGGGTCGTCCCCACGACCCCGGGACTAGGTTGGCCCGCCGCCGACTTGTCCGACGACTATAGGGTCGTCCCTACCACCCCGGGACTAGGTTGGCCAGCCGCCGACATGTCCGACGTCTATAGGGTCGTCCCCACGACCCCGGGAGTAGGTTGGCCAGCCGCCGATATGTCCGACAACTATAGGGTCGTCTCCACGACCCCGGGACTAGGTTGGCCCGCCGCCGATTTGTCCGACGACTATAGGGTCGTCCCCACGACCCCGGGTCTAGGTTGGCCCGCCGCCGACTTTTCCGACGACTATGGGGTCGTCCCCACGACCCCGGGAGTAGGTTGGCCCGCCGCCGACTTGTCCGACGACTATAGGGTCGTCCCCACGACCCCGGGAGTAGGTTGGCCCGCCGCCGACTTGTCCGACGACTATAGGGTCGCCCCCACGACCCCGGGACTAAGTTCGCCAGACGCCGACACGTCCGACGACTATAGGGTCGACCCCACGACCCCGGGACTAGGTTGGCCCGCCGCCGACTTATCCGACGACTATAGGGTCGTCCCCACGACCCCGGGACTAGGTTGGCCCGCCGCCGACTTGTCCGACGACTATAGGGTCGTCCCTACCACCCCCGGACTAGGTTGGCCAGCCGCCGACTTGGTCGACGATTATAGGGTCGTCCCCACGCCCCGGTCCAAAGTTGGCCAGCCGCCGACATGTCCGACGACTATAGGGTCGTCCCCACGAACCCGGGACTAGGTTGGCCAGTCACCGACATATCCGACGACTATAGGGTCGTCCCCACGACCACGGGCCAAAGTTGCCCTGGCGCCGACATGTCCGACGACTATAGGGCCGTCCCCACGACCCCGGGTCTAGGTTGGCCCGCCGCCGACTTTTCCGACGACTATGGGGTCGTCCCCACGACCCCGGGAGTAGGTTGGCCCGCCGCCGACTTGTCCGACGACTATAGGGTCGTCCCCACGACCCCGGGACTAAGTTGGCCAGACGCCGACACGTCCGACGACTATAGGGTCGTCCCCACGACCCCGGGACTAGGTTGACCCGCCGCCGACTTATCCGACGACTATAGGGTCGTCCCCACGACCCCGGGACTAGGTTGGCCCGCCGCCGACTTGTCCGACGACTATAGGGTCGTCCCTACCACCCCCGGACTAGGTTGGCCAGCCGCCGACTTGGTCGACGACTATAGGGTCGTCCCCACGACCCCGGGACTAGGTTGGCCCGCCGCCGACTTGTCCGACGACTGTAGGGTCGTCCCTACCACCCCGGGACTAGGTTGGCCAGCCGCCGACATGTCCGACGACTATAGGGTCGTCCCCACGACCACGGGACTAGGTTGGCCAGCCGCCGTCATATCCGACGACTATAGGGTCGTCCCCACGTCCCCGGGACTAGATTGGCCCGCCACCGTCATGTCCGACGACTATACGGTCGTCCCCGCGACCCCGGGACTAGGTTGGCCCGCCGCCGACGTGTCCTACGACTATGGGGTCGTCCCCACGACCACGAGACTAGGTTGGCCAGCCGCCGACATGTCCGACGACTATAGGGTCGTCCCCACGAACCCGGGACTAGGTTGGCCAGTCACCGACATATCCGACGACTATAGGGTCGTCCCCACGACCACGGGCCAAAGTTGCCCTGGCGCCGACATGTCCGACGACTATAGGGTCGTCCCCACGACCCCGGGACTAGATTGGCCAGCCGCCGACATGTCCGACAACTATAGGGTCCTCTCCACGACCCCGGGACTAGGTTGGCCCGCCGCCGACTTGCCCGACGACTATAGGGTCGTCCCCACGACCACGGGCCAAAGTTGCCCTGCCGCCGACATGTCCGACGACTATAGGGTCGTCCCCACGATCCCGGGACTAGGTTGGCCCGCCGCCGACATGTCCGACAACTATAGGGTCGTCCCCACGCCCCGGTCCAAAGTTGGCCAGCCGCCGACATGTCCGACGACTATAGGGTCGTCCCCACGAACCCGGGACTAGGTTGGCCAGTCACCGACATATCCGACGACTATAGGGTCGTCCCCACGACCACGGGCCAAAGTTGCCCTGGCGACGACATGTCCGACGACTATAGGGTCGTCCCCACGACCCCGGGTCTAGGTTGGCCCGCCGCCGACATTTCCGGCGACTATGGGGTCGACCCCACGACCCCGGGAGTAGGTTGGCCCGCCGCCGACTTGTCCGACGACTATAGGGTCGTCCCCACGACCCCGGGACTAGGTTGGCCCGCCGCCGACATGTCCGACGACTATAGGGTCGTCCCCACGCCCCGGTCCAAAGTTGGCCAGCCGCCGACATGTCCGACGACTATAGGGTCGTCCCCACGAACCCGGGACTAGGTTGGCCAGTCACCGACATATCCGACGACTATAGGGTCGTCCCCACGACCCCGGGACTAGGTTGGCCCGCCGCCGACTTGTCCGACGACTATAGGGTCGTCCCTACCACCCCCGGACTAGGTTGGCCAGCCGCCGACTTGGTCGACGACTATAGGGTCGTCCCCACGACCCCGGGACTAGGTTGGCCCGCCGCCGACTTGTCCGACGACTATAGGGTCGTCCCTACCACCCCGGGACTAGGTTGGCCAGCCGCCGACATGTCCGACGACTATAGGGTCGTCCCCAGGACCCCGGGGCTAGATTGCCCCGGCACCGTCATGTCCGACGACTATAGGGTCTTCCCCACGTCCCCGGGACTAGATTGGCCCGCCACCGTCATGTCCGACGACTATACGGTCGTCCCCGCGACCCCGGGCCTAGGTTGGCCAGCCGCCGACTTGGTCGACGACTATAGGGTCGTCCCCACGACCCGGGACTAGGTTGGCCCGCCGCCGACTTGTCCGGCGACTATAGGGTCGTCCCTACCACCCCGGGACTAGGTTGGCCAGCCGCCGACATGTCCGACGACTATAGGGTCGTCCCCACGACCCCGGGGCTAGATTGCCCCGGCACCGTCATGTCCGACGACTATAGGGTCGTCCCCACGTCCCCGGGACTAGATTGGACAGCCACCGTCATGTCCGACGACTATACGGTCGTCCCCGCGACCCCGGGACTAGGTTGGCCCGCCGCCGACGTGTCCTACGACTATGGGGTCGTCCCCACGACCACGAGACTAGGTTGGCCAGCCGCCGACATGTCCGACGACTATAGGGTCGTGCCCACGAACCCGGGACTAGGTTGGCCAGTCACCGACATATCCGACGACTATAGGGTCGTCCCCACGACCACGGGCCAAAGTTGCCCTGGCGCCGACATGTCCGACGACTATAGGGTCGTCCCCACGACCCCGGGTCTAGGTTGGCCCGCCGCCGACTTTTCCGACGACTATGGGGTCGTCCCCACGACCCCGGGACTAGGTTGGCCCGCCGCCGACTTGTCCGACGACTATAGGGTCGTCCCTACCACCCCCGGACTAGGTTGGCCAGACGCCGACTTGGTCGACGACTATAGGGTCGTCCCCACGACCCCGGAACTAGGTTGGCCCGCCGCCGACTTGTCCGACGACTATAGGGTCGTCCCTACCACCCCGGGACTAGGTTGGCCAGCCGCCGACATGTCCGACGTCTATAGGGTCGTCCCCACGACCCCGGGACTAGGTTGGCCAGCCGCCGATATGTCCGACAACTATAGGGTCGTCTCCACGACCCCGGGACTAGGTTGGCCCGCCGCCGACTTGTCCGACGACTATAGGGTCGTCCCCACGACCCCGGGTCTAGGTTGGCCCGCCGCCGACTTTTCCGACGACTATGGGGTCGTCCCCACGACCCCGGGACTAGGTTGGCCCGCCGCCGACTTGTCCGACGACTATAGGGTCGTCCCTACCACCCCCGGACTAGGTTGGCCAGCCGCCGACTTGGTCGACGACTATAGGGTCGTCCCCACGACCCCGGGACTAGGTTGGCCCGCCGCCGACTTGTCCGACGACTATAGGGTCGTCCCTACCACCCCGGGACTAGGTTGGCCAGCCGCCGACATGTCCGACGTCTATAGGGTCGTCCCCACGACCCCGGGACTAGGTTGGCCCGCCGCCGACTTGTACGACGACTATAGGGTCGTCCCCACGACCCCGGGACTAGATTGGCCAGCCGCCGACATGTCCGACAACTATAGGGTCCTCTCCACGACCCCGGGCCTAGGTTGGCCCGCCGCCGACATGTCCGACGACTATAGGGTCGTCCCCACGACCACGGGCCAAAGTTGCCCTGCCGCCGACATGTCCGACGACTATAGGGTCGTCCCCACGACCACGGGCCAAAGTTGCCCTGGCGACGACATGTCCGACGACTATAGGGTCGTCCCCACGACCCCGGGTCTAGGTTGGCCCGCCGCCGACTTTTCCGACGACTATGGGGTCGACCCCACGACCCCGGGAGTAGGTTGGCCCGCCGCCGACTTGTCCGACGACTATAGGGTCGTCCCCACGACCCCGGGACTAGGTTGGCCCGCCGCCGACTTGTCCGACGACTATAGGGTCGTCCCTACCACCCCCGGACTAGGTTGGCCAGCCGCCGACTTGGTCGACGACTATAGGGTCGTCCCCACGACCCCGGGACTAGGTTGGCCCGCCGCCGACTTGTCCGACGACTATAGGGTCGTCCCTACCACCCCGGGACTAGGTTGGCCAGCCGCCGACATGTCCGACGTCTATAGGGTCGTCCCCACGACCCCGGGAGTAGGTTGGCCAGCCGCCGATATGTCCGACAACTATAGGGTCGTCTCCACGACCCCGGGACTAGGTTGGCCCGCCGCCGACTTGTCCGACGACTATAGGGTCGTCCCCACGACCCCGGGTCTAGGTTGGCCCGCCGCCGACTTTTCCGACGACTATGGGGTCGTCCCCACGACCCCGGGAGTAGGTTGGCCCGCCGCCGACTTGTCCGACGACTATAGGGTCGCCCCCACGACCCCGGGACTAAGTTCGCCAGACGCCGACACGTCCGACGACTATAGGGTCGTCCCCACGACCCCGGGACTAGGTTGGCCCGCCGCCGACTTATCCGACGACTATAGGGTCGTCCCCACGACCCCGGGACTAGGTTGGCCCGCCGCCGACTTGTCCGACGACTATAGGGTCGTCCCTACCACCCCCGGACTAGGTTGGCCAGCCGCCGACTTGGTCGACGATTATAGGGTCGTCCCCACGCCCTGGTCCAAAGTTGGCCAGCCGCCGACATGTCCGACGACTATAGGGTCGTCCCCACGAACCCGGGACTAGGTTGGCCAGTCACCGACATATCCGACGACTATAGGGTCGTCCCCACGACCACGGGCCAAAGTTGCCCTGGCGCCGACATGTCCGACGACTATAGGGCCGTCCCCACGACCCCGGGTCTAGGTTGGCCCGCCGCCGACTTTTCCGACGACTATGGGGTCGTCCCCACGACCCCGGGTCTAGGTTGGCCCGCCGCCGACTTTTCCGACGACTATGGGGTCGTCCCCACGACCCCGGGACTAGGTTGGCCCGCCGCCGACTTGTCCGACGACTATAGGGTCGTCCCTACCACCCCCGGACTAGGTTGGCCAGCCGCCGACTTGGTCGACGACTATAGGGTCGTCCCCACGACCCCGGGACTAGGTTGGCCCGCCGCCGACTTGTCCGACGACTGTAGGGTCGTCCCTACCACCCCGGGACTAGGTTGGCCAGCCGCCGACATGTCCGACGACTATAGGGTCGTCCCCACGAACCCGGGACTAGGTTGGCCAGTCACCGACATATCCGACGACTATAGGGTCGTCCCCACGACCACGGGCCAAAGTTGCCCTGGCGCCGACATGTCCGACGACTATAGGGTCGTCCCCACGACCCCGGGACTAGATTGGCCAGCCGCCGACATGTCCGACAACTATAGGGTCCTCTCCACGACCCCGGGACTAGGTTGGCCCGCCGCCGACTTGCCCGACGACTATAGGGTCGTCCCCACGACCACGGGCCAAAGTTGCCCTGCCGCCGACATGTCCGACGACTATAGGGTCGTCCCCACGATCCCGGGACTAGGTTGGCCCGCCGCCGACATGTCCGACAACTATAGGGTCGTCCCCACGCCCCGGTCCAAAGTTGGCCAGCCGCCGACATGTCCGACGACTATAGGGTCGTCCCCACGAACCCGGGACTAGGTTGGCCAGTCACCGACATATCCGACGACTATAGGGTCGTCCCCACGACCACGGGCCAAAGTTGCCCTGGCGACGACATGTCCGACGACTATAGGGTCGTCCCCACGACCCCGGGTCTAGGTTGGCCCGCCGCCGACTTTTCCGGCGACTATGGGGTCGACCCCACGACCCCGGGAGTAGGTTGGCCCGCCGCCGACTTGTCCGACGACTATAGGGTCGTCCCCACGACCCCGGGACTAGGTTGGCCCGCCGCCGACATGTCCGACGACTATAGGGTCGTCCCCACGCCCCGGTCCAAAGTTGGCCAGCCGCCGACATGTCCGACGACTATAGGGTCGTCCCCACGAACCCGGGACTAGGTTGGCCAGTCACCGACATATCCGACGACTATAGGGTCGTCCCCACGACCCCGGGACTAGGTTGGCCCGCCGCCGACTTGTCCGACGACTATAGGGTCGTCCCTACCACCCCCGGACTAGGTTGGCCAGCCGCCGACTTGGTCGACGACTATAGGGTCGTCCCCACGACCCCGGGACTAGGTTGGCCCGCCGCCGACTTGTCCGACGACTATAGGGTCGTCCCTACCACCCCGGGACTAGGTTGGCCAGCCGCCGACATGTCCGACGACTATAGGGTCGTCCCCACGACCCCGGGGCTAGATTGCCCCGGCACCGTCATGTCCGACGACTATAGGGTCTTCCCCACGTCCCCGGGACTAGATTGGCCCGCCACCGTCATGTCCGACGACTATACGGTCGTCCCCGCGACCCCGGGCCTAGGTTGGCCAGCCGCCGACTTGGTCGACGACTATAGGGTCGTCCCCACGACCCGGGACTAGGTTGGCCCGCCGCCGACTTGTCTGACGACTATAGGGTCGTCCCTACCACCCCGGGACTAGGTTGGCCAGCCGCCGACATGTCCGACGACTATAGGGTCGTCCCCACGACCCCGGGGCTAGATTGCCCCGGCACCGTCATGTCCGACGACTATAGGGTCGTCCCCACGTCCCCGGGACTAGATTGGACAGCCACCGTCATGTCCGACGACTATACGGTCGTCCCCGCGACCCCGGGACTAGGTTGGCCCGCCGCCGACGTGTCCTACGACTATGGGGTCGTCCCCACGACCACGAGACTAGGTTGGCCAGCCGCCGACATGTCCGACGACTATAGGGTCGTGCCCACGAACCCGGGACTAGGTTGGCCAGTCACCGACATATCCGACGACTATAGGGTCGTCCCCACGACCACGGGCCAAAGTTGCCCTGGCGCCGACATGTCCGACGACTATAGGGTCGTCCCCACGACCCCGGGTCTAGGTTGGCCCGCCGCCGACTTTTCCGACGACTATGGGGTCGTCCCCACGACCCCGGGACTAGGTTGGCCCGCCGCCGACTTGTCCGACGACTATAGGGTCGTCCCTACCACCCCCGGACTAGGTTGGCCAGACGCCGACTTGGTCGACGACTATAGGGTCGTCCCCACGACCCCGGAACTAGGTTGGCCCGCCGCCGACTTGTCCGACGACTATAGGGTCGTCCCTACCATCCCGGGACTAGGTTGGCCAGCCGCCGACATGTCCGACGTCTATAGGGTCGTCCCCACGACCCCGGGACTAGGTTGGCCAGCCGCCGATATGTCCGACAACTATAGGGTCGTCTCCACGACCCCGGGACTAGGTTGGCCCGCCGCCGACTTGTCCGACGACTATAGGGTCGTCCCCACGACCCCGGGTCTAGGTTGGCCCGCCGCCGACTTTTCCGACGACTAGGGGGTCGTCCCCACGACCCCGGGACTAGGTTGGCCCGCCGCCGACTTGTCCGACGACTATAGGGTCGTCCCTACCACCCCCGGACTAGGTTGGCCAGCCGCCGACTTGGTCGACGACTATAGGGTCGTCCCCACGACCCCGGGACTAGGTTGGCCCGCCGCCGACTTGTCCGACGACTATAGGGTCGTCCCTACCACCCCGGGACTAGGTTGGCCAGCCGCCGACATGTCCGACGTCTATAGGGTCGTCCCCACGACCCCGGGACTAGGTTGGCCCGCCGCCGACTTGTACGACGACTATAGGGTCGTCCCCACGACCCCGGGACTAGATTGGCCAGCCGCCGACATGTCCGACAACTATAGGGTCCTCTCCACGACCCCGGGCCTAGGTTGGCCCGCCGCCGACATGTCCGACGACTATAGGGTCGTCCCCACGACCACGGGCCAAAGTTGCCCTGCCGCCGACATGTCCGACGACTATAGGGTCGTCCCCACGACCACGGGCCAAAGTTGCCCTGGCGACGACATGTCCGACGACTATAGGGTCGTCCCCACGACCCCGGGTCTAGGTTGGCCCGCCGCCGACTTTTCCGACGACTATGGGGTCGACCCCACGACCCCGGGAGTAGGTTGGCCCGCCGCCGACTTGTCCGACGACTATAGGGTCGTCCCCACGACCCCGGGACTAGGTTGGCCCGCCGCCGACATGTCCGACGACTATAGGGTCGTCCCCACGCCCCGGTCCAAAGTTGGCCAGCCGCCGACATGTCCGACGACTATAGGGTCGTCCCCACGAACCCGGGACTAGGTTGGCCAGTCACCGACATATCCGACGACTATAGGGTCGTCCCCACGACCCCGGGACTAGGTAGGCCCGCCGCCGACTTGTCCGACGACTATAGGGTCGTCCCTACCACCCCCGGACTAGGTTGGCCAGCCGCCGACTTGGTCGACGACTATAGGGTCGTCCCCACGACCCCGGGACTAGGTTGGCCCGCCGCCGACTTGTCCGACGACTATAGGGTCGTCCCTACCACCCCGGGACTAGGTTGGCCAGCCGCCGACATGTCCGACGACTATAGGGTCGTCCCCACGACCCCGGGGCTAGATTGCCCCGGCACCGTCATGTCCGACGACTATAGGGTCTTCCCCACGTCCCCGGGACTAGATTGGCCCGCCACCGTCATGTCCGACGACTATAGGGTCTTCCCCACGTCCCCGGGACTAGATTGGCCCGCCACCGTCATGTCCGACGACTATACGGTCGTCCCCGCGACCCCGGGCCTAGGTTGGCCAGCCGCCGACTTGGTCGACGACTATAGGGTCGTCCCCACGACCCCGGGACTAGGTTGGCCCGCCGCCGACTTGTCCGACGACTATAGGGTCGTCCCTACCACCCCGGGACTAGGTTGGCCAGCCGCCGACATGTCCGACGACTATAGGGTCGTCCCCACGACCCCGGGGCTAGATTGCCCCGGCACCGTCATGTCCGACGACTATAGGGTCGTCCCCACGTCCCCGGGACTAGATTGGACCGCCACCGTCATGTCCGACGACTATACGGTCGTCCCCGCGACCCCGGGACTAGGTTGGCCCGCCGCCGACGTGTCCTACGACTATGGGGTCGTCCCCACGACCACGAGACTAGGTTGGCCAGCCGCCGACATGTCCGACGACTGTAGGGTCGTGCCCACGAACCCGGGACTAGGTTGGCCAGTCACCGACATATCCGACGACTATAGGGTCGTCCCCACGACCACGGGCCAAAGTTGCCCTGGCGCCGACATGTCCGACGACTATAGGGTCGTCCCCACGACCCCGGGTCTAGGTTGGCCCGCCGCCGACTTTTCCGACGACTATGGGGTCGTCCCCACGACCCCGGGACTAGGTTGGCCCGCCGCCGACTTGTCCGACGACTATAGGGTCGTCCCTACCACCCCCGGACTAGGTTGGCCAGCCGCCGACTTGGTCGACGACTATAGGGTCGTCCCCACGACCCCGGGACTAGGTTGGCCCGCCGCCGACTTGTCCGACGACTATAGGGTCGTCCCTACCACCCCGGGACTAGGTTGGCCAGCCGCCGACATGTCCGACGTCTATAGGGTCGTCCCCACGACCCCGGGACTAGGTTGGCCAGCCGCCGATATGTCCGACAACTATAGGGTCGTCTCCACGACCCCGGGACTAGGTTGGCCCGCCGCCGACTTGTCCGACGACTATAGAGTCGTCCCCACGACCCCGGGTCTAGGTTGGCCCGCCGCCGACTTTTCCGACGACTATGGGGTCGTCCCCACGACCCCGGGAGTAGGTTGGCCCGCCGCCGACTTGTCCGACGACTATAGGGTCGCCCCCACGACCCCGGGACTAAGTTCGCCAGACGCCGACACGTCCGACGACTATAGGGTCGTCCCCACGACCCCGGGACTAGGTTGGCCCGCCGCCGACTTATCCGACGACTATAGGGTCGTCCCCACGACCCCGGGACTAGGTTGGCCCGCCGCCGACTTGTCCGACGACTATAGGGTCGTCCCTACCACCCCCGGACTAGGTTGGCCAGCCGCCGACTTGGTCGACGATTATAGGGTCGTCCCCACGACCCCGGGACTAGGTTGGCCCGCCGCCGACTTATCCGACGACTATAGGGTCATCCCTACCACCCCGGGGCTAGATTGCCCCGGCACCGTCACGTCCGACGACTATAGGGTCGTCTCCACGAACCCGGGACTAGGTTGGCCAGTCACCGGCATGTCCGACGACTATAGGGTCGTCTCCACGACCCCGGGACTAGGTTGGCCCGCCGCCGACTTGTACGATGACTATAGGGTCGTCCCCACGACCCCGGGACTAGATTGGCCAGCCGCCGACATGCCCGACAACTATAGGGTCCTCTCCACGACCCCGGGACTAGGTTGGCCCGCCGCCGACATGTCCGACGACTATAGGGTCGTCCCCACGCCCCGATCCAAAGTTGGCCAGCCGCCGACATGTCCGACGACTACGGGGTCGTCCCCACGACCCCGGGACTAGATTGGCCCGCCACCGTCATGTCCGACGACTATACGGTCGTCCCCACGTCCACTGGCCAAAGTCGCCCAGCCGCAGACATGTCCGACGACTATAGGGTCGTCCCCACGACCCCGGGACTAGATTGGCCCGCCAGCGTGATGTCCGACGACTATAGGGTCGTCCCCACGACCCCGGGACTAGATTGGCCGCCACCGTGATGTCCGACGACTATAGGGTCGTCTCCACGACCCCGGGAATAGGTTGGCCCGCCGCCGACTTGTCCGACGACTATAGGGTCGTCCCCACGACCACGGGCCAAAGTTGCCCTGCCGCCGACATGTCCGACGACTATAGGGTCGTCCCCACGCCCCGATCCAAAGTTGGCCAGCCGCCGACATGTCCGACGACTACGGGGTCGTCCCCACGACCCCGGGACTAGATTGGCCCGCCACCGTCATGTCCGACGACTATACGGTCGTCCCCACGTCCACTGGCCAAAGTCGCCCAGCCGCAGACATGTCCGACGACTATAGGGTCGTCCCCACGACCCCGGGACTAGATTGGCCCGCCAGCGTGATGTCCGACGACTATAGGGTCGTCCCCACGACCCCGGGACTAGATTGGCCGCCACCGTGATGTCCGACGACTATAGGGTCGTCTCCACGACCCCGGGACTAGGTTGGCCCGCCGCCGACATGTCCGACGACTATAGGGTCGTCCCCACGCCCCGATCCAAAGTTGGCCAGCCGCCGACATGTCCGACGACTACGGGGTCGTCCCCACGACCCCGGGACTAGATTGGGCCGCCACCGTCATGTCCGACGACTATACGGTCGTCCCCACGTCCACTGGCCAAAGTTGCCCAGCCGCAGACATGTCCGACGACTATAGGGTCGTCCCCACGACCCCGGGACTAGATTGGCCCGCCAGCGTGATGTCCGACGACTATAGGGTCGTCCCCACGACCCCGGGACTAGATTGGCCGCCACCGTGATGTCCGACGACTATAGGGTCGTCTCCACGACCCCGGGAATAGGTTGGCCCGCCGCCGACTTGTCCGACGACTATAGGGTCGTCCCCACGACCACGGGCCAAAGTTGCCCTGCCGCCGACATGTCCGACGACTATAGGGTCGTCCCCACGATCCCGGGACTAGGTTGGCCCGCCGCCGACATGTCCGACGACTATAGGGTCGTCCCCACGCCCCGGGCCAAAGTTGGCCAGCCGCCGACATGTCTGACGACTATAGGGTCGTCCCCACGACCCCGGGGCTAGATTGCCCCGGCACCGTCATGTCCGACGACTATAGGGTCGTCCCCACGACCCCGGGACTAGATTGGCCCGCCACCGTCATGTCCGACGACTATACGGTCGTCCCCGCGACCCCGGGAGTAGGTTGGCCCGCCGCCGACTTGTACGACGACTATAGGGTCGTCCCCACGACCCCGGGACTAGATTGGCAAGCCGCCGACATGTCCGACAACTATAGGGTCGTCTCCACGACCCCGGGACTAGGTTGGCCCGCCGCCGACTTGTCCGACGACTATAGGGTCGTCCCCACGACCACGGGCCAAAGTTGCCCTGCCGCCGACACGTCCGACGACTATAGGGTCGTCCCCACGACCCCGGGACTAGGTTGGCCCGCCGCCGACTTATCCGACGACTATAGGGTCGTCCCCACGACACCGGGACTAGGTTGGCCGGCCGCCGACTTGTCCGACGACTATAGGGTCGTCCCTACCACCCCCGGACTAGGTTGGCCAGCCGCCGACTTGTTCGACGACTATAGGGTCGTCCCCACGACCCCGGGACTAGTTTGGCCCGCCGCCGACTTGTCCGACGACTATAGGGTCGTCCCTACCACCCCGGGACTAGGTTGGCCAGCCGCCGACATGTCCGACGACTATAGGGTCGTCCCCACGACCCCGGGGCTAGATTGCCCCGGCACCGTCATGTCCGACGACTATACGGTCGTCCCCACGTCCACTGGCCAAATTTGCCCAGCCGCAGACATGTCCGACGACTATAGGGTCGTCCCCACGACCCCGGGACTAGATTGGCCCGCCACCGTGATGTCCGACGACTATAGGGTCGTCCCCACGACCCCGGTACTAGATTGGCCGCCACCGTGATGTCCGACGACTATAGGGTCGTCTCCACGACCCCGGGACTAGGTTGGCCCGCCGCCGACTTGTCCGACGACTATAGGGTCGTCCCCACGACCACGGGCCAAAGTTGCCCTGCCGCCGACATGTCCGACGACTATAGGGTCGTCCCCACGACCCCGGGACTAGGTTGGCCCGCCGCCGACATGTCCGACGACTATAGGGTCGTCCCCACGACCCCGGGACTAGATTGGCCCGCCACCGTCATGTCCGACGACTATACGGTCGTCCCCGCGACCCCGGGAGTAGGTTGGCCCGCCGCCGACTTGTACGACGACTATAGGGTCGTCCCCACGACCCCGGGAATAGATTGGCCAGCCGCCGACATGTCCGACAACTATAGGGTCCTCTCCACGACCCCGGGACTAGGTTGGCCCGCCGCCGACTTGTCCGATGACTATAGGGTCGTCCCCACGACCACGGGCCAAAGTTGCCCTGCCGCCGACATGTCCGACGACTATAGGGTCGTCCCCACGCCCCGGTCCAAAGTTGGCCAGCCGCCGACATGTCCGACGACTATAGGGTCGTCCCCACGAACCCGGGACTAGGTTGGCCAGTCACCGACATATCCGACGACTATAGGGTCGTCCCCACGACCACGGGCCAAAGTTGCCCTGGCGCCGACATGTTCGACGACTATAGGGTCGTCCCCACGACCCCGGGTCTAGGTTGGCCCGCCGCCGACTTTTCCGACGACTATGGGGTCGTCCCCACGACCCCGGGAGTAGGTTGGCCCGCCGCCGACTTGTCCGACGACTATAGGTTCGTCCCCACGACCCCGGGACTAAGTTGGCCAGACGCCGACACGTCCGACGACTATAGGGTCGTCCCCACGACCCCGGGACTAGGTTGACCCGCCGCCGAATTATCCGACGACTATAGGGTCGTCCCCACGACCCCGGGACTAGGTTGGCCCGCCGCCGACTTGTCCGACGACTATAGGGTCGTCCCTACCACCCCCGGACTAGGTTGGCCAGCCGCCGACTTGGTCGACGACTATAGGGTCGTCCCCACGACCCCGGGACTAGGTTGGCCCGCCGCCGACTTGTCCGACGACTGTAGGGTCGTCCCTACCACCCCGGGACTAGGTTGGCCAGCCGCCGACATGTCCGACGACTATAGGGTCGTCCCCACGACCACGGGCCAAAGTTGCCCTGGCGCCGACATGTCCGACGACTATAGGGTCGTCCCCACGACCCCGGGTCTAGGTTGGCCCGCCGCCGACTTTTCCGACGACTATAGGGTCGTCCCCACGACCCCGGGACTAAGTTCGCCAGACGCCGACACGTCCGACGACTATAGGGTCGTCCCCACGACCCCGGGACTAGGTTGGCCCGCCGCCGACTTATCCGACGACTATAGGGTCGTCCCCACGCCCCCGGGACTAGGTTGGCCCGCCGCCGACTTGTCCGACGACTATAGGGTCGTCCCTACCACCCCCGGACTAGGTTGGCCAGCCGCCGACTTGGTCGACGACTATAGGGTCGTCCCTACCACCCCCGTACTAGGTTGGCCAGCCGCCGACTTGGTCGACGACTATAGGGTCGTCCCCACGACCCCGGGACTAGGTTGGCCCGCCGCCGACTTGTCCGACGACTATAGGGTCGTCCCCACGACCACGGGCCAAAGTTGCCCTGCCGCCGACATGTCCGACGACTATAGGGTCGTCCCCACGACCCCGGGACTAGGTTGGCCTGTCGCCGACATGCCCGACGACTATAGGGTCGTCCCCACGCCCCGGGCCAAAGTTGGCCAGCCGCCGACATGTCCGACGACTATAGGGTCGTCCCCACGACCCCGGGACTAGATTGGCCCGCCACCGTCATGTCCGACGACTATACGGTCGTCCCCGCGACCCCGGGACTAGGTTGGCCCGCCGCTGATGTGTCCTACGACTATGGAGTCGTCCCCACGACCACGAGACTAGGTTGGCCAGCCGCCGACATGTCCGACGACTATAGGGCCGTCCCCACGAACCCGGGACTAGGTTGGCCAGTCACCGACATATCCGACGACTATAGGGTCGTCCCCACGCCCCGGTCCAAAGTTGGCCAGCCGCCGACATGTCCGACGACTATAGGGTCGTCCCCACGACCCCGGGTCTAGGTTGGCCCGCCGCCGACTTGTCCGACGACTATAGGGTCGTCCCCACGACCACGGGCCAAAGTTGCCCTGGTGCCGACATGTCCGACGACTATAGGGTCGTCCCCACGACCCCGGGTCTAGGTTGGCCCGCCGCCGACTTTTCCGACGACTATGGGGTCGTCCCCACGACCCCGGGACTAGGTTGGCCAGCCGCCGACATGTCCGACGTCTATAGGGTCGTCCCCACGACCCCGGGACTAGGTTGGCCAGCCGCCGATATGTCCGACAACTATAGGGTCGTCTCCACGACCCCGGGACTAGGTTGGCCCGCCGCCGACTTGTCCGACGACTATAGAGTCGTCCCCACGACCCCGGGTCTAGGTTGGCCCGCCGCCGACTTTTCCGACGACTATGGGGTCGTCCCCACGACCCCGGGAGTAGGTTGGCCCGCCGCCGACTTGTCCGACGACTATAGGGTCGCCCCCACGACCCCGGGACTAAGTTCGCCAGACGCCGACACGTCCGACGACTATAGGGTCGTCCCCACGACCCCGGGACTAGGTTGGCCCGCCGCCGACTTATCCGACGACTATAGGGTCGTCCCCACGACCCCGGGACTAGGTTGGCCCGCCGCCGACTTGTCCGACGACTATAGGGTCGTCCCTACCACCCCCGGACTAGGTTGGCCAGCCGCCGACTTGGTCGACGATTATAGGGTCGTCCCCACGACCCCGGGACTAGGTTGGCCCGCCGCCGACTTATCCGACGACTATAGGGTCATCCCTACCACCCCGGGGCTAGATTGCCCCGGCACCGTCACGTCCGACGACTATAGGGTCGTCTCCACGAACCCGGGACTAGGTTGGCCAGTCACCGGCATGTCCGACGACTATAGGGTCGTCTCCACGACCCCGGGACTAGGTTGGCCCGCCGCCGACTTGTACGATGACTATAGGGTCGTCCCCACGACCCCGGGACTAGATTGGCCAGCCGCCGACATGCCCGACAACTATAGGGTCCTCTCCACGACCCCGGGACTAGGTTGGCCCGCCGCCGACATGTCCGACGACTATAGGGTCGTCCCCACGCCCCGATCCAAAGTTGGCCAGCCGCCGACATGTCCGACGACTACGGGGTCGTCCCCACGACCCCGGGACTAGATTGGCCCGCCACCGTCATGTCCGACGACTATACGGTCGTCCCCACGTCCACTGGCCAAAGTCGCCCAGCCGCAGACATGTCCGACGACTATAGGGTCGTCCCCACGACCCCGGGACTAGATTGGCCCGCCAGCGTGATGTCCGACGACTATAGGGTCGTCCCCACGACCCCGGGACTAGATTGGCCGCCACCGTGATGTCCGACGACTATAGGGTCGTCTCCACGACCCCGGGAATAGGTTGGCCCGCCGCCGACTTGTCCGACGACTATAGGGTCGTCCCCACGACCACGGGCCAAAGTTGCCCTGCCGCCGACATGTCCGACGACTATAGGGTCGTCCCCACGCCCCGATCCAAAGTTGGCCAGCCGCCGACATGTCCGACGACTACGGGGTCGTCCCCACGACCCCGGGACTAGATTGGCCCGCCACCGTCATGTCCGACGACTATACGGTCGTCCCCACGTCCACTGGCCAAAGTCGCCCAGCCGCAGACATGTCCGACGACTATAGGGTCGTCCCCACGACCCCGGGACTAGATTGGCCCGCCAGCGTGATGTCCGACGACTATAGGGTCGTCCCCACGACCCCGGGACTAGATTGGCCGCCACCGTGATGTCCGACGACTATAGGGTCGTCTCCACGACCCCGGGACTAGGTTGGCCCGCCGCCGACATGTCCGACGACTATAGGGTCGTCCCCACGCCCCGATCCAAAGTTGGCCAGCCGCCGACATGTCCGACGACTACGGGGTCGTCCCCACGACCCCGGGACTAGATTGGGCCGCCACCGTCATGTCCGACGACTATACGGTCGTCCCCACGTCCACTGGCCAAAGTTGCCCAGCCGCAGACATGTCCGACGACTATAGGGTCGTCCCCACGACCCCGGGACTAGATTGGCCCGCCAGCGTGATGTCCGACGACTATAGGGTCGTCCCCACGACCCCGGGACTAGATTGGCCGCCACCGTGATGTCCGACGACTATAGGGTCGTCTCCACGACCCCGGGAATAGGTTGGCCCGCCGCCGACTTGTCCGACGACTATAGGGTCGTCCCCACGACCACGGGCCAAAGTTGCCCTGCCGCCGACATGTCCGACGACTATAGGGTCGTCCCCACGATCCCGGGACTAGGTTGGCCCGCCGCCGACATGTCCGACGACTATAGGGTCGTCCCCACGCCCCGGGCCAAAGTTGGCCAGCCGCCGACATGTCTGACGACTATAGGGTCGTCCCCACGACCCCGGGGCTAGATTGCCCCGGCACCGTCATGTCCGACGACTATAGGGTCGTCCCCACGACCCCGGGACTAGATTGGCCCGCCACCGTCATGTCCGACGACTATACGGTCGTCCCCGCGACCCCGGGAGTAGGTTGGCCCGCCGCCGACTTGTACGACGACTATAGGGTCGTCCCCACGACCCCGGGACTAGATTGGCAAGCCGCCGACATGTCCGACAACTATAGGGTCGTCTCCACGACCCCGGGACTAGGTTGGCCCGCCGCCGACTTGTCCGACGACTATAGGGTCGTCCCCACGACCACGGGCCAAAGTTGCCCTGCCGCCGACACGTCCGACGACTATAGGGTCGTCCCCACGACCCCGGGACTAGGTTGGCCCGCCGCCGACTTATCCGACGACTATAGGGTCGTCCCCACGACCCCGGGACTAGGTTGGCCGGCCGCCGACTTGTCCGACGACTATAGGGTCGTCCCTACCACCCCCGGACTAGGTTGGCCAGCCGCCGACTTGTTCGACGACTATAGGGTCGTCCCCACGACCCCGGGACTAGTTTGGCCCGCCGCCGACTTGTCCGACGACTATAGGGTCGTCCCTACCACCCCGGGACTAGGTTGGCCAGCCGCCGACATGTCCGACGACTATAGGGTCGTCCCCACGACCCCGGGGCTAGATTGCCCCGGCACCGTCATGTCCGACGACTATACGGTCGTCCCCACGTCCACTGGCCAAATTTGCCCAGCCGCAGACATGTCCGACGACTATAGGGTCGTCCCCACGACCCCGGGACTAGATTGGCCCGCCACCGTGATGTCCGACGACTATAGGGTCGTCCCCACGACCCCGGTACTAGATTGGCCGCCACCGTGATGTCCGACGACTATAGGGTCGTCTCCACGACCCCGGGACTAGGTTGGCCCGCCGCCGACTTGTCCGACGACTATAGGGTCGTCCCCACGACCACGGGCCAAAGTTGCCCTGCCGCCGACATGTCCGACGACTATAGGGTCGTCCCCACGACCCCGGGACTAGGTTGGCCCGCCGCCGACATGTCCGACGACTATAGGGTCGTCCCCACGACCCCGGGACTAGATTGGCCCGCCACCGTCATGTCCGACGACTATACGGTCGTCCCCGCGACCCCGGGAGTAGGTTGGCCCGCCGCCGACTTGTACGACGACTATAGGGTCGTCCCCACGACCCCGGGAATAGATTGGCCAGCCGCCGACATGTCCGACAACTATAGGGTCCTCTCCACGACCCCGGGACTAGGTTGGCCCGCCGCCGACTTGTCCGATGACTATAGGGTCGTCCCCACGACCACGGGCCAAAGTTGCCCTGCCGCCGACATGTCCGACGACTATAGGGTCGTCCCCACGCCCCGGTCCAAAGTTGGCCAGCCGCCGACATGTCCGACGACTATAGGGTCGTCCCCACGAACCCGGGACTAGGTTGGCCAGTCACCGACATATCCGACGACTATAGGGTCGTCCCCACGACCACGGGCCAAAGTTGCCCTGGCGCCGACATGTTCGACGACTATAGGGTCGTCCCCACGACCCCGGGTCTAGGTTGGCCCGCCGCCGACTTTTCCGACGACTATGGGGTCGTCCCCACGACCCCGGGAGTAGGTTGGCCCGCCGCCGACTTGTCCGACGACTATAGGGTCGTCCCCACGACCCCGGGACTAAGTTGGCCAGACGCCGACACGTCCGACGACTATAGGGTCGTCCCCACGACCCCGGGACTAGGTTGACCCGCCGCCGAATTATCCGACGACTATAGGGTCGTCCCCACGACCCCGGGACTAGGTTGGCCCGCCGCCGACTTGTCCGACGACTATAGGGTCGTCCCTACCACCCCCGGACTAGGTTGGCCAGCCGCCGACTTGGTCGACGACTATAGGGTCGTCCCCACGACCCCGGGACTAGGTTGGCCCGCCGCCGACTTGTCCGACGACTGTAGGGTCGTCCCTACCACCCCGGGACTAGGTTGGCCAGCCGCCGACATGTCCGACGACTATAGGGTCGTCCCCACGACCACGGGCCAAAGTTGCCCTGGCGCCGACATGTCCGACGACTATAGGGTCGTCCCCACGACCCCGGGTCTAGGTTGGCCCGCCGCCGACTTTTCCGACGACTATAGGGTCGTCCCCACGACCCCGGGACTAAGTTCGCCAGACGCCGACACGTCCGACGACTATAGGGTCGTCCCCACGACCCCGGGACTAGGTTGGCCCGCCGCCGACTTATCCGACGGCTATAGGGTCGTCCCCACGCCCCCGGGACTAGGTTGGCCCGCCGCCGACTTGTCCGACGACTATAGGGTCGTCCCTACCACCCCCGGACTAGGTTGGCCAGCCGCCGACTTGGTCGACGACTATAGGGTCGTCCCTACCACCCCCGTACTAGGTTGGCCAGCCGCCGACTTGGTCGACGACTATAGGGTCGTCCCCACGACCCCGGGACTAGGTTGGCCCGCCGCCGACTTGTCCGACGACTATAGGGTCGTCCCCACGACCACGGGCCAAAGTTGCCCTGCCGCCGACATGTCCGACGACTATAGGGTCGTCCCCACGACCCCGGGACTAGGTTGGCCTGTCGCCGACATGCCCGACGACTATAGGGTCGTCCCCACGCCCCGGGCCAAAGTTGGCCAGCCGCCGACATGTCCGACGACTATAGGGTCGTCCCCACGACCCCGGGACTAGATTGGCCCGCCACCGTCATGTCCGACGACTATACGGTCGTCCCCGCGACCCCGGGACTAGGTTGGCCCGCCGCTGATGTGTCCTACGACTATGGAGTCGTCCCCACGACCACGAGACTAGGTTGGCCAGCCGCCGACATGTCCGACGACTATAGGGCCGTCCCCACGAACCCGGGACTAGGTTGGCCAGTCACCGACATATCCGACGACTATAGGGTCGTCCCCACGCCCCGGTCCAAAGTTGGCCAGCCGCCGACATGTCCGACGACTATAGGGTCGTCCCCACGACCCCGGGTCTAGGTTGGCCCGCCGCCGACTTGTCCGACGACTATAGGGTCGTCCCCACGACCACGGGCCAAAGTTGCCCTGGTGCCGACATGTCCGACGACTATAGGGTCGTCCCCACGACCCCGGGTCTAGGTTGGCCCGCCGCCGACTTTTCCGACGACTATGGGGTCGTCCCCACGACCCCGGGAGTAGGTTGGCCCGCCGCCGACTTGTTCGACGACTATAGGGTCGTCCCCACGACCACGGGCCAAAGTTGCCCTGGTGCCGACATGTCCGACGACTATAGGGTCGTCCCCACGACCCCGGGTCTAGGTTGGCCCACCGCCGACTTTTCCGACGACTATGGGGTCGTCCCCACGACCCCGGGAGTAGGTTGGCCCGCCGCCGACTTGTTCGACGACTATAGGGTCGTCCCCACGACCCCGGGACTAAGTTGGCCAGACGCCGACACGTCCGACGACTATAGGGTCGTCCCCACGACCCCGGGACTAGGTTGGCCCGCAGCCGACTTATCCGACGACTATAGGGTCGTCCCCACGACCCCGGGACTAGGTTGGCCCGCCGCCGACATGTCCGACGACTATAGGGTCGTCCCCACGCCCCGGTCCAAAGTTGGCCAGCCGCCGACATGTCCGACGACTATGGGGTCGTCCCCACGACCCCGGGACTAGATTGGCCCGCCACCGTGATGTCCGACGACTATACGGTCGTCCCCGCGACCCCGGGACTAGGTTGGCCCGCCGCCGACGTGTCCTACGACTATGGGGTCGTCCCCACGACCACGAGACTAGGTTGGCCAGCCGCCGACATGTCCGACGACTATAGGGTCGTCCCCACGAACAAGGACTAGGTTGGCCAGTCACCGACATATCCGACGACTATAGGGTCGTCCCCACGACCACGGGCCAAAGTTGCCCTGGCGCCGACATGTCCGACGACTATAGGGTCGTCCCCACGACCCCGGGACTAGGTTGGCCCGCCGCCGACATGTCCGACGACTATAGGGTCGTCCCCACGCCCCGGTCCAATGTTGGCCAGCCGCCGACATGTCCGACGACTACGGGGTCGTCCCCACGACCCCGGGACTAGATTGGCCCGCCACCGTCATGTCCGACGACTATACGGTCGTCCCCACGTCCACTGGCCAAAGTTGCACAGCCGCAGACATGTCCGACGACTATAGGGTCGTCCCCACGACCCCGGGACTAGATTGGCCCGCCACCGTGATGTCCGACGACTATAGGGTCGTCCCCACGACCCCGGGTCTAGGTTGGCCCGCCGCCGACTTTTCCGACGACTATGGGGTCGTCCCCACGACCCCGGGAGTAGGTTGGCCCGCCGCCGACTTGTTCGACGACTATAGGGTCGTCCCCACGACCACGGGCCAAAGTTGCCCTGGTGCCGACATGTCCGACGACTATAGGGTCGTCCCCACGACCCCGGGTCTAGGTTGGCCCACCGCCGACTTTTCCGACGACTATGGGGTCGTCCCCACGACCCCGGGAGTAGGTTGGCCCGCCGCCGACTTGTTCGACGACTATAGGGTCGTCCCCACGACCCCGGGACTAAGTTGGCCAGACGCCGACACGTCCGACGACTATAGGGTCGTCCCCACGACCCCGGGACTAGGTTGGCCCGCAGCCGACTTATCCGACGACTATAGGGTCGTCCCCACGACCCCGGGACTAGGTTGGCCCGCCGCCGACATGTCCGACGACTATAGGGTCGTCCCCACGCCCCGGTCCAAAGTTGGCCAGCCGCCGACATGTCCGACGACTATAGGGTCGTCCCCACGAACCCGGGACTAGGTTGGCCAGTCACCGACATATCCGACGACTATAGGGTCGTCCCCACGACCACGGGCCAAAGTTGCCCTGGCGCCGACATGTTCGACGACTATAGGGTCGTCCCCACGACCCCGGGTCTAGGTTGGCCCGCCGCCGACTTTTCCGACGACTATGGGGTCGTCCCCACGACCCCGGGAGTAGGTTGGCCCGCCGCCGACTTGTCCGACGACTATAGGGTCGTCCCCACGACCCCGGGACTAAGTTGGCCAGACGCCGACACGTCCGACGACTATAGGGTCGTCCCCACGACCCCGGGACTAGGTTGACCCGCCGCCGAATTATCCGACGCCTATAGGGTCGTCCCCACGACCCCGGGACTAGGTTGGCCCGCCGCCGACTTGTCCGACGACTATAGGGTCGTCCCTACCACCCCCGGACTAGGTTGGCCAGCCGCCGACTTGGTCGACGACTATAGGGTCGTCCCCACGACCCCGGGACTAGGTTGGCCCGCCGCCGACTTGTCCGACGACTGTAGGGTCGTCCCTACCACCCCGGGACTAGGTTGGCCAGCCGCCGACATGTCCGACGACTATAGGGTCGTCCCCACGACCACGGGCCAAAGTTGCCCTGGCGCCGACATGTCCGACGACTATAGGGTCGTCCCCACGACCCCGGGTCTAGGTTGGCCCGCCGCCGACTTTTCCGACGACTATAGGGTCGTCCCCACGACCCCGGGACTAAGTTCGCCAGACGCCGACACGTCCGACGACTATAGGGTCGTCCCCACGACCCCGGGACTAGGTTGGCCCGCCGCCGACTTATCCGACGACTATAGGGTCGTCCCCACGCCCCCGGGACTAGGTTGGCCCGCCGCCGACTTGTCCGACGACTATAGGGTCGTCCCTACCACCCCCGGACTAGGTTGGCCAGCCGCCGACTTGGTCGACGACTATAGGGTCGTCCCTACCACCCCCGTACTAGGTTGGCCAGCCGCCGACTTGGTCGACGACTATAGGGTCGTCCCCACGACCCCGGGACTAGGTTGGCCCGCCGCCGACTTGTCCGACGACTATAGGGTCGTCCCCACGACCACGGGCCAAAGTTGCCCTGCCGCCGACATGTCCGACGACTATAGGGTCGTCCCCACGACCCCGGGACTAGGTTGGCCTGTCGCCGACATGCCCGACGACTATAGGGTCGTCCCCACGCCCCGGGCCAAAGTTGGCCAGCCGCCGACATGTCCGACGACTATAGGGTCGTCCCCACGACCCCGGGACTAGATTGGCCCGCCACCGTCATGTCCGACGACTATACGGTCGTCCCCGCGACCCCGGGACTAGGTTGGCCCGCCGCTGATGTGTCCTACGACTATGGAGTCGTCCCCACGACCACGAGACTAGGTTGGCCAGCCGCCGACATGTCCGACGACTATAGGGCCGTCCCCACGAACCCGGGACTAGGTTGGCCAGTCACCGACATATCCGACGACTATAGGGTCGTCCCCACGCCCCGGTCCAAAGTTGGCCAGCCGCCGACATGTCCGACGACTATAGGGTCGTCCCCACGACCCCGGGTCTAGGTTGGCCCGCCGCCGACTTGTCCGACGACTATAGGGTCGTCCCCACGACCACGGGCCAAAGTTGCCCTGGTGCCGACATGTCCGACGACTATAGGGTCGTCCCCACGACCCCGGGTCTAGGTTGGCCCGCCGCCGACTTTTCCGACGACTATGGGGTCGTCCCCACGACCCCGGGAGTAGGTTGGCCCGCCGCCGACTTGTTCGACGACTATAGGGTCGTCCCCACGACCACGGGCCAAAGTTGCCCTGGTGCCGACATGTCCGACGACTATAGGGTCGTCCCCACGACCCCGGGTCTAGGTTGGCCCACCGCCGACTTTTCCGACGACTATGGGGTCGTCCCCACGACCCCGGGAGTAGGTTGGCCCGCCGCCGACTTGTTCGACGACTATAGGGTCGTCCCCACGACCCCGGGACTAAGTTGGCCAGACGCCGACACGTCCGACGACTATAGGGTCGTCCCCACGACCCCGGGACTAGGTTGGCCCGCAGCCGACTTATCCGACGACTATAGGGTCGTCCCCACGACCCCGGGACTAGGTTGGCCCGCCGCCGACATGTCCGACGACTATAGGGTCGTCCCCACGCCCCGGTCCAAAGTTGGCCAGCCGCCGACATGTCCGACGACTATGGGGTCGTCCCCACGACCCCGGGACTAGATTGGCCCGCCACCGTGATGTCCGACGACTATACGGTCGTCCCCGCGACCCCGGGACTAGGTTGGCCCGCCGCCGACGTGTCCTACGACTATGGGGTCGTCCCCACGACCACGAGACTAGGTTGGCCAGCCGCCGACATGTCCGACGACTATAGGGTCGTCCCCACGAACAAGGACTAGGTTGGCCAGTCACCGACATATCCGACGACTATAGGGTCGTCCCCACGACCACGGGCCAAAGTTGCCCTGGCGCCGACATGTCCGACGACTATAGGGTCGTCCCCACGACCCCGGGACTAGGTTGGCCCGCCGCCGACATGTCCGACGACTATAGGGTCGTCCCCACGCCCCGGTCCAATGTTGGCCAGCCGCCGACATGTCCGACGACTACGGGGTCGTCCCCACGACCCCGGGACTAGATTGGCCCGCCACCGTCATGTCCGACGACTATACGGTCGTCCCCACGTCCACTGGCCAAAGTTGCACAGCCGCAGACATGTCCGACGACTGTAGGGTCGTCCCCACGACCCCGGGACTAGATTGGCCCGCCACCGTGATGTCCGACGACTATAGGGTCGTCCCCACGACCCCGGGACTAGATTGGCCGCCACCGTGATGTCCGACGAATATAGGGTCGTCTCCACGACCCCGGGACTAGGTTGGCCCGCCGCCGACTTGTCCGACGACTATAGGGACCGTCCCCACGACCACGGGCCAAAGTTGCCCTGCCGCCGACATGTCCGACGACTATAGGGTCGTCCCCACGATCCCGGGAATAGGTTGGCCCGCCGCCGACATGTCCGACGACTATAGGGTCGTCCCCACGCCCCGGGCCAAAGTTGGCCAGCCGCCGACATGTCCGACGACTATAGGGTCGTCCCCACGACCCCGGGGCTAGATTGCCCCGGCACCGTCATGTCCGACGACTATAGGGTCGTCCCCACGACCCCGGGACTAGATTGGCCCGCCACCGTCATGTCCGACGACTATACGGTCGTCCCCGCGACCCCGGGAGTAGGTTGGCCCGCCGCCGACTTGTACGACGACTATAGGGTCCTCTCCACGACCCCGGGACTAGGTTGGCCCGCCGCCGACTTGTCCGACGACTATAGGGTCGTCCCCACGACCACGGGCCAAAGTTGCCCTGCCGCCGACATGTCCGACGACTATAGGGTCGTCCCCACGACCCCGGGACTAGGTTGGCCCGCCGCCGACATGTCCGACGACTATAGGGTCGTCCCCACGCCCCGGTCCAAAGTTGGCCAGCCGCCGACATGTCCGACGACTATAGGGTCGTCCCCACGACCACGGGCCAAAGTTGCCCTGGCGCCGACATGTCCGACGACTATGGGGTCGTCCCCACGACCCCGGGTCTAGGTTGGCCCGCCGCCGACTTTTCCGACGACTATGGGGTCGTCCCCACGACCGCGGGAGTAGGTTGGCCCGCCGCCGACTTGTCCGACGACTATAGGGTCGTCCCCACGACCCCGGGACTAAGTTGGCCAGACGCCGACACGTCCGACGACTATAGGGTCGTCCCCACGACCCCGGGACTAGGTTGGCCCGCCGCCGACATGTCCGACGACTATAGGGTCGTCCCCACGCCCCGGTCCAAAGTTGGCCAGCCGCCGACATGTCCGACGACTATAGGGTCGTCCCCACGACCACGGGCCAAAGTTGCCCTGGCGCCGACATGTCCGACGACTATGGGGTCGTCCCCACGACCCCGGGTCTAGTTTGGCCCGCCGCCGACTTTTCCGACGACTATGGGGTCGTCCCCACGACCCCGGGAGTAGGTTGGCCCGCCGCCGACTTGTCCGACGACTATAGGGTCGTCCCCACGACCCCGGGACTAAGTTGGCCAGACGCCGACACGTCCGACGACTATAGGGTCGTCCCCACGACCCCGGGACTAGGTTGGCCCGCCGCCGACTTATCCGACGACTATAGGGTCGTCCCCACGACCCCGGGACTAGGTTGGCCCGCCGCCGACTTGTCCGACGACTATAGGGTCGTCCCTACCACCCCCGGACTAGGTTGGCCAGCCGCCGACTTGGTCGACGACTATAGGGTCGTCCCCACGACCCCGGGACTTGGTTGGCCCGCCGCCGAGTTGTCCGACGACTATAGGGTCGTCCCTACCACCCCGGGACTAGGTTGGCCAGCCGCCGACATGTCCGACGTCTATAGGGCCGTCCCCTCGACCCCGGGGCTAGATTGCCCCGGCACCGTCACGTCCGACGACTATAGGGTCGTCTCCACGACCCCGGGACTAGATTGCCCCGGCACCGTCATGTCCGACGACTATAGGGTCGTCCCCACGTCCCCGGGACTAGGTCGGCCCGCCGCCGACATGTCCGACGACTATAGGGTCGTCCCCACGCCCCGGTCCAAAGTTGGCCAGCCGCCGACATGTCCGACGACTATAGAGTCGTCCCCACGACCCCGGGACTAGATTGGCCCGCCACCGTCATGTCCAACGACTAGACGGTCGTCCCCATGACCCCGGGACTAGGTTGGCCCGCCGCCGACTTGTCCGACGACTATAGGTTCGTCCCCACGACCACTGGCCAAAGTTGCCCAGCCGCAGACATGTCCGACGACTATAGGGTCGTCCCCACGACCCCGGGTCTAGATTGGCCCGCCACCGTCATGTCCGACGACTATACGGTCGTCCCCACGACCCCGGGGCTAGATTGCCCCGGCACCGTCATGTCCGACGACTATAGGGTCGTCCCCACGACCCCGGGACTAGGTTGGCCCGCAGCCGACTTATCCGACGACTATAGGGTCGTCCCCACGACCCCGGGACTAGGTTGGCCCGCCGCCGGGTTGTCCGACGACTATAGGGTCGTCCCTACCACCCCCGGACTAGGTTGGCCAGCCGCCGACATGGTCGACGACTATAGGGTCGTCCCCACGACCCCGGGACTAGGTTGGCCCGCCGCCGACTTGTCCGACGACTATAGGGTCGTCCCTACCACCCCGGGACTAGGTTGGCCAGCCGCCGACATGTCCGACGTCTATAGGGTCGTCCCCTCGACCCCGGGGCTAGATTGCCCCGGCACCGTCACGTCCGACGACTATAGGGTCGTCTCCACGACCCCGGGACTAGGTTGGCCAGTCACCGGCATGTCCGACGACTGTAGGGTCGTCTCCACGACCCCGGGACTAGGTTGGCCCGCCGCCGACTTGTCCGACGAGTATAGGGTCGTCCCCACGACCCCGGGACTAGGTTGGCCAGCCGCCGACATGTCCGACAACTATAGGGTCGTCTCCACGACCCCGGGACTAGGTTGGCCCGCCGCCGACTTGTCCGACGACTATAGGGTCGTCCCCATGACCACGGGGCAAAGTTGCCCTGCCGCCGACATGTCCGACGACTATAGGGTCGTCCCCAAGACCCCGGGACTAGGTTGGCCCGCCGCCGACATGTCCGACGACTATAGGGTCGTCCCCACGCCCCGGTCCAAAGTTGGCCAGCCGCCGACATGTCCGACGACTATGGGGTCGTCCCCACGACCCCGGGACTAGATTGGCCCGCCACCGTCATGTCCGACGACTATACGGTCGTCCCCACGTCCACTGGCCAAAGTTGCCCAGCCGCAGACATGTCCGACGACTATAGGGTCGTCCCCACGACCCCGGGACTAGATTGGCCCGCCACCGTGATGTCCGACGACTATAGGGTCGTCCCCACGACCCTGGGACTAGATTGGCCGCCACCGTGATGTCCGACGACTATAGGGTCGTCTCCACGACCCCGGGACTAGGTTGGCCCGCCGCCGAATTGTCCGACGACTATAGGGTCGTCCCCACGACCACGGGCCAAAGTTGCCCTGCCGCCGACATGTCCGACGACTATAGGGGCGTCCCCACGATCCCGGGACTAGGTTGGCCCGCCGCCCACATGTCCGACGACTATAGGGTCGTCCCCACGCCCCGGCCAAAGTTGGCCAGCCGCCGACATGTCCGACGACTATAGGGTCGTCCCCACGACCCCGGGACTAGGTTGGCCAGCCGCCGATATGTCCGACAACTATAGGGTCGTCTCCACGACCCCGGGACTAGGTTGGCCCGCCGCCGACTTGTCCGACGATTATAGGGTCGTCCCCACGACCACGGGCCAAAGTTGCCCTGCCGCCGAAATGTCCGACGACTATACGGTCGTCCCCGCGACCCCGGGACTAGGTTGGCCCGCCGCCGACGTGTCCTACGACTATGGGGTCGTCCCCACGACCACGAGACTAGGTTGGCCAGCCGCCGACATGTCCGACGACTATAGGGTCGTCCCACGAACCCGGGACTAGGTTGGCAAGTCACCGACATATCCGACGACTAGAGGGTCGTCCCCACGACCCCGGGACTAGGTTGGCCCGCCGCCGACTTGTCCGACGACTATAGGGTCGTCCCTACCACCCCGGGACTAGGTTGGCCAGCCGCCGACATGTCCGACGTCTATAGGGTCGTCCCCACGACCCCGGGACTAGGTTGGCCTGCCGCCGACTTGTCCGACGACTATAGGGTCGTCCCCACGACCACGGGCCAAAGTTGCCCTGCCGCCGACATGTCCGACGACTATACGGTCGTCCCCGCGACCCCGGGACTAGGTTGGCCCGCCGCCGACGTGTCCTACGACTATGGGGTCGTCCCCACGACCACGAGACTAGGTTGGCCAGCCGCCGACATGTCCGACGACTATAGGGTCGTCCCACGAACCCGGGACTAGGTTGGCCAGTCACCGACATATCCGACGACTATAGGGTCGTCCCCACGACCACGGGCCAAAGTTGCCCTGGCGCCGACATGTCCGACGACTATAGGGTCGTCCCCACGACCCCGGGTCTAGGTTGGCCAGCCGCCGACTTTTCCGACGACTATAGGGTCGTCCCCACGACCACGGGCCAAAGTTGCCCTGGCGACGACATGTCCGACGACTATAGGGTCGTCCCCACGACCCCGGGTCTAGGTTGGCCCGCCGCCGACTTTTCCGACGACTATAGGGTCGTCCCCACGCCCCGGTCCAAAGTTGGCCAGCCGCCGACATGTCCGACGACTATAGGGTCGTCCCCACGAACCCGGGACTAGGTTGGCCAGTCACCGACATATCCGACGACTATAGGGTCGTCCCCACGACCACGGGCCAAAGTTGCCCTGGCGACGACATGTCCGACGACTATAGGGTCGTCCCCACGCCCCGGTCCAAAGTTGGCCAGCCGCCGACATGTCCGACGACTACGGGGTCGTCCCCACGACCCCGGGACTAGATTGGCCCGCCACCGTCATGTCCGACAGCTATACGGTCGTCCCCACGTCCACTGGCCAAAGTTGCCCAGCCGCAGACATGTCCGACGACTATAGGGTCGTCCCCACGCCCCGGTCCAAAGTTGGCCAGCCGCCGACATGTCCGACGACTATAGGGTCGTCCCCACGAACCCGGGACTAGGTTGGCCAGTCACCGACATATCCGACGACTATAGGGTCGTCCCCACGACCACGGGCCAAAGTTGCCCTGGCGACGACATGTCCGACGACTATAGGGTCGTCCCCACGACCCCGGGTCTAGGTTGGCCCGCCGCCGACTTTTCCGACGACTATAGGGTCGTCCCTACCACCCCGGGACTAGGTTGGCCAGCCGCCGACATGTCCGACGTCTATAGGGTCGTCCCCTCGACCCCGGGGCTAGATTGCCCCGGCACCGTCACGTCCGACGACTACGGGGTCGTCCCCACGACCCCGGGACTAGATTGGCCCGCCACCGTCATGTCCGACAGCTATACGGTCGTCCCCACGTCCACTGGCCAAAGTTGCCCAGCCGCAGACATGTCCGACGACTATAGGGTCGTCCCCACGCCCCGGTCCAAAGTTGGCCAGCCGCCGACATGTCCGACGACTATAGGGTCGTCCCCACGAACCCGGGACTAGGTTGGCCAGTCACCGACATATCCGACGACTATAGGGTCGTCCCCACGACCACGGGCCAAAGTTGCCCTGGCGACGACATGTCCGACGACTATAGGGTCGTCCCCACGACCCCGGGACTAAGTTCGCCAGACGCCGACACGTCCGACGACTATAGGGTCGTCCCCACGACCCCGGGACTAGGTTGGCCCGCCGCCGACTTATCCGACGACTATAGGGTCGTCCCCACGACCCCGGGACTAGGTTGGCCCGCCGCCGACTTGTCCGACGACTATAGGGTCGTCCCTACCACCCCCGGACTAGGTTGGCCAGCCGCCGACTTGGTCGACGACTATAGGGTCGTCCCCACGACCCCGGGACTTGGTTGGCCCGCCGCCGAGTTGTCCGACGACTATAGGGTCGTCCCTACCACCCCGGGACTAGGTTGGCCAGCCGCCGACATGTCCGACGTCTATAGGGCCGTCCCCTCGACCCCGGGGCTAGATTGCCCCGGCACCGTCACGTCCGACGACTATAGGGTCGTCTCCACGACCCCGGGACTAGATTGCCCCGGCACCGTCATGTCCGACGACTATAGGGTCGTCCCCACGTCCCCGGGACTAGGTCGGCCCGCCGCCGACATGTCCGACGACTATAGGGTCGTCCCCACGCCCCGGTCCAAAGTTGGCCAGCCGCCGACATGTCCGACGACTATAGAGTCGTCCCCACGACCCCGGGACTAGATTGGCCCGCCACCGTCATGTCCAACGACTAGACGGTCGTCCCCATGACCCCGGGACTAGGTTGGCCCGCCGCCGACTTGTCCGACGACTATAGGTTCGTCCCCACGACCACTGGCCAAAGTTGCCCAGCCGCAGACATGTCCGACGACTATAGGGTCGTCCCCACGACCCCGGGTCTAGATTGGCCCGCCACCGTCATGTCCGACGACTATACGGTCGTCCCCACGACCCCGGGGCTAGATTGCCCCGGCACCGTCATGTCCGACGACTATAGGGTCGTCCCCACGACCCCGGGACTAGGTTGGCCCGCAGCCGACTTATCCGACGACTATAGGGTCGTCCCCACGACCCCGGGACTAGGTTGGCCCGCCGCCGGGTTGTCCGACGACTATAGGGTCGTCCCTACCACCCCCGGACTAGGTTGGCCAGCCGCCGACATGGTCGACGACTATAGGGTCGTCCCCACGACCCCGGGACTAGGTTGGCCCGCCGCCGACTTGTCCGACGACTATAGGGTCGTCCCTACCACCCCGGGACTAGGTTGGCCAGCCGCCGACATGTCCGACGTCTATAGGGTCGTCCCCTCGACCCCGGGGCTAGATTGCCCCGGCACCGTCACGTCCGACGACTATAGGGTCGTCTCCACGACCCCGGGACTAGGTTGGCCAGTCACCGGCATGTCCGACGACTGTAGGGTCGTCTCCACGACCCCGGGACTAGGTTGGCCCGCCGCCGACTTGTCCGACGAGTATAGGGTCGTCCCCACGACCCCGGGACTAGGTTGGCCAGCCGCCGACATGTCCGACAACTATAGGGTCGTCTCCACGACCCCGGGACTAGGTTGGCCCGCCGCCGACTTGTCCGACGACTATAGGGTCGTCCCCATGACCACGGGGCAAAGTTGCCCTGCCGCCGACATGTCCGACGACTATAGGGTCGTCCCCAAGACCCCGGGACTAGGTTGGCCCGCCGCCGACATGTCCGACGACTATAGGGTCGTCCCCACGCCCCGGTCCAAAGTTGGCCAGCCGCCGACATGTCCGACGACTATGGGGTCGTCCCCACGACCCCGGGACTAGATTGGCCCGCCACCGTCATGTCCGACGACTATACGGTCGTCCCCACGTCCACTGGCCAAAGTTGCCCAGCCGCAGACATGTCCGACGACTATAGGGTCGTCCCCACGACCCCGGGACTAGATTGGCCCGCCACCGTGATGTCCGACGACTATAGGGTCGTCCCCACGACCCTGGGACTAGATTGGCCGCCACCGTGATGTCCGACGACTATAGGGTCGTCTCCACGACCCCGGGACTAGGTTGGCCCGCCGCCGAATTGTCCGACGACTATAGGGTCGTCCCCACGACCACGGGCCAAAGTTGCCCTGCCGCCGACATGTCCGACGACTATAGGGGCGTCCCCACGATCCCGGGACTAGGTTGGCCCGCCGCCCACATGTCCGACGACTATAGGGTCGTCCCCACGCCCCGGCCAAAGTTGGCCAGCCGCCGACATGTCCGACGACTATAGGGTCGTCCCCACGACCCCGGGACTAGGTTGGCCAGCCGCCGATATGTCCGACAACTATAGGGTCGTCTCCACGACCCCGGGACTAGGTTGGCCCGCCGCCGACTTGTCCGACGATTAGAGGGTCGTCCCCACGACCACGGGCCAAAGTTGCCCTGCCGCCGAAATGTCCGACGACTATACGGTCGTCCCCGCGACCCCGGGACTAGGTTGGCCCGCCGCCGACGTGTCCTACGACTATGGGGTCGTCCCCACGACCACGAGACTAGGTTGGCCAGCCGCCGACATGTCCGACGACTATAGGGTCGTCCCACGAACCCGGGACTAGGTTGGCAAGTCACCGACATATCCGACGACTATAGGGTCGTCCCCACGACCCCGGGACTAGGTTGGCCCGCCGCCGACTTGTCCGACGACTATAGGGTCGTCCCTACCACCCCGGGACTAGGTTGGCCAGCCGCCGACATGTCCGACGTCTATAGGGTCGTCCCCACGACCCCGGGACTAGGTTGGCCTGCCGCCGACTTGTCCGACGACTATAGGGTCGTCCCCACGACCACGGGCCAAAGTTGCCCTGCCGCCGACATGTCCGACGACTATACGGTCGTCCCCGCGACCCCGGGACTAGGTTGGCCCGCCGCCGACGTGTCCTACGACTATGGGGTCGTCCCCACGACCACGAGACTAGGTTGGCCAGCCGCCGACATGTCCGACGACTATAGGGTCGTCCCACGAACCCGGGACTAGGTTGGCCAGTCACCGACATATCCGACGACTATAGGGTCGTCCCCACGACCACGGGCCAAAGTTGCCCTGGCGCCGACATGTCCGACGACTATAGGGTCGTCCCCACGACCCCGGGTCTAGGTTGGCCAGCCGCCGACTTTTCCGACGACTATAGGGTCGTCCCCACGACCACGGGCCAAAGTTGCCCTGGCGACGACATGTCCGACGACTATAGGGTCGTCCCCACGACCCCGGGTCTAGGTTGGCCCGCCGCCGACTTTTCCGACGACTATAGGGTCGTCCCCACGCCCCGGTCCAAAGTTGGCCAGCCGCCGACATGTCCGACGACTATAGGGTCGTCCCCACGAACCCGGGACTAGGTTGGCCAGTCACCGACATATCCGACGACTATAGGGTCGTCCCCACGACCACGGGCCAAAGTTGCCCTGGCGACGACATGTCCGACGACTATAGGGTCGTCCCCACGCCCCGGTCCAAAGTTGGCCAGCCGCCGACATGTCCGACGACTACGGGGTCGTCCCCACGACCCCGGGACTAGATTGGCCCGCCACCGTCATGTCCGACAGCTATACGGTCGTCCCCACGTCCACTGGCCAAAGTTGCCCAGCCGCAGACATGTCCGACGACTATAGGGTCGTCCCCACGCCCCGGTCCAAAGTTGGCCAGCCGCCGACATGTCCGACGACTATAGGGTCGTCCCCACGAACCCGGGACTAGGTTGGCCAGTCACCGACATATCCGACGACTATAGGGTCGTCCCCACGACCACGGGCCAAAGTTGCCCTGGCGACGACATGTCCGACGACTATAGGGTCGTCCCCACGACCCCGGGTCTAGGTTGGCCCGCCGCCGACTTTTCCGACGACTATAGGGTCGTCCCTACCACCCCGGGACTAGGTTGGCCAGCCGCCGACATGTCCGACGTCTATAGGGTCGTCCCCTCGACCCCGGGGCTAGATTGCCCCGGCACCGTCACGTCCGACGACTACGGGGTCGTCCCCACGACCCCGGGACTAGATTGGCCCGCCACCGTCATGTCCGACAGCTATACGGTCGTCCCCACGTCCACTGGCCAAAGTTGCCCAGCCGCAGACATGTCCGACGACTATAGGGTCGTCCCCACGCCCCGGTCCAAAGTTGGCCAGCCGCCGACATGTCCGACGACTATAGGGTCGTCCCCACGAACCCGGGACTAGGTTGGCCAGTCACCGACATATCCGACGACTATAGGGTCGTCCCCACGACCACGGGCCAAAGTTGCCCTGGCGACGACATGTCCGACGACTATAGGGTCGTCCCCACGACCCCGGGACTAAGTTCGCCAGACGCCGACACGTCCGACGACTATAGGGTCGTCCCCACGACCCCGGGACTAGGTTGGCCCGCCGCCGACTTATCCGACGACTATAGGGTCGTCCCCACGACCCCGGGACTAGGTTGGCCCGCCGCCGACTTGTCCGACGACTATAGGGTCGTCCCTACCACCCCCGGACTAGGTTGGCCAGCCGCCGACTTGGTCGACGACTATAGGGTCGTCCCCACGACCCCGGGACTAGGTTGGCCCGCCGCCGACTTGTCCGACGACTATAGGGTCGTCCCTACCACCCCGGGACTAGGTTGGCCAGCCGCCGACATGTCCGACGTCTATAGGGTCGTCCCCTCGACCCCGGGGCTAGATTGCCCCGGCACCGTCACGTCCGACGACTATAGGGTCGTCTCCACGACCCCGGGACTAGGTTGGCCAGTCACCGGCATGTCCGACGACTATAGGGTCGTCTCCACGACCCCGGGACTAGGTTGGCCCGCCGCCGACTTGTACGACGACTATAGGGTCGTCCCCACGACCCCGGGACTTGATTGGCCAGCCGCCGACATGTCCGACAACTATAGGGTCCTCTCCACGACCCCGGGACTAGGTTGGCCCGCCGCCGACATGTCCGACGACTATAGGGTCGTCCCCACGACCACGGGCCAAAGTTGCCCTGCCGCCGACATGTTCCGACGACTATAGGGTCGTCCCCACGACCCCGGGACTAGGTTGGCCCGCCGCCGACATGTCCGACGACTATAGGGTCGTCCCCACGCCCCGGTCCAAAGTTGGCCAGCCGCCGACATGTCCGACGACTACGGGGTCGTCCCCACGACCCCGGGACTAGATTGGCCCGCCACCGTCATGTCCGACAGCTATACGGTCGTCCCCACGTCCACTGGCCAAAGTTGCCCAGCCGCAGACATGTCCGACGACTATAGGGTCGTCCCCACGCCCCGGTCCAAAGTTGGCCAGCCGCCGACATGTCCGACGACTATAGGGTCGTCCCCACGAACCCGGGACTAGGTTGGCCAGTCACCGACATATCCGACGACTATAGGGTCGTCCCCACGACCACGGGCCAAAGTTGCCCTGGCGACGACATGTCCGACGACTATAGGGTCGTCCCCACGACCCCGGGTCTAGGTTGGCCCGCCGCCGACTTTTCCAACGACTATGGGGTCGACCCCACGACCCCGGGAGTAGGTTGGCCCGCCGCCGACTTGTCCGACGACTATAGGGTCGTCCCCACGACCCCGGGACTAGGTTGGCCCGCCGCCGACATGTCCGACGACTATAGGGTCGTCCCCACGCCCCGGTCCAAAGTTGGCCAGCCGCCGACATGTCCGACGACTATAGGGTCGTCCCCACGAACCCGGGACTAGGTTGGCCAGTCACCGACATATCCGACGACTATAGGGTCGTCCCCACGACCCCGGGACTAGGTTGGCCCGCCGCCGACTTGTCCGACGACTATAGGGTTGTCCCTACCACCCCCGGACTAGGTTGGCCAGCCGCCGACTTGGTCGACGACTATAGGGTCGTCCCCACGACCCCGGGACTAGGTTGGCCCGCCGCCGACTTGTCCGACGACTATAGGGTCGTCCCTACCACCCCGGGACTAGGTTGGCCAGCCGCCGACATGTCCGACGACTATAGGGTCGTCCCACGAACCCGGGACTAGGTTGGCCAGTCACCGACATATCCGACGACTATAGGGTCGTCCCCACGACCACGGGCCAAAGTTGCCCTGGCGCCGACATGTCCGACGACTATAGGGTCGTCCCCACGACCCCGGGTCTAGGTTGGCCAGCCGCCGACTTTTCCGACGACTATGGGGTCGTCCCCACGACCCCGGGAGTAGGTTGGCCCGCCGCCGACTTGTCCGACGACTATAGGGTCGTCCCCACGACCCCGGGACTAAGTTCGCCAGACGCCGACACGTCCGACGACTATAGGGTCGTCCCCACGACCCCGGGACTAGGTTGGCCCGCCGCCGACTTATCCGACGACTATAGGGTCGTCCCCACGACCCCGGGATTAGGTTGGCCCGCCGCCGACTTGTCCGACGACTATAGGGTCGTCCCTACCACCCCCGGACTAGGTTGGCCAGCCGCCGACTTGGTCGACGACTATAGGGTCGTCCCCACGACCCCGGGACTAGGTTGGCCCGCCGCCGACTTGTCCGACGACTATAGGGTCGTCCCTACCACCCCGGGACTAGGTTGGCCAGCCGCCGACATGTCCGACGTCTATAGGGTCGTCCCCTCGACCCCGGGGCTAGATTGCCCCGGCACCGTCACGTCCGACGACTATAGGGTCGTCTCCACGACCCCGGGACTAGGTTGGCCAGTCACCGGCATGTCCGACGACTATAGGGTCGTCTCCACGACCCCGGGACTAGGTTGGCCCGCCGCCGACTTGTACGACGACTATAGGGTCGTCCCCACGACCCCGGGACTTGATTGGCCAGCCGCCGACATGTCCGACGACTATAGGGTCGTCCCCACGACCCCGGGATTAGGTTGGCCCGCCGCCGACTTGTCCGACGACTATAGGGTCGTCCCTACCACCCCCGGACTAGGTTGGCCAGCCGCCGACTTGGTCGACGACTATAGGGTCGTCCCCACGACCCCGGGACTAGGTTGGCCCGCCGCCGACTTGTCCGACGACTATAGGGTCGTCCCTACCACCCCGGGACTAGGTTGGCCAGCCGCCGACATGTCCGACGTCTATAGGGTCGTCCCCTCGACCCCGGGGCTAGATTGCCCCGGCACCGTCACGTCCGACGACTATAGGGTCGTCTCCACGACCCCGGGACTAGGTTGGCCAGTCACCGGCATGTCCGACGACTATAGGGTCGTCTCCACGACCCCGGGACTAGGTTGGCCCGCCGCCGACTTGTACGACGACTATAGGGTCGTCCCCACGACCCCGGGACTTGATTGGCCAGCCGCCGACATGTCCGACAACTATAGGGTCCTCTCCACGACCCCGGGACTAGGTTGGCCCGCCGCCGACATGTCCGACGACTATAGGGTCGTCCCCACGACCACGGGCCAAAGTTGCCCTGCCGCCGACATGTTCCGACGACTATAGGGTCGTCCCCACGACCCCGGGACTAGGTTGGCCAGTCACCGGCATGTCCGACGACTATAGGGTCGTCTCCACGACCCCGGGACTAGGTTGGCCCGCCGCCGACTTGTACGACGACTATAGGGTCGTCCCCACGACCCCGGGACTTGATTGGCCAGCCGCCGACATGTCCGACAACTATAGGGTCCTCTCCACGACCCCGGGACTAGGTTGGCCAGCCGCCGACATGTCCGACGACTATAGGGCCGTCCCCACGAACCCGGGACTAGGTTGGCCAGTCACCGACATATCCGACGACTATAGGGTCGTCCCCACGCCCCGGTCCAAAGTTGGCCAGCCGCCGACATGTCCGACGACTATAGGGTCGTCCCCACGACCCCGGGTCTAGGTTGGCCCGCCGCCGACTTGTCCGACGACTATAGGGTCGTCCCCACGACCACGGGCCAAAGTTGCCCTGGTGCCGACATGTCCGACGACTATAGGGTCGTCCCCACGACCCCGGGTCTAGGTTGGCCCGCCGCCGACTTTTCCGACGACTATGGGGTCGTCCCCACGACCCCGGGAGTAGGTTGGCCCGCCGCCGACTTGTTCGACGACTATAGGGTCGTCCCCACGACCACGGGCCAAAGTTGCCCTGGTGCCGACATGTCCGACGACTATAGGGTCGTCCCCACGACCCCGGGTCTAGGTTGGCCCACCGCCGACTTTTCCGACGACTATGGGGTCGTCCCCACGACCCCGGGAGTAGGTTGGCCCGCCGCCGACTTGTTCGACGACTATAGGGTCGTCCCCACGACCCCGGGACTAAGTTGGCCAGACGCCGACACGTCCGACGACTATAGGGTCGTCCCCACGACCCCGGGACTAGGTTGGCCCGCAGCCGACTTATCCGACGACTATAGGGTCGTCCCCACGACCCCGGGACTAGGTTGGCCCGCCGCCGACATGTCCGACGACTATAGGGTCGTCCCCACGCCCCGGTCCAAAGTTGGCCAGCCGCCGACATGTCCGACGACTATGGGGTCGTCCCCACGACCCCGGGACTAGATTGGCCCGCCACCGTGATGTCCGACGACTATACGGTCGTCCCCGCGACCCCGGGACTAGGTTGGCCCGCCGCCGACGTGTCCTACGACTATGGGGTCGTCCCCACGACCACGAGACTAGGTTGGCCAGCCGCCGACATGTCCGACGACTATAGGGTCGTCCCCACGAACAAGGACTAGGTTGGCCAGTCACCGACATATCCGACGACTATAGGGTCGTCCCCACGACCACGGGCCAAAGTTGCCCTGGCGCCGACATGTCCGACGACTATAGGGTCGTCCCCACGACCCCGGGACTAGGTTGGCCCGCCGCCGACATGTCCGACGACTATAGGGTCGTCCCCACGCCCCGGTCCAATGTTGGCCAGCCGCCGACATGTCCGACGACTACGGGGTCGTCCCCACGACCCCGGGACTAGATTGGCCCGCCACCGTCATGTCCGACGACTATACGGTCGTCCCCACGTCCACTGGCCAAAGTTGCACAGCCGCAGACATGTCCGACGACTGTAGGGTCGTCCCCACGACCCCGGGACTAGATTGGCCCGCCACCGTGATGTCCGACGACTATAGGGTCGTCCCCACGACCCCGGGACTAGATTGGCCGCCACCGTGATGTCCGACGAATATAGGGTCGTCTCCACGACCCCGGGACTAGGTTGGCCCGCCGCCGACTTGTCCGACGACTATAGGGACCGTCCCCACGACCACGGGCCAAAGTTGCCCTGCCGCCGACATGTCCGACGACTATAGGGTCGTCCCCACGATCCCGGGAATAGGTTGGCCCGCCGCCGACATGTCCGACGACTATAGGGTCGTCCCCACGCCCCGGGCCAAAGTTGGCCAGCCGCCGACATGTCCGACGACTATAGGGTCGTCCCCACGACCCCGGGGCTAGATTGCCCCGGCACCGTCATGTCCGACGACTATAGGGTCGTCCCCACGACCCCGGGACTAGATTGGCCCGCCACCGTCATGTCCGACGACTATACGGTCGTCCCCGCGACCCCGGGAGTAGGTTGGCCCGCCGCCGACTTGTACGACGACTATAGGGTCCTCTCCACGACCCCGGGACTAGGTTGGCCCGCCGCCGACTTGTCCGACGACTATAGGGTCGTCCCCACGACCACGGGCCAAAGTTGCCCTGCCGCCGACATGTCCGACGACTATAGGGTCGTCCCCACGACCCCGGGACTAGGTTGGCCCGCCGCCGACATGTCCGACGACTATAGGGTCGTCCCCACGCCCCGGTCCAAAGTTGGCCAGCCGCCGACATGTCCGACGACTATAGGGTCGTCCCCACGACCACGGGCCAAAGTTGCCCTGGCGCCGACATGTCCGACGACTATGGGGTCGTCCCCACGACCCCGGGTCTAGGTTGGCCCGCCGCCGACTTTTCCGACGACTATGGGGTCGTCCCCACGACCGCGGGAGTAGGTTGGCCCGCCGCCGACTTGTCCGACGACTATAGGGTCGTCCCCACGACCCCGGGACTAAGTTGGCCAGACGCCGACACGTCCGACGACTATAGGGTCGTCCCCACGACCCCGGGACTAGGTTGGCCCGCCGCCGACATGTCCGACGACTATAGGGTCGTCCCCACGCCCCGGTCCAAAGTTGGCCAGCCGCCGACATGTCCGACGACTATAGGGTCGTCCCCACGACCACGGGCCAAAGTTGCCCTGGCGCCGACATGTCCGACGACTATGGGGTCGTCCCCACGACCCCGGGTCTAGTTTGGCCCGCCGCCGACTTTTCCGACGACTATGGGGTCGTCCCCACGACCCCGGGAGTAGGTTGGCCCGCCGCCGACTTGTCCGACGACTATAGGGTCGTCCCCACGACCCCGGGACTAAGTTGGCCAGACGCCGACACGTCCGACGACTATAGGGTCGTCCCCACGACCCCGGGACTAGGTTGGCCCGCCGCCGACTTATCCGACGACTATAGGGTCGTCCCCACGACCCCGGGACTAGGTTGGCCCGCCGCCGACTTGTCCGACGACTATAGGGTCGTCCCTACCACCCCCGGACTAGGTTGGCCAGCCGCCGACTTGGTCGACGACTATAGGGTCGTCCCCACGACCCCGGGACTTGGTTGGCCCGCCGCCGAGTTGTCCGACGACTATAGGGTCGTCCCTACCACCCCGGGACTAGGTTGGCCAGCCGCCGACATGTCCGACGTCTATAGGGCCGTCCCCTCGACCCCGGGGCTAGATTGCCCCGGCACCGTCACGTCCGACGACTATAGGGTCGTCTCCACGACCCCGGGACTAGATTGCCCCGGCACCGTCATGTCCGACGACTATAGGGTCGTCCCCACGTCCCCGGGACTAGGTCGGCCCGCCGCCGACATGTCCGACGACTATAGGGTCGTCCCCACGCCCCGGTCCAAAGTTGGCCAGCCGCCGACATGTCCGACGACTATAGAGTCGTCCCCACGACCCCGGGACTAGATTGGCCCGCCACCGTCATGTCCAACGACTAGACGGTCGTCCCCATGACCCCGGGACTAGGTTGGCCCGCCGCCGACTTGTCCGACGACTATAGGTTCGTCCCCACGACCACTGGCCAAAGTTGCCCAGCCGCAGACATGTCCGACGACTATAGGGTCGTCCCCACGACCCCGGGTCTAGATTGGCCCGCCACCGTCATGTCCGACGACTATACGGTCGTCCCCACGACCCCGGGGCTAGATTGCCCCGGCACCGTCATGTCCGACGACTATAGGGTCGTCCCCACGACCCCGGGACTAGGTTGGCCCGCAGCCGACTTATCCGACGACTATAGGGTCGTCCCCACGACCCCGGGACTAGGTTGGCCCGCCGCCGGGTTGTCCGACGACTATAGGGTCGTCCCTACCACCCCCGGACTAGGTTGGCCAGCCGCCGACATGGTCGACGACTATAGGGTCGTCCCCACGACCCCGGGACTAGGTTGGCCCGCCGCCGACTTGTCCGACGACTATAGGGTCGTCCCTACCACCCCGGGACTAGGTTGGCCAGCCGCCGACATGTCCGACGTCTATAGGGTCGTCCCCTCGACCCCGGGGCTAGATTGCCCCGGCACCGTCACGTCCGACGACTATAGGGTCGTCTCCACGACCCCGGGACTAGGTTGGCCAGTCACCGGCATGTCCGACGACTGTAGGGTCGTCTCCACGACCCCGGGACTAGGTTGGCCCGCCGCCGACTTGTCCGACGAGTATAGGGTCGTCCCCACGACCCCGGGACTAGGTTGGCCAGCCGCCGACATGTCCGACAACTATAGGGTCGTCTCCACGACCCCGGGACTAGGTTGGCCCGCCGCCGACTTGTCCGACGACTATAGGGTCGTCCCCATGACCACGGGGCAAAGTTGCCCTGCCGCCGACATGTCCGACGACTATAGGGTCGTCCCCAAGACCCCGGGACTAGGTTGGCCCGCCGCCGACATGTCCGACGACTATAGGGTCGTCCCCACGCCCCGGTCCAAAGTTGGCCAGCCGCCGACATGTCCGACGACTATGGGGTCGTCCCCACGACCCCGGGACTAGATTGGCCCGCCACCGTCATGTCCGACGACTATACGGTCGTCCCCACGTCCACTGGCCAAAGTTGCCCAGCCGCAGACATGTCCGACGACTATAGGGTCGTCCCCACGACCCCGGGACTAGATTGGCCCGCCACCGTGATGTCCGACGACTATAGGGTCGTCCCCACGACCCTGGGACTAGATTGGCCGCCACCGTGATGTCCGACGACTATAGGGTCGTCTCCACGACCCCGGGACTAGGTTGGCCCGCCGCCGAATTGTCCGACGACTATAGGGTCGTCCCCACGACCACGGGCCAAAGTTGCCCTGCCGCCGACATGTCCGACGACTATAGGGGCGTCCCCACGATCCCGGGACTAGGTTGGCCCGCCGCCCACATGTCCGACGACTATAGGGTCGTCCCCACGCCCCGGCCAAAGTTGGCCAGCCGCCGACATGTCCGACGACTATAGGGTCGTCCCCACGACCCCGGGACTAGGTTGGCCAGCCGCCGATATGTCCGACAACTATAGGGTCGTCTCCACGACCCCGGGACTAGGTTGGCCCGCCGCCGACTTGTCCGACGATTATAGGGTCGTCCCCACGACCACGGGCCAAAGTTGCCCTGCCGCCGAAATGTCCGACGACTATACGGTCGTCCCCGCGACCCCGGGACTAGGTTGGCCCGCCGCCGACGTGTCCTACGACTATGGGGTCGTCCCCACGACCACGAGACTAGGTTGGCCAGCCGCCGACATGTCCGACGACTATAGGGTCGTCCCACGAACCCGGGACTAGGTTGGCAAGTCACCGACATATCCGACGACTAGAGGGTCGTCCCCACGACCCCGGGACTAGGTTGGCCCGCCGCCGACTTGTCCGACGACTATAGGGTCGTCCCTACCACCCCGGGACTAGGTTGGCCAGCCGCCGACATGTCCGACGTCTATAGGGTCGTCCCCACGACCCCGGGACTAGGTTGGCCTGCCGCCGACTTGTCCGACGACTATAGGGTCGTCCCCACGACCACGGGCCAAAGTTGCCCTGCCGCCGACATGTCCGACGACTATACGGTCGTCCCCGCGACCCCGGGACTAGGTTGGCCCGCCGCCGACGTGTCCTACGACTATGGGGTCGTCCCCACGACCACGAGACTAGGTTGGCCAGCCGCCGACATGTCCGACGACTATAGGGTCGTCCCACGAACCCGGGACTAGGTTGGCCAGTCACCGACATATCCGACGACTATAGGGTCGTCCCCACGACCACGGGCCAAAGTTGCCCTGGCGCCGACATGTCCGACGACTATAGGGTCGTCCCCACGACCCCGGGTCTAGGTTGGCCAGCCGCCGACTTTTCCGACGACTATAGGGTCGTCCCCACGACCACGGGCCAAAGTTGCCCTGGCGACGACATGTCCGACGACTATAGGGTCGTCCCCACGACCCCGGGTCTAGGTTGGCCCGCCGCCGACTTTTCCGACGACTATAGGGTCGTCCCCACGCCCCGGTCCAAAGTTGGCCAGCCGCCGACATGTCCGACGACTATAGGGTCGTCCCCACGAACCCGGGACTAGGTTGGCCAGTCACCGACATATCCGACGACTATAGGGTCGTCCCCACGACCACGGGCCAAAGTTGCCCTGGCGACGACATGTCCGACGACTATAGGGTCGTCCCCACGCCCCGGTCCAAAGTTGGCCAGCCGCCGACATGTCCGACGACTACGGGGTCGTCCCCACGACCCCGGGACTAGATTGGCCCGCCACCGTCATGTCCGACAGCTATACGGTCGTCCCCACGTCCACTGGCCAAAGTTGCCCAGCCGCAGACATGTCCGACGACTATAGGGTCGTCCCCACGCCCCGGTCCAAAGTTGGCCAGCCGCCGACATGTCCGACGACTATAGGGTCGTCCCCACGAACCCGGGACTAGGTTGGCCAGTCACCGACATATCCGACGACTATAGGGTCGTCCCCACGACCACGGGCCAAAGTTGCCCTGGCGACGACATGTCCGACGACTATAGGGTCGTCCCCACGACCCCGGGTCTAGGTTGGCCCGCCGCCGACTTTTCCGACGACTATAGGGTCGTCCCTACCACCCCGGGACTAGGTTGGCCAGCCGCCGACATGTCCGACGTCTATAGGGTCGTCCCCTCGACCCCGGGGCTAGATTGCCCCGGCACCGTCACGTCCGACGACTACGGGGTCGTCCCCACGACCCCGGGACTAGATTGGCCCGCCATCGTCATGTCCGACAGCTATACGGTCGTCCCCACGTCCACTGGCCAAAGTTGCCCAGCCGCAGACATGTCCGACGACTATAGGGTCGTCCCCACGCCCCGGTCCAAAGTTGGCCAGCCGCCGACATGTCCGACGACTATAGGGTCGTCCCCACGAACCCGGGACTAGGTTGGCCAGTCACCGACATATCCGACGACTATAGGGTCGTCCCCACGACCACGGGCCAAAGTTGCCCTGGCGACGACATGTCCGACGACTATAGGGTCGTCCCCACGACCCCGGGACTAAGTTCGCCAGACGCCGACACGTCCGACGACTATAGGGTCGTCCCCACGACCCCGGGACTAGGTTGGCCCGCCGCCGACTTATCCGACGACTATAGGGTCGTCCCCACGACCCCGGGACTAGGTTGGCCCGCCGCCGACTTGTCCGACGACTATAGGGTCGTCCCTACCACCCCCGGACTAGGTTGGCCAGCCGCCGACTTGGTCGACGACTATAGGGTCGTCCCCACGACCCCGGGACTTGGTTGGCCCGCCGCCGAGTTGTCCGACGACTATAGGGTCGTCCCTACCACCCCGGGACTAGGTTGGCCAGCCGCCGACATGTCCGACGTCTATAGGGCCGTCCCCTCGACCCCGGGGCTAGATTGCCCCGGCACCGTCACGTCCGACGACTATAGGGTCGTCTCCACGACCCCGGGACTAGATTGCCCCGGCACCGTCATGTCCGACGACTATAGGGTCGTCCCCACGTCCCCGGGACTAGGTCGGCCCGCCGCCGACATGTCCGACGACTATAGGGTCGTCCCCACGCCCCGGTCCAAAGTTGGCCAGCCGCCGACATGTCCGACGACTATAGAGTCGTCCCCACGACCCCGGGACTAGATTGGCCCGCCACCGTCATGTCCAACGACTAGACGGTCGTCCCCATGACCCCGGGACTAGGTTGGCCCGCCGCCGACTTGTCCGACGACTATAGGTTCGTCCCCACGACCACTGGCCAAAGTTGCCCAGCCGCAGACATGTCCGACGACTATAGGGTCGTCCCCACGACCCCGGGTCTAGATTGGCCCGCCACCGTCATGTCCGACGACTATACGGTCGTCCCCACGACCCCGGGGCTAGATTGCCCCGGCACCGTCATGTCCGACGACTATAGGGTCGTCCCCACGACCCCGGGACTAGGTTGGCCCGCAGCCGACTTATCCGACGACTATAGGGTCGTCCCCACGACCCCGGGACTAGGTTGGCCCGCCGCCGGGTTGTCCGACGACTATAGGGTCGTCCCTACCACCCCCGGACTAGGTTGGCCAGCCGCCGACATGGTCGACGACTATAGGGTCGTCCCCACGACCCCGGGACTAGGTTGGCCCGCCGCCGACTTGTCCGACGACTATAGGGTCGTCCCTACCACCCCGGGACTAGGTTGGCCAGCCGCCGACATGTCCGACGTCTATAGGGTCGTCCCCTCGACCCCGGGGCTAGATTGCCCCGGCACCGTCACGTCCGACGACTATAGGGTCGTCTCCACGACCCCGGGACTAGGTTGGCCAGTCACCGGCATGTCCGACGACTGTAGGGTCGTCTCCACGACCCCGGGACTAGGTTGGCCCGCCGCCGACTTGTCCGACGAGTATAGGGTCGTCCCCACGACCCCGGGACTAGGTTGGCCAGCCGCCGACATGTCCGACAACTATAGGGTCGTCTCCACGACCCCGGGACTAGGTTGGCCCGCCGCCGACTTGTCCGACGACTATAGGGTCGTCCCCATGACCACGGGGCAAAGTTGCCCTGCCGCCGACATGTCCGACGACTATAGGGTCGTCCCCAAGACCCCGGGACTAGGTTGGCCCGCCGCCGACATGTCCGACGACTATAGGGTCGTCCCCACGCCCCGGTCCAAAGTTGGCCAGCCGCCGACATGTCCGACGACTATGGGGTCGTCCCCACGACCCCGGGACTAGATTGGCCCGCCACCGTCATGTCCGACGACTATACGGTCGTCCCCACGTCCACTGGCCAAAGTTGCCCAGCCGCAGACATGTCCGACGACTATAGGGTCGTCCCCACGACCCCGGGACTAGATTGGCCCGCCACCGTGATGTCCGACGACTATAGGGTCGTCCCCACGACCCTGGGACTAGATTGGCCGCCACCGTGATGTCCGACGACTATAGGGTCGTCTCCACGACCCCGGGACTAGGTTGGCCCGCCGCCGAATTGTCCGACGACTATAGGGTCGTCCCCACGACCACGGGCCAAAGTTGCCCTGCCGCCGACATGTCCGACGACTATAGGGGCGTCCCCACGATCCCGGGACTAGGTTGGCCCGCCGCCCACATGTCCGACGACTATAGGGTCGTCCCCACGCCCCGGCCAAAGTTGGCCAGCCGCCGACATGTCCGACGACTATAGGGTCGTCCCCACGACCCCGGGACTAGGTTGGCCAGCCGCCGATATGTCCGACAACTATAGGGTCGTCTCCACGACCCCGGGACTAGGTTGGCCCGCCGCCGACTTGTCCGACGATTATAGGGTCGTCCCCACGACCACGGGCCAAAGTTGCCCTGCCGCCGAAATGTCCGACGACTATACGGTCGTCCCCGCGACCCCGGGACTAGGTTGGCCCGCCGCCGACGTGTCCTACGACTATGGGGTCGTCCCCACGACCACGAGACTAGGTTGGCCAGCCGCCGACATGTCCGACGACTATAGGGTCGTCCCACGAACCCGGGACTAGGTTGGCAAGTCACCGACATATCCGACGACTATAGGGTCGTCCCCACGACCCCGGGACTAGGTTGGCCCGCCGCCGACTTGTCCGACGACTATAGGGTCGTCCCTACCACCCCGGGACTAGGTTGGCCAGCCGCCGACATGTCCGACGTCTATAGGGTCGTCCCCACGACCCCGGGACTAGGTTGGCCTGCCGCCGACTTGTCCGACGACTATAGGGTCGTCCCCACGACCACGGGCCAAAGTTGCCCTGCCGCCGACATGTCCGACGACTATACGGTCGTCCCCGCGACCCCGGGACTAGGTTGGCCCGCCGCCGACGTGTCCTACGACTATGGGGTCGTCCCCACGACCACGAGACTAGGTTGGCCAGCCGCCGACATGTCCGACGACTATAGGGTCGTCCCACGAACCCGGGACTAGGTTGGCCAGTCACCGACATATCCGACGACTATAGGGTCGTCCCCACGACCACGGGCCAAAGTTGCCCTGGCGCCGACATGTCCGACGACTATAGGGTCGTCCCCACGACCCCGGGTCTAGGTTGGCCAGCCGCCGACTTTTCCGACGACTATAGGGTCGTCCCCACGACCACGGGCCAAAGTTGCCCTGGCGACGACATGTCCGACGACTATAGGGTCGTCCCCACGACCCCGGGTCTAGGTTGGCCCGCCGCCGACTTTTCCGACGACTATAGGGTCGTCCCCACGCCCCGGTCCAAAGTTGGCCAGCCGCCGACATGTCCGACGACTATAGGGTCGTCCCCACGAACCCGGGACTAGGTTGGCCAGTCACCGACATATCCGACGACTATAGGGTCGTCCCCACGACCACGGGCCAAAGTTGCCCTGGCGACGACATGTCCGACGACTATAGGGTCGTCCCCACGCCCCGGTCCAAAGTTGGCCAGCCGCCGACATGTCCGACGACTACGGGGTCGTCCCCACGACCCCGGGACTAGATTGGCCCGCCACCGTCATGTCCGACAGCTATACGGTCGTCCCCACGTCCACTGGCCAAAGTTGCCCAGCCGCAGACATGTCCGACGACTATAGGGTCGTCCCCACGCCCCGGTCCAAAGTTGGCCAGCCGCCGACATGTCCGACGACTATAGGGTCGTCCCCACGAACCCGGGACTAGGTTGGCCAGTCACCGACATATCCGACGACTATAGGGTCGTCCCCACGACCACGGGCCAAAGTTGCCCTGGCGACGACATGTCCGACGACTATAGGGTCGTCCCCACGACCCCGGGTCTAGGTTGGCCCGCCGCCGACTTTTCCGACGACTATAGGGTCGTCCCTACCACCCCGGGACTAGGTTGGCCAGCCGCCGACATGTCCGACGTCTATAGGGTCGTCCCCTCGACCCCGGGGCTAGATTGCCCCGGCACCGTCACGTCCGACGACTACGGGGTCGTCCCCACGACCCCGGGACTAGATTGGCCCGCCACCGTCATGTCCGACAGCTATACGGTCGTCCCCACGTCCACTGGCCAAAGTTGCCCAGCCGCAGACATGTCCGACGACTATAGGGTCGTCCCCACGCCCCGGTCCAAAGTTGGCCAGCCGCCGACATGTCCGACGACTATAGGGTCGTCCCCACGAACCCGGGACTAGGTTGGCCAGTCACCGACATATCCGACGACTATAGGGTCGTCCCCACGACCACGGGCCAAAGTTGCCCTGGCGACGACATGTCCGACGACTATAGGGTCGTCCCCACGACCCCGGGACTAAGTTCGCCAGACGCCGACACGTCCGACGACTATAGGGTCGTCCCCACGACCCCGGGACTAGGTTGGCCCGCCGCCGACTTATCCGACGACTATAGGGTCGTCCCCACGACCCCGGGACTAGGTTGGCCCGCCGCCGACTTGTCCGACGACTATAGGGTCGTCCCTACCACCCCCGGACTAGGTTGGCCAGCCGCCGACTTGGTCGACGACTATAGGGTCGTCCCCACGACCCCGGGACTAGGTTGGCCCGCCGCCGACTTGTCCGACGACTATAGGGTCGTCCCTACCACCCCGGGACTAGGTTGGCCAGCCGCCGACATGTCCGACGTCTATAGGGTCGTCCCCTCGACCCCGGGGCTAGATTGCCCCGGCACCGTCACGTCCGACGACTATAGGGTCGTCTCCACGACCCCGGGACTAGGTTGGCCAGTCACCGGCATGTCCGACGACTATAGGGTCGTCTCCACGACCCCGGGACTAGGTTGGCCCGCCGCCGACTTGTACGACGACTATAGGGTCGTCCCCACGACCCCGGGACTTGATTGGCCAGCCGCCGACATGTCCGACAACTATAGGGTCCTCTCCACGACCCCGGGACTAGGTTGGCCCGCCGCCGACATGTCCGACGACTATAGGGTCGTCCCCACGACCACGGGCCAAAGTTGCCCTGCCGCCGACATGTTCCGACGACTATAGGGTCGTCCCCACGACCCCGGGACTAGGTTGGCCCGCCGCCGACATGTCCGACGACTATAGGGTCGTCCCCACGCCCCGGTCCAAAGTTGGCCAGCCGCCGACATGTCCGACGACTACGGGGTCGTCCCCACGACCCCGGGACTAGATTGGCCCGCCACCGTCATGTCCGACAGCTATACGGTCGTCCCCACGTCCACTGGCCAAAGTTGCCCAGCCGCAGACATGTCCGACGACTATAGGGTCGTCCCCACGCCCCGGTCCAAAGTTGGCCAGCCGCCGACATGTCCGACGACTATAGGGTCGTCCCCACGAACCCGGGACTAGGTTGGCCAGTCACCGACATATCCGACGACTATAGGGTCGTCCCCACGACCACGGGCCAAAGTTGCCCTGGCGACGACATGTCCGACGACTATAGGGTCGTCCCCACGACCCCGGGTCTAGGTTGGCCCGCCGCCGACTTTTCCAACGACTATGGGGTCGACCCCACGACCCCGGGAGTAGGTTGGCCCGCCGCCGACTTGTCCGACGACTATAGGGTCGTCCCCACGACCCCGGGACTAGGTTGGCCCGCCGCCGACATGTCCGACGACTATAGGGTCGTCCCCACGCCCCGGTCCAAAGTTGGCCAGCCGCCGACATGTCCGACGACTATAGGGTCGTCCCCACGAACCCGGGACTAGGTTGGCCAGTCACCGACATATCCGACGACTATAGGGTCGTCCCCACGACCCCGGGACTAGGTTGGCCCGCCGCCGACTTGTCCGACGACTATAGGGTTGTCCCTACCACCCCCGGACTAGGTTGGCCAGCCGCCGACTTGGTCGACGACTATAGGGTCGTCCCCACGACCCCGGGACTAGGTTGGCCCGCCGCCGACTTGTCCGACGACTATAGGGTCGTCCCTACCACCCCGGGACTAGGTTGGCCAGCCGCCGACATGTCCGACGACTATAGGGTCGTCCCACGAACCCGGGACTAGGTTGGCCAGTCACCGACATATCCGACGACTATAGGGTCGTCCCCACGACCACGGGCCAAAGTTGCCCTGGCGCCGACATGTCCGACGACTATAGGGTCGTCCCCACGACCCCGGGTCTAGGTTGGCCAGCCGCCGACTTTTCCGACGACTATGGGGTCGTCCCCACGACCCCGGGAGTAGGTTGGCCCGCCGCCGACTTGTCCGACGACTATAGGGTCGTCCCCACGACCCCGGGACTAAGTTCGCCAGACGCCGACACGTCCGACGACTATAGGGTCGTCCCCACGACCCCGGGACTAGGTTGGCCCGCCGCCGACTTATCCGACGACTATAGGGTCGTCCCCACGACCCCGGGATTAGGTTGGCCCGCCGCCGACTTGTCCGACGACTATAGGGTCGTCCCTACCACCCCCGGACTAGGTTGGCCAGCCGCCGACTTGGTCGACGACTATAGGGTCGTCCCCACGACCCCGGGACTAGGTTGGCCCGCCGCCGACTTGTCCGACGACTATAGGGTCGTCCCTACCACCCCGGGACTAGGTTGGCCAGCCGCCGACATGTCCGACGTCTATAGGGTCGTCCCCTCGACCCCGGGGCTAGATTGCCCCGGCACCGTCACGTCCGACGACTATAGGGTCGTCTCCACGACCCCGGGACTAGGTTGGCCAGTCACCGGCATGTCCGACGACTATAGGGTCGTCTCCACGACCCCGGGACTAGGTTGGCCCGCCGCCGACTTGTACGACGACTATAGGGTCGTCCCCACGACCCCGGGACTTGATTGGCCAGCCGCCGACATGTCCGACAACTATAGGGTCCTCTCCACGACCCCGGGACTAGGTTGGCCCGCCGCCGACATGTCCGACGACTATAGGGTCGTCCCCACGACCACGGGCCAAAGTTGCCCTGCCGCCGACATGTTCCGACGACTATAGGGTCGTCCCCACGACCCCGGGACTAGGTTGGCCCGCCGCCGACATGTCCGACGACTATAGGGTCGTCCCCACGCCCCGGTCCAAAGTTGGCCAGCCGCCGACATGTCCGACGACTACGGGGTCGTCCCCACGACCCCGGGACTAGATTGGCCCGCCACCGTCATGTCCGACAGCTATACGGTCGTCCCCACGTCCACTGGCCAAAGTTGCCCAGCCGCAGACATGTCCGACGACTATAGGGTCGTCCCCACGCCCCGGTCCAAAGTTGGCCAGCCGCCGACATGTCCGACGACTATAGGGTCGTCCCCACGAACCCGGGACTAGGTTGGCCAGTCACCGACATATCCGACGACTATAGGGTCGTCCCCACGACCACGGGCCAAAGTTGCCCTGGCGACGACATGTCCGACGACTATAGGGTCGTCCCCACGACCCCGGGTCTAGGTTGGCCCGCCGCCGACTTTTCCGACGACTATGGGGTCGACCCCACGACCCCGGGAGTAGGTTGGCCCGCCGCCGACTTGTCCGACGACTATAGGGTCGTCCCCACGACCCCGGGACTAGGTTGGCCCGCCGCCGACATGTCCGACGACTATAGGGTCGTCCCCACGCCCCGGTCCAAAGTTGGCCAGCCGCCGACATGTCCGACGACTATAGGGTCGTCCCCACGAACCCGGGACTAGGTTGGCCAGTCACCGACATATCCGACGACTATAGGGTCGTCCCCACGACCCCGGGACTAGGTTGGCCCGCCGCCGACTTGTCCGACGACTATAGGGTTGTTCCTACCACCCCCGGACTAGGTTGGCCAGCCGCCGACTTGGTCGACGACTATAGGGTCGTCCCCACGACCCCGGGACTAGGTTGGCCCGCCGCCGACTTGTCCGACGACTATAGGGTCGTCCCTACCACCCCGGGACTAGGTTGGCCAGCCGCCGACTTTTCCGACGACTATGGGGTCGTCCCCACGACCCCGGGACTAGGTTGGCCCGCCGCCGACTTGTCCGACGACTATAGGGTCGTCCCTACCACCCCCGGACTAGGTTGGCCAGCCGCCGACTTGGTCGACGACTATAGGGTCGTCCCCACGACCCCGGGACTAGGTTGGCCCGCCGCCGACTTGTCCGACGACTATACGGTCGTCCCCGCGACCCCGGGACTAGGTTGGCCCGCCGCCGACGTGTCCTACGACTATGGGGTCGTCCCCACGACCACGAGACTAGGTTGGCCAGCCGCCGACATGTCCGACGACTATAGGGTCGTCCCCACGAACCCGGGACTAGGTTGGCCAGTCACCGACATATCCGACGACTATAGGGTCGTCCCCACTACCACGGGCCAAAGTTGCCCTGGCGCCGACATGTCCGACGACTATAGGGTCGTCCCCACGACCCCGGGTCTAGGTTGGCCCGCCGCCGACTTTTCCGACGACTATGGGGTCGTCCCCACGACCCCGGGACTAGGTTGGCCCGCCGCCGACTTGTCCGACGACTATAGGGTCGTCCCTACCACCCCCGGACTAGGTTGGCCAGCCGCCGACTTGGTCGACGACTATAGGGTCGTCCCCACGACCCCGGGACTAGGTTGGCCCGCCGCCGACTTGTCCGACGACTATAGGGTCGTCCCTACCACCCCGGGACTAGGTTGGCCAGCCGCCGACATGTCCGACGTCTATAGGGTCGTCCCCACGACCTCGGGACTAGGTTGGCCAGCCGCCGATATGTCCGACAACTATAGGGTCGTCTCCATGACCCCGGGACTAGGTTGGCCCGCCGCCGACTTGTCCGACGACTATAGGGTCGTCCCCACGACCACGGGCCAAAGTTGCCCTGCCGCCGACATGTCCGACGACTATACGGTCGTCCCCGCGACCCCGGGACTAGGTTGGCCCGCCGCCGACGTGTCCTACGACTATGGGGTCGTCCACACGACCACGAGACTAGGTTGGCCAGCCGCCGACATGTCCGACGACTATAGGGTCGTCCCACGAACCCGGGACTAGGTTGGCCAGTCACCGACATATCCGACGACTATAGGGTCGTCCCCACGACCACGGGCCAAAGTTGCCCTGGCGCCGACATGTCCGACGACTATAGGGTCGTCCCCACGACCCCGGGTCTAGGTTGGCCCGCCGCCGACTTTTCCGACGACTATGGGGTCGTCCCCACGACCCCGGGAGTAGGTTGGCCCGCCGCCGACTTGTCCGACGACTATAGGGTCGTCCCCACGAACCCGGGACTAAGTTCGCCAGACGCCGACACGTCCGACGACTATAGGGTCGTCCCCACGACCCCGGGACTAGGTTGGCCCGCCGCCGACTTATCCGACGACTATAGGGTCGTCCCCACGACCCCGGGACTAGGTTGGCCCGCCGCCGACTTGTCCGACGACTATAGGGTCGTCCCTACCACCCCCGGACTAGGTTGGCCAGCCGCCGACTTGGTCGACGACTATAGGGTCGTCCCCACGACCCCGGGACTAGGTTGGCCCGCCGCCGACTTATCCGACGACTATAGGGTCATCCCTACCACCCCGGGGCTAGATTGCCCCGGCACCGTCACGTCCGACGACTATAGGGTCGTCTCCACGACCCCGGGACTAGGTTGGCCAGTCACCGGCATGTCCGACGACTATAGGGTCGTCTCCACGACCCCGGGACTAGGTTGGCCCGCCGCCGACTTGTACGACGACTATAGGGTCGTCCCCACGACCCCGGGACTAAATTGGCCAGCCGCCGACATGTCCGACAACTATAGGGTCCTCTCCACGACCCCGGGACTAGGTTGGCCCGCCGCCGACATGTCCGACGACTATAGGGTCGTCCCCACGACCACGGGCCAAAGTTGCCCTGCCGCCGACATGTTCCGACGACTATAGGGTCGTCCCCACGACCCCGGGACTAGGTTGGCCCGCCGCCGACATGTCCGACGACTATAGGGTCGTCCCCACGCCCCGGTCCAAAGTTGGCCAGCCGCCGACATGTCCGACGACTACGGGGTCGTCCCCACGACCCCGGGACTAGATTGGCCCGCCACCGTCATGTCCGACAGCTATACGGTCGTCCCCACGTCCACTGGCCAAAGTTGCCCAGCCGCAGACATGTCCGACGACTATAGGGTCGTCCCCACGCCCCGGTCCAAAGTTGGCCAGCCGCCGACATGTCCGACGACTATAGGGTCGTCCCCACGAACCCGGGACTAGGTTGGCCAGTCACCGACATATCCGACGACTATAGGGTCGTCCCCACGACCACGGGCCAAAGTTGCCCTGGCGACGACATGTCCGACGACTATAGGGTCGTCCCCACGACCCCGGGTCTAGGTTGGCCCGCCGCCGACTTTTCCGACGACTATGGGGTCGACCCCACGACCCCGGGAGTAGGTTGGCCCGCCGCCGACTTGTCCGACGACTATAGGGTCGTCCCCACGACCCCGGGACTAGGTTGGCCCGCCGCCGACATGTCCGACGACTATAGGGTCGTCCCCACGCCCCGGTCCAAAGTTGGCCAGCCGCCGACATGTCCGACGACTATAGGGTCGTCCCCACGAACCCGGGACTAGGTTGGCCAGTCACCGACATATCCGACGACTATAGGGTCGTCCCCACGACCCCGGGACTAGGTTGGCCCGCCGCCGACTTGTCCGACGACTATAGGGTTGTCCCTACCACCCCCGGACTAGGTTGGCCAGCCGCCGACTTGGTCGACGACTATAGGGTCGTCCCCACGACCCCGGGACTAGGTTGGCCCGCCGCCGACATGTCCGACGACTATAGGGTCGTCCCCACGCCCCGGTCCAAAGTTGGCCAGCCGCCGACATGTCCGACGACTATAGGGTCGTCCCCACGACCCCGGGACTAGGTTGGCCCGCCGCCGACATGTCCGACGACTATAGGGTCGTCCCCACGCCCCGGTCCAAAGTTGGCCAGCCGCCGACATGTCCGACGACTACGGGGTCGTCCCCACGACCCCGGGACTAGATTGGCCCGCCACCGTCATGTCCGACAGCTATACGGTCGTCCCCACGTCCACTGGCCAAAGTTGCCCAGCCGCAGACATGTCCGACGACTATAGGGTCGTCCCCACGCCCCGGTCCAAAGTTGGCCAGCCGCCGACATGTCCGACGACTATAGGGTCGTCCCCACGAACCCGGGACTAGGTTGGCCAGTCACCGACATATCCGACGACTATAGGGTCGTCCCCACGACCACGGGCCAAAGTTGCCCTGGCGACGACATGTCCGACGACTATAGGGTCGTCCCCACGACCCCGGGTCTAGGTTGGCCCGCCGCCGACTTTTCCAACGACTATGGGGTCGACCCCACGACCCCGGGAGTAGGTTGGCCCGCCGCCGACTTGTCCGACGACTATAGGGTCGTCCCCACGACCCCGGGACTAGGTTGGCCCGCCGCCGACATGTCCGACGACTATAGGGTCGTCCCCACGCCCCGGTCCAAAGTTGGCCAGCCGCCGACATGTCCGACGACTATAGGGTCGTCCCCACGAACCCGGGACTAGGTTGGCCAGTCACCGACATATCCGACGACTATAGGGTCGTCCCCACGACCCCGGGACTAGGTTGGCCCGCCGCCGACTTGTCCGACGACTATAGGGTTGTCCCTACCACCCCCGGACTAGGTTGGCCAGCCGCCGACTTGGTCGACGACTATAGGGTCGTCCCCACGACCCCGGGACTAGGTTGGCCCGCCGCCGACTTGTCCGACGACTATAGGGTCGTCCCTACCACCCCGGGACTAGGTTGGCCAGCCGCCGACATGTCCGACGACTATAGGGTCGTCCCACGAACCCGGGACTAGGTTGGCCAGTCACCGACATATCCGACGACTATAGGGTCGTCCCCACGACCACGGGCCAAAGTTGCCCTGGCGCCGACATGTCCGACGACTATAGGGTCGTCCCCACGACCCCGGGTCTAGGTTGGCCAGCCGCCGACTTTTCCGACGACTATGGGGTCGTCCCCACGACCCCGGGAGTAGGTTGGCCCGCCGCCGACTTGTCCGACGACTATAGGGTCGTCCCCACGACCCCGGGACTAAGTTCGCCAGACGCCGACACGTCCGACGACTATAGGGTCGTCCCCACGACCCCGGGACTAGGTTGGCCCGCCGCCGACTTATCCGACGACTATAGGGTCGTCCCCACGACCCCGGGATTAGGTTGGCCCGCCGCCGACTTGTCCGACGACTATAGGGTCGTCCCTACCACCCCCGGACTAGGTTGGCCAGCCGCCGACTTGGTCGACGACTATAGGGTCGTCCCCACGACCCCGGGACTAGGTTGGCCCGCCGCCGACTTGTCCGACGACTATAGGGTCGTCCCTACCACCCCGGGACTAGGTTGGCCAGCCGCCGACATGTCCGACGTCTATAGGGTCGTCCCCTCGACCCCGGGGCTAGATTGCCCCGGCACCGTCACGTCCGACGACTATAGGGTCGTCTCCACGACCCCGGGACTAGGTTGGCCAGTCACCGGCATGTCCGACGACTATAGGGTCGTCTCCACGACCCCGGGACTAGGTTGGCCCGCCGCCGACTTGTACGACGACTATAGGGTCGTCCCCACGACCCCGGGACTTGATTGGCCAGCCGCCGACATGTCCGACAACTATAGGGTCCTCTCCACGACCCCGGGACTAGGTTGGCCCGCCGCCGACATGTCCGACGACTATAGGGTCGTCCCCACGACCACGGGCCAAAGTTGCCCTGCCGCCGACATGTTCCGACGACTATAGGGTCGTCCCCACGACCCCGGGACTAGGTTGGCCCGCCGCCGACATGTCCGACGACTATAGGGTCGTCCCCACGCCCCGGTCCAAAGTTGGCCAGCCGCCGACATGTCCGACGACTACGGGGTCGTCCCCACGACCCCGGGACTAGATTGGCCCGCCACCGTCATGTCCGACAGCTATACGGTCGTCCCCACGTCCACTGGCCAAAGTTGCCCAGCCGCAGACATGTCCGACGACTATAGGGTCGTCCCCACGCCCCGGTCCAAAGTTGGCCAGCCGCCGACATGTCCGACGACTATAGGGTCGTCCCCACGAACCCGGGACTAGGTTGGCCAGTCACCGACATATCCGACGACTATAGGGTCGTCCCCACGACCACGGGCCAAAGTTGCCCTGGCGACGACATGTCCGACGACTATAGGGTCGTCCCCACGACCCCGGGTCTAGGTTGGCCCGCCGCCGACTTTTCCGACGACTATGGGGTCGACCCCACGACCCCGGGAGTAGGTTGGCCCGCCGCCGACTTGTCCGACGACTATAGGGTCGTCCCCACGACCCCGGGACTAGGTTGGCCCGCCGCCGACATGTCCGACGACTATAGGGTCGTCCCCACGCCCCGGTCCAAAGTTGGCCAGCCGCCGACATGTCCGACGACTATAGGGTCGTCCCCACGAACCCGGGACTAGGTTGGCCAGTCACCGACATATCCGACGACTATAGGGTCGTCCCCACGACCCCGGGACTAGGTTGGCCCGCCGCCGACTTGTCCGACGACTATAGGGTTGTTCCTACCACCCCCGGACTAGGTTGGCCAGCCGCCGACTTGGTCGACGACTATAGGGTCGTCCCCACGACCCCGGGACTAGGTTGGCCCGCCGCCGACTTGTCCGACGACTATAGGGTCGTCCCTACCACCCCGGGACTAGGTTGGCCAGCCGCCGACTTTTCCGACGACTATGGGGTCGTCCCCACGACCCCGGGACTAGGTTGGCCCGCCGCCGACTTGTCCGACGACTATAGGGTCGTCCCTACCACCCCCGGACTAGGTTGGCCAGCCGCCGACTTGGTCGACGACTATAGGGTCGTCCCCACGACCCCGGGACTAGGTTGGCCCGCCGCCGACTTGTCCGACGACTATACGGTCGTCCCCGCGACCCCGGGACTAGGTTGGCCCGCCGCCGACGTGTCCTACGACTATGGGGTCGTCCCCACGACCACGAGACTAGGTTGGCCAGCCGCCGACATGTCCGACGACTATAGGGTCGTCCCCACGAACCCGGGACTAGGTTGGCCAGTCACCGACATATCCGACGACTATAGGGTCGTCCCCACTACCACGGGCCAAAGTTGCCCTGGCGCCGACATGTCCGACGACTATAGGGTCGTCCCCACGACCCCGGGTCTAGGTTGGCCCGCCGCCGACTTTTCCGACGACTATGGGGTCGTCCCCACGACCCCGGGACTAGGTTGGCCCGCCGCCGACTTGTCCGACGACTATAGGGTCGTCCCTACCACCCCCGGACTAGGTTGGCCAGCCGCCGACTTGGTCGACGACTATAGGGTCGTCCCCACGACCCCGGGACTAGGTTGGCCCGCCGCCGACTTGTCCGACGACTATAGGGTCGTCCCTACCACCCCGGGACTAGGTTGGCCAGCCGCCGACATGTCCGACGTCTATAGGGTCGTCCCCACGACCTCGGGACTAGGTTGGCCAGCCGCCGATATGTCCGACAACTATAGGGTCGTCTCCATGACCCCGGGACTAGGTTGGCCCGCCGCCGACTTGTCCGACGACTATAGGGTCGTCCCCACGACCACGGGCCAAAGTTGCCCTGCCGCCGACATGTCCGACGACTATACGGTCGTCCCCGCGACCCCGGGACTAGGTTGGCCCGCCGCCGACGTGTCCTACGACTATGGGGTCGTCCACACGACCACGAGACTAGGTTGGCCAGCCGCCGACATGTCCGACGACTATAGGGTCGTCCCACGAACCCGGGACTAGGTTGGCCAGTCACCGACATATCCGACGACTATAGGGTCGTCCCCACGACCACGGGCCAAAGTTGCCCTGGCGCCGACATGTCCGACGACTATAGGGTCGTCCCCACGACCCCGGGTCTAGGTTGGCCCGCCGCCGACTTTTCCGACGACTATGGGGTCGTCCCCACGACCCCGGGAGTAGGTTGGCCCGCCGCCGACTTGTCCGACGACTATAGGGTCGTCCCCACGAACCCGGGACTAAGTTCGCCAGACGCCGACACGTCCGACGACTATAGGGTCGTCCCCACGACCCCGGGACTAGGTTGGCCCGCCGCCGACTTATCCGACGACTATAGGGTCGTCCCCACGACCCCGGGACTAGGTTGGCCCGCCGCCGACTTGTCCGACGACTATAGGGTCGTCCCTACCACCCCCGGACTAGGTTGGCCAGCCGCCGACTTGGTCGACGACTATAGGGTCGTCCCCACGACCCCGGGACTAGGTTGGCCCGCCGCCGACTTATCCGACGACTATAGGGTCATCCCTACCACCCCGGGGCTAGATTGCCCCGGCACCGTCACGTCCGACGACTATAGGGTCGTCTCCACGACCCCGGGACTAGGTTGGCCAGTCACCGGCATGTCCGACGACTATAGGGTCGTCTCCACGACCCCGGGACTAGGTTGGCCCGCCGCCGACTTGTACGACGACTATAGGGTCGTCCCCACGACCCCGGGACTAAATTGGCCAGCCGCCGACATGTCCGACAACTATAGGGTCCTCTCCACGACCCCGGGACTAGGTTGGCCCGCCGCCGACATGTCCGACGACTATAGGGTCGTCCCCACGACCACGGGCCAAAGTTGCCCTGCCGCCGACATGTTCCGACGACTATAGGGTCGTCCCCACGACCCCGGGACTAGGTTGGCCCGCCGCCGACATGTCCGACGACTATAGGGTCGTCCCCACGCCCCGGTCCAAAGTTGGCCAGCCGCCGACATGTCCGACGACTACGGGGTCGTCCCCACGACCCCGGGACTAGATTGGCCCGCCACCGTCATGTCCGACAGCTATACGGTCGTCCCCACGTCCACTGGCCAAAGTTGCCCAGCCGCAGACATGTCCGACGACTATAGGGTCGTCCCCACGCCCCGGTCCAAAGTTGGCCAGCCGCCGACATGTCCGACGACTATAGGGTCGTCCCCACGAACCCGGGACTAGGTTGGCCAGTCACCGACATATCCGACGACTATAGGGTCGTCCCCACGACCACGGGCCAAAGTTGCCCTGGCGACGACATGTCCGACGACTATAGGGTCGTCCCCACGACCCCGGGTCTAGGTTGGCCCGCCGCCGACTTTTCCGACGACTATGGGGTCGACCCCACGACCCCGGGAGTAGGTTGGCCCGCCGCCGACTTGTCCGACGACTATAGGGTCGTCCCCACGACCCCGGGACTAGGTTGGCCCGCCGCCGACATGTCCGACGACTATAGGGTCGTCCCCACGCCCCGGTCCAAAGTTGGCCAGCCGCCGACATGTCCGACGACTATAGGGTCGTCCCCACGAACCCGGGACTAGGTTGGCCAGTCACCGACATATCCGACGACTATAGGGTCGTCCCCACGACCCCGGGACTAGGTTGGCCCGCCGCCGACTTGTCCGACGACTATAGGGTTGTCCCTACCACCCCCGGACTAGGTTGGCCAGCCGCCGACTTGGTCGACGACTATAGGGTCGTCCCCACGACCCCGGGACTAGGTTGGCCCGCCGCCGACTTGTCCGACGACTATAGGGTCGTCCCTACCACCCCGGGACTAGGTTGGCCAGCCGCCGACTTTTCCGACGACTATGGGGTCGTCCCCACGACCCCGGGACTAGGTTGGCCCGCCGCCGACTTGTCCGACGACTATAGGGTCGTCCCTACCACCCCCGGACTAGGTTGGCCAGCCGCCGACTTGGTCGACGACTATAGGGTCGTCCCCACGACCCCGGGACTAGGTTGGCCCGCCGCCGACTTGTCCGACGACTATACGGTCGTCCCCGCGACCCCGGGACTAGGTTGGCCCGCCGCCGACGTGTCCTACGACTATGGGGTCGTCCCCACGACCACGAGACTAGGTTGGCCAGCCGCCGACATGTCCGACGACTATAGGGTCGTCCCCACGAACCCGGGACTAGGTTGGCCAGTCACCGACATATCCGACGACTATAGGGTCGTCCCCACGACCACGGGCCAAAGTTGCCCTGGCGCCGACATGTCCGACGACTATAGGGTCGTCCCCACGACCCCGGGTCTAGGTTGGCCCGCCGCCGACTTTTCCGACGACTATGGGGTCGTCCCCACGACCCCGGGACTAGGTTGGCCCGCCGCCGACTTGTCCGACGACTATAGGGTCGTCCCTACCACCCCCGGACTAGGTTGGCCAGCCGCCGACTTGGTCGACGACTATAGGGTCGTCCCCACGACCCCGGGACTAGGTTGGCCCGCCGCCGACTTGTCCGACGACTATAGGGTCGTCCCTACCACCCCGGGACTAGGTTGGCCAGCCGCCGACATGTCCGACGTCTATAGGGTCGTCCCCACGACCTCGGGACTAGGTTGGCCAGCCGCCGATATGTCCGACAACTATAGGGTCGTCTCCATGACCCCGGGACTAGGTTGGCCCGCCGCCGACTTGTCCGACGACTATAGGGTCGTCCCCACGACCACGGGCCAAAGTTGCCCTGCCGCCGACATGTCCGACGACTATACGGTCGTCCCCGCGACCCCGGGACTAGGTTGGCCCGCCGCCGACGTGTCCTACGACTATGGGGTCGTCCACACGACCACGAGACTAGGTTGGCCAGCCGCCGACATGTCCGACGACTATAGGGTCGTCCCACGAACCCGGGACTAGGTTGGCCAGTCACCGACATATCCGACGACTATAGGGTCGTCCCCACGACCACGGGCCAAAGTTGCCCTGCCGCCGACTTGTCCGACGACTATAGGGTCGTCCCCACGACCCCGGGACTAAGTTGGCCAGACGCCGACACGTCCGACGACTATAGGGTCGTCCCCACGACCCCGGGACTAGGTTGGCCCGCCGCCGACATGTCCGACGACTATAGGGTCGTCCCCACGCCCCGGTCCAAAGTTGGCCAGCCGCCGACATGTCCGACGACTATAGGGTCGTCCCCACGACCACGGGCCAAAGTTGCCCTGGCGCCGACATGTCCGACGACTATGGGGTCGTCCCCACGACCCCGGGTCTAGTTTGGCCCGCCGCCGACTTTTCCGACGACTATGGGGTCGTCCCCACGACCCCGGGAGTAGGTTGGCCCGCCGCCGACTTGTCCGACGACTATAGGGTCGTCCCCACGACCCCGGGACTAAGTTGGCCAGACGCCGACACGTCCGACGACTATAGGGTCGTCCCCACGACCCCGGGACTAGGTTGGCCCGCCGCCGACTTATCCGACGACTATAGGGTCGTCCCCACGACCCCGGGACTAGGTTGGCCCGCCGCCGACTTGTCCGACGACTATAGGGTCGTCCCTACCACCCCCGGACTAGGTTGGCCAGCCGCCGACTTGGTCGACGACTATAGGGTCGTCCCCACGACCCCGGGACTTGGTTGGCCCGCCGCCGAGTTGTCCGACGACTATAGGGTCGTCCCTACCACCCCGGGACTAGGTTGGCCAGCCGCCGACATGTCCGACGTCTATAGGGCCGTCCCCTCGACCCCGGGGCTAGATTGCCCCGGCACCGTCACGTCCGACGACTATAGGGTCGTCTCCACGACCCCGGGACTAGATTGCCCCGGCACCGTCATGTCCGACGACTATAGGGTCGTCCCCACGTCCCCGGGACTAGGTCGGCCCGCCGCCGACATGTCCGACGACTATAGGGTCGTCCCCACGCCCCGGTCCAAAGTTGGCCAGCCGCCGACATGTCCGACGACTATAGAGTCGTCCCCACGACCCCGGGACTAGATTGGCCCGCCACCGTCATGTCCAACGACTAGACGGTCGTCCCCATGACCCCGGGACTAGGTTGGCCCGCCGCCGACTTGTCCGACGACTATAGGTTCGTCCCCACGACCACTGGCCAAAGTTGCCCAGCCGCAGACATGTCCGACGACTATAGGGTCGTCCCCACGACCCCGGGTCTAGATTGGCCCGCCACCGTCATGTCCGACGACTATACGGTCGTCCCCACGACCCCGGGGCTAGATTGCCCCGGCACCGTCATGTCCGACGACTATAGGGTCGTCCCCACGACCCCGGGACTAGGTTGGCCCGCAGCCGACTTATCCGACGACTATAGGGTCGTCCCCACGACCCCGGGACTAGGTTGGCCCGCCGCCGGGTTGTCCGACGACTATAGGGTCGTCCCTACCACCCCCGGACTAGGTTGGCCAGCCGCCGACATGGTCGACGACTATAGGGTCGTCCCCACGACCCCGGGACTAGGTTGGCCCGCCGCCGACTTGTCCGACGACTATAGGGTCGTCCCTACCACCCCGGGACTAGGTTGGCCAGCCGCCGACATGTCCGACGTCTATAGGGTCGTCCCCTCGACCCCGGGGCTAGATTGCCCCGGCACCGTCACGTCCGACGACTATAGGGTCGTCTCCACGACCCCGGGACTAGGTTGGCCAGTCACCGGCATGTCCGACGACTGTAGGGTCGTCTCCACGACCCCGGGACTAGGTTGGCCCGCCGCCGACTTGTCCGACGAGTATAGGGTCGTCCCCACGACCCCGGGACTAGGTTGGCCAGCCGCCGACATGTCCGACAACTATAGGGTCGTCTCCACGACCCCGGGACTAGGTTGGCCCGCCGCCGACTTGTCCGACGACTATAGGGTCGTCCCCATGACCACGGGGCAAAGTTGCCCTGCCGCCGACATGTCCGACGACTATAGGGTCGTCCCCAAGACCCCGGGACTAGGTTGGCCCGCCGCCGGCATGTCCGACGACTATAGGGTCGTCCCCACGCCCCGGTCCAAAGTTGGCCAGCCGCCGACATGTCCGACGACTATGGGGTCGTCCCCACGACCCCGGGACTAGATTGGCCCGCCACCGTCATGTCCGACGACTATACGGTCGTCCCCACGTCCACTGGCCAAAGTTGCCCAGCCGCAGACATGTCCGACGACTATAGGGTCGTCCCCACGACCCCGGGACTAGATTGGCCCGCCACCGTGATGTCCGACGACTATAGGGTCGTCCCCACGACCCTGGGACTAGATTGGCCGCCACCGTGATGTCCGACGACTATAGGGTCGTCTCCACGACCCCGGGACTAGGTTGGCCCGCCGCCGAATTGTCCGACGACTATAGGGTCGTCCCCACGACCACGGGCCAAAGTTGCCCTGCCGCCGACATGTCCGACGACTATAGGGGCGTCCCCACGATCCCGGGACTAGGTTGGCCCGCCGCCCACATGTCCGACGACTATAGGGTCGTCCCCACGCCCCGGCCAAAGTTGGCCAGCCGCCGACATGTCCGACGACTATAGGGTCGTCCCCACGACCCCGGGACTAGGTTGGCCAGCCGCCGATATGTCCGACAACTATAGGGTCGTCTCCACGACCCCGGGACTAGGTTGGCCCGCCGCCGACTTGTCCGACGATTATAGGGTCGTCCCCACGACCACGGGCCAAAGTTGCCCTGCCGCCGAAATGTCCGACGACTATACGGTCGTCCCCGCGACCCCGGGACTAGGTTGGCCCGCCGCCGACGTGTCCTACGACTATGGGGTCGTCCCCACGACCACGAGACTAGGTTGGCCAGCCGCCGACATGTCCGACGACTATAGGGTCGTCCCACGAACCCGGGACTAGGTTGGCAAGTCACCGACATATCCGACGACTATAGGGTCGTCCCCACGACCCCGGGACTAGGTTGGCCCGCCGCCGACTTGTCCGACGACTATAGGGTCGTCCCTACCACCCCGGGACTAGGTTGGCCAGCCGCCGACATGTCCGACGTCTATAGGGTCGTCCCCACGACCCCGGGACTAGGTTGGCCTGCCGCCGACTTGTCCGACGACTATAGGGTCGTCCCCACGACCACGGGCCAAAGTTGCCCTGCCGCCGACATGTCCGACGACTATACGGTCGTCCCCGCGACCCCGGGACTAGGTTGGCCCGCCGCCGACGTGTCCTACGACTATGGGGTCGTCCCCACGACCACGAGACTAGGTTGGCCAGCCGCCGACATGTCCGACGACTATAGGGTCGTCCCACGAACCCGGGACTAGGTTGGCCAGTCACCGACATATCCGACGACTATAGGGTCGTCCCCACGACCACGGGCCAAAGTTGCCCTGGCGCCGACATGTCCGACGACTATAGGGTCGTCCCCACGACCCCGGGTCTAGGTTGGCCAGCCGCCGACTTTTCCGACGACTATGGGGTCGTCCCCACGACCCCGGGAGTAGGTTGGCCCGCCGCCGACTTGTCCGACGACTATAGGGTCGTCCCCACGACCCCGGGACTAAGTTCGCCAGACGCCGACACGTCCGACGACTATAGGGTCGTCCCCACGACCCCGGGACTAGGTTGGCCCGCCGCCGACTTATCCGACGACTATAGGGTCGTCCCCACGACCCCGGGACTAGGTTGGCCCGCCGCCGACTTGTCCGACGACTATAGGGTCGTCCCTACCACCCCCGGACTAGGTTGGCCAGCCGCCGACTTGGTCGACGACTATAGGGTCGTCCCCACGACCCCGGGACTAGGTTGGCCCGCCGCCGACTTGTCCGACGACTATAGGGTCGTCCCTACCACCCCGGGACTAGGTTGGCCAGCCGCCGACATGTCCGACGTCTATAGGGTCGTCCCCTCGACCCCGGGGCTAGATTGCCCCGGCACCGTCACGTCCGACGACTATAGGGTCGTCTCCACGACCCCGGGACTAGGTTGGCCAGTCACCGGCATGTCCGACGACTATAGGGTCGTCTCCACGACCCCGGGACTAGGTTGGCCCGCCGCCGACTTGTACGACGACTATAGGGTCGTCCCCACGACCCCGGGACTTGATTGGCCAGCCGCCGACATGTCCGACAACTATAGGGTCCTCTCCACGACCCCGGGACTAGGTTGGCCCGCCGCCGACATGTCCGACGACTATAGGGTCGTCCCCACGACCACGGGCCAAAGTTGCCCTGCCGCCGACATGTTCCGACGACTATAGGGTCGTCCCCACGACCCCGGGACTAGGTTGGCCCGCCGCCGACATGTCCGACGACTATAGGGTCGTCCCCACGCCCCGGTCCAAAGTTGGCCAGCCGCCGACATGTCCGACGACTACGGGGTCGTCCCCACGACCCCGGGACTAGATTGGCCCGCCACCGTCATGTCCGACAGCTATACGGTCGTCCCCACGTCCACTGGCCAAAGTTGCCCAGCCGCAGACATGTCCGACGACTATAGGGTCGTCCCCACGCCCCGGTCCAAAGTTGGCCAGCCGCCGACATGTCCGACGACTATAGGGTCGTCCCCACGAACCCGGGACTAGGTTGGCCAGTCACCGACATATCCGACGACTATAGGGTCGTCCCCACGACCACGGGCCAAAGTTGCCCTGGCGACGACATGTCCGACGACTATAGGGTCGTCCCCACGACCCCGGGTCTAGGTTGGCCCGCCGCCGACTTTTCCGACGACTATAGGGTCGTCCCTACCACCCCGGGACTAGGTTGGCCAGCCGCCGACATGTCCGACGTCTATAGGGTCGTCCCCTCGACCCCGGGGCTAGATTGCCCCGGCACCGTCACGTCCGACGACTACGGGGTCGTCCCCACGACCCCGGGACTAGATTGGCCCGCCACCGTCATGTCCGACAGCTATACGGTCGTCCCCACGTCCACTGGCCAAAGTTGCCCAGCCGCAGACATGTCCGACGACTATAGGGTCGTCCCCACGCCCCGGTCCAAAGTTGGCCAGCCGCCGACATGTCCGACGACTATAGGGTCGTCCCCACGAACCCGGGACTAGGTTGGCCAGTCACCGACATATCCGACGACTATAGGGTCGTCCCCACGACCACGGGCCAAAGTTGCCCTGGCGACGACATGTCCGACGACTATAGGGTCGTCCCCACGACCCCGGGACTAAGTTCGCCAGACGCCGACACGTCCGACGACTATAGGGTCGTCCCCACGACCCCGGGACTAGGTTGGCCCGCCGCCGACTTATCCGACGACTATAGGGTCGTCCCCACGACCCCGGGACTAGGTTGGCCCGCCGCCGACTTGTCCGACGACTATAGGGTCGTCCCTACCACCCCCGGACTAGGTTGGCCAGCCGCCGACTTGGTCGACGACTATAGGGTCGTCCCCACGACCCCGGGACTAGGTTGGCCCGCCGCCGACTTGTCCGACGACTATAGGGTCGTCCCTACCACCCCGGGACTAGGTTGGCCAGCCGCCGACATGTCCGACGTCTATAGGGTCGTCCCCTCGACCCCGGGGCTAGATTGCCCCGGCACCGTCACGTCCGACGACTATAGGGTCGTCTCCACGACCCCGGGACTAGGTTGGCCAGTCACCGGCATGTCCGACGACTATAGGGTCGTCTCCACGACCCCGGGACTAGGTTGGCCCGCCGCCGACTTGTACGACGACTATAGGGTCGTCCCCACGACCCCGGGACTTGATTGGCCAGCCGCCGACATGTCCGACAACTATAGGGTCCTCTCCACGACCCCGGGACTAGGTTGGCCCGCCGCCGACATGTCCGACGACTATAGGGTCGTCCCCACGACCACGGGCCAAAGTTGCCCTGCCGCCGACATGTTCCGACGACTATAGGGTCGTCCCCACGACCCCGGGACTAGGTTGGCCCGCCGCCGACATGTCCGACGACTATAGGGTCGTCCCCACGCCCCGGTCCAAAGTTGGCCAGCCGCCGACATGTCCGACGACTACGGGGTCGTCCCCACGACCCCGGGACTAGATTGGCCCGCCACCGTCATGTCCGACAGCTATACGGTCGTCCCCACGTCCACTGGCCAAAGTTGCCCAGCCGCAGACATGTCCGACGACTATAGGGTCGTCCCCACGCCCCGGTCCAAAGTTGGCCAGCCGCCGACATGTCCGACGACTATAGGGTCGTCCCCACGAACCCGGGACTAGGTTGGCCAGTCACCGACATATCCGACGACTATAGGGTCGTCCCCACGACCACGGGCCAAAGTTGCCCTGGCGACGACATGTCCGACGACTATAGGGTCGTCCCCACGACCCCGGGTCTAGGTTGGCCCGCCGCCGACTTTTCCAACGACTATGGGGTCGACCCCACGACCCCGGGAGTAGGTTGGCCCGCCGCCGACTTGTCCGACGACTATAGGGTCGTCCCCACGACCCCGGGACTAGATTGGCCCGCCGCCGACATGTCCGACGACTATAGGGTCGTCCCCACGCCCCGGTCCAAAGTTGGCCAGCCGCCGACATGTCCGACGACTATAGGGTCGTCCCCACGAACCCGGGACTAGGTTGGCCAGTCACCGACATATCCGACGACTATAGGGTCGTCCCCACGACCCCGGGACTAGGTTGGCCCGCCGCCGACTTGTCCGACGACTATAGGGTTGTCCCTACCACCCCCGGACTAGGTTGGCCAGCCGCCGACTTGGTCGACGACTATAGGGTCGTCCCCACGACCCCGGGACTAGGTTGGCCCGCCGCCGACTTGTCCGACGACTATAGGGTCGTCCCTACCACCCCGGGACTAGGTTGGCCAGCCGCCGACATGTCCGACGACTATAGGGTCGTCCCACGAACCCGGGACTAGGTTGGCCAGTCACCGACATATCCGACGACTATAGGGTCGTCCCCACGACCACGGGCCAAAGTTGCCCTGGCGCCGACATGTCCGACGACTATAGGGTCGTCCCCACGACCCCGGGTCTAGGTTGGCCAGCCGCCGACTTTTCCGACGACTATGGGGTCGTCCCCACGACCCCGGGAGTAGGTTGGCCCGCCGCCGACTTGTCCGACGACTATAGGGTCGTCCCCACGACCCCGGGACTAAGTTCGCCAGACGCCGACACGTCCGACGACTATAGGGTCGTCCCCACGACCCCGGGACTAGGTTGGCCCGCCGCCGACTTATCCGACGACTATAGGGTCGTCCCCACGACCCCGGGATTAGGTTGGCCCGCCGCCGACTTGTCCGACGACTATAGGGTCGTCCCTACCACCCCCGGACTAGGTTGGCCAGCCGCCGACTTGGTCGACGACTATAGGGTCGTCCCCACGACCCCGGGACTAGGTTGGCCCGCCGCCGACTTGTCCGACGACTATAGGGTCGTCCCTACCACCCCGGGACTAGGTTGGCCAGCCGCCGACATGTCCGACGTCTATAGGGTCGTCCCCTCGACCCCGGGGCTAGATTGCCCCGGCACCGTCACGTCCGACGACTATAGGGTCGTCTCCACGACCCCGGGACTAGGTTGGCCAGTCACCGGCATGTCCGACGACTATAGGGTCGTCTCCACGACCCCGGGACTAGGTTGGCCCGCCGCCGACTTGTACGACGACTATAGGGTCGTCCCCACGACCCCGGGACTTGATTGGCCAGCCGCCGACATGTCCGACAACTATAGGGTCCTCTCCACGACCCCGGGACTAGGTTGGCCCGCCGCCGACATGTCCGACGACTATAGGGTCGTCCCCACGACCACGGGCCAAAGTTGCCCTGCCGCCGACATGTTCCGACGACTATAGGGTCGTCCCCACGACCCCGGGACTAGGTTGGCCCGCCGCCGACATGTCCGACGACTATAGGGTCGTCCCCACGCCCCGGTCCAAAGTTGGCCAGCCGCCGACATGTCCGACGACTACGGGGTCGTCCCCACGACCCCGGGACTAGATTGGCCCGCCACCGTCATGTCCGACAGCTATACGGTCGTCCCCACGTCCACTGGCCAAAGTTGCCCAGCCGCAGACATGTCCGACGACTATAGGGTCGTCCCCACGCCCCGGTCCAAAGTTGGCCAGCCGCCGACATGTCCGACGACTATAGGGTCGTCCCCACGAACCCGGGACTAGGTTGGCCAGTCACCGACATATCCGACGACTATAGGGTCGTCCCCACGACCACGGGCCAAAGTTGCCCTGGCGACGACATGTCCGACGACTATAGGGTCGTCCCCACGACCCCGGGTCTAGGTTGGCCCGCCGCCGACTTTTCCGACGACTATGGGGTCGACCCCACGACCCCGGGAGTAGGTTGGCCCGCCGCCGACTTGTCCGACGACTATAGGGTCGTCCCCACGACCCCGGGACTAGGTTGGCCCGCCGCCGACATGTCCGACGACTATAGGGTCGTCCCCACGACCCCGGGACTAGGTTGGCCCGCCGCCGACATGTCCGACGACTATAGGGTCGTCCCCACGCCCCGGTCCAAAGTTGGCCAGCCGCCGACATGTCCGACGACTATAGGGTCGTCCCCACGAACCCGGGACTAGGTTGGCCAGTCACCGACATATCCGACGACTATAGGGTCGTCCCCACGACCCCGGGACTAGGTTGGCCCGCCGCCGACTTGTCCGACGACTATAGGGTTGTTCCTACCACCCCCGGACTAGGTTGGCCAGCCGCCGACTTGGTCGACGACTATAGGGTCGTCCCCACGACCCCGGGACTAGGTTGGCCCGCCGCCGACTTGTCCGACGACTATAGGGTCGTCCCTACCACCCCGGGACTAGGTTGGCCAGCCGCCGACTTTTCCGACGACTATGGGGTCGTCCCCACGACCCCGGGACTAGGTTGGCCCGCCGCCGACTTGTCCGACGACTATAGGGTCGTCCCTACCACCCCCGGACTAGGTTGGCCAGCCGCCGACTTGGTCGACGACTATAGGGTCGTCCCCACGACCCCGGGACTAGGTTGGCCCGCCGCCGACTTGTCCGACGACTATACGGTCGTCCCCGCGACCCCGGGACTAGGTTGGCCCGCCGCCGACGTGTCCTACGACTATGGGGTCGTCCCCACGACCACGAGACTAGGTTGGCCAGCCGCCGACATGTCCGACGACTATAGGGTCGTCCCCACGAACCCGGGACTAGGTTGGCCAGTCACCGACATATCCGACGACTATAGGGTCGTCCCCACTACCACGGGCCAAAGTTGCCCTGGCGCCGACATGTCCGACGACTATAGGGTCGTCCCCACGACCCCGGGTCTAGGTTGGCCCGCCGCCGACTTTTCCGACGACTATGGGGTCGTCCCCACGACCCCGGGACTAGGTTGGCCCGCCGCCGACTTGTCCGACGACTATAGGGTCGTCCCTACCACCCCCGGACTAGGTTGGCCAGCCGCCGACTTGGTCGACGACTATAGGGTCGTCCCCACGACCCCGGGACTAGGTTGGCCCGCCGCCGACTTGTCCGACGACTATAGGGTCGTCCCTACCACCCCGGGACTAGGTTGGCCAGCCGCCGACATGTCCGACGTCTATAGGGTCGTCCCCACGACCTCGGGACTAGGTTGGCCAGCCGCCGATATGTCCGACAACTATAGGGTCGTCTCCATGACCCCGGGACTAGGTTGGCCCGCCGCCGACTTGTCCGACGACTATAGGGTCGTCCCCACGACCACGGGCCAAAGTTGCCCTGCCGCCGACATGTCCGACGACTATACGGTCGTCCCCGCGACCCCGGGACTAGGTTGGCCCGCCGCCGACGTGTCCTACGACTATGGGGTCGTCCACACGACCACGAGACTAGGTTGGCCAGCCGCCGACATGTCCGACGACTATAGGGTCGTCCCACGAACCCGGGACTAGGTTGGCCAGTCACCGACATATCCGACGACTATAGGGTCGTCCCCACGACCACGGGCCAAAGTTGCCCTGGCGCCGACATGTCCGACGACTATAGGGTCGTCCCCACGACCCCGGGTCTAGGTTGGCCCGCCGCCGACTTTTCCGACGACTATGGGGTCGTCCCCACGACCCCGGGAGTAGGTTGGCCCGCCGCCGACTTGTCCGACGACTATAGGGTCGTCCCCACGAACCCGGGACTAAGTTCGCCAGACGCCGACACGTCCGACGACTATAGGGTCGTCCCCACGACCCCGGGACTAGGTTGGCCCGCCGCCGACTTATCCGACGACTATAGGGTCGTCCCCACGACCCCGGGACTAGGTTGGCCCGCCGCCGACTTGTCCGACGACTATAGGGTCGTCCCTACCACCCCCGGACTAGGTTGGCCAGCCGCCGACTTGGTCGACGACTATAGGGTCGTCCCCACGACCCCGGGACTAGGTTGGCCCGCCGCCGACTTATCCGACGACTATAGGGTCATCCCTACCACCCCGGGGCTAGATTGCCCCGGCACCGTCACGTCCGACGACTATAGGGTCGTCTCCACGACCCCGGGACTAGGTTGGCCAGTCACCGGCATGTCCGACGACTATAGGGTCGTCTCCACGACCCCGGGACTAGGTTGGCCCGCCGCCGACTTGTACGACGACTATAGGGTCGTCCCCACGACCCCGGGACTAAATTGGCCAGCCGCCGACATGTCCGACAACTATAGGGTCCTCTCCACGACCCCGGGACTAGGTTGGCCCGCCGCCGACATGTCCGACGACTATAGGGTCGTCCCCACGACCACGGGCCAAAGTTGCCCTGCCGCCGACATGTTCCGACGACTATAGGGTCGTCCCCACGACCCCGGGACTAGGTTGGCCCGCCGCCGACATGTCCGACGACTATAGGGTCGTCCCCACGCCCCGGTCCAAAGTTGGCCAGCCGCCGACATGTCCGACGACTACGGGGTCGTCCCCACGACCCCGGGACTAGATTGGCCCGCCACCGTCATGTCCGACAGCTATACGGTCGTCCCCACGTCCACTGGCCAAAGTTGCCCAGCCGCAGACATGTCCGACGACTATAGGGTCGTCCCCACGCCCCGGTCCAAAGTTGGCCAGCCGCCGACATGTCCGACGACTATAGGGTCGTCCCCACGAACCCGGGACTAGGTTGGCCAGTCACCGACATATCCGACGACTATAGGGTCGTCCCCACGACCACGGGCCAAAGTTGCCCTGGCGACGACATGTCCGACGACTATAGGGTCGTCCCCACGACCCCGGGTCTAGGTTGGCCCGCCGCCGACTTTTCCGACGACTATGGGGTCGACCCCACGACCCCGGGAGTAGGTTGGCCCGCCGCCGACTTGTCCGACGACTATAGGGTCGTCCCCACGACCCCGGGACTAGGTTGGCCCGCCGCCGACATGTCCGACGACTATAGGGTCGTCCCCACGCCCCGGTCCAAAGTTGGCCAGCCGCCGACATGTCCGACGACTATAGGGTCGTCCCCACGAACCCGGGACTAGGTTGGCCAGTCACCGACATATCCGACGACTATAGGGTCGTCCCCACGACCCCGGGACTAGGTTGGCCCGCCGCCGACTTGTCCGACGACTATAGGGTTGTCCCTACCACCCCCGGACTAGGTTGGCCAGCCGCCGACTTGGTCGACGACTATAGGGTCGTCCCCACGACCCCGGGACTAGGTTGGCCCGCCGCCGACTTGTCCGACGACTATAGGGTCGTCCCTACCACCCCGGGACTAGGTTGGCCAGCCGCCGACTTTTCCGACGACTATGGGGTCGTCCCCACGACCCCGGGACTAGGTTGGCCCGCCGCCGACTTGTCCGACGACTATAGGGTCGTCCCTACCACCCCCGGACTAGGTTGGCCAGCCGCCGACTTGGTCGACGACTATAGGGTCGTCCCCACGACCCCGGGACTAGGTTGGCCCGCCGCCGACTTGTCCGACGACTATACGGTCGTCCCCGCGACCCCGGGACTAGGTTGGCCCGCCGCCGACGTGTCCTACGACTATGGGGTCGTCCCCACGACCACGAGACTAGGTTGGCCAGCCGCCGACATGTCCGACGACTATAGGGTCGTCCCCACGAACCCGGGACTAGGTTGGCCAGTCACCGACATATCCGACGACTATAGGGTCGTCCCCACGACCACGGGCCAAAGTTGCCCTGGCGCCGACATGTCCGACGACTATAGGGTCGTCCCCACGACCCCGGGTCTAGGTTGGCCCGCCGCCGACTTTTCCGACGACTATGGGGTCGTCCCCACGACCCCGGGACTAGGTTGGCCCGCCGCCGACTTGTCCGACGACTATAGGGTCGTCCCTACCACCCCCGGACTAGGTTGGCCAGCCGCCGACTTGGTCGACGACTATAGGGTCGTCCCCACGACCCCGGGACTAGGTTGGCCCGCCGCCGACTTGTCCGACGACTATAGGGTCGTCCCTACCACCCCGGGACTAGGTTGGCCAGCCGCCGACATGTCCGACGTCTATAGGGTCGTCCCCACGACCTCGGGACTAGGTTGGCCAGCCGCCGATATGTCCGACAACTATAGGGTCGTCTCCATGACCCCGGGACTAGGTTGGCCCGCCGCCGACTTGTCCGACGACTATAGGGTCGTCCCCACGACCACGGGCCAAAGTTGCCCTGCCGCCGACATGTCCGACGACTATACGGTCGTCCCCGCGACCCCGGGACTAGGTTGGCCCGCCGCCGACGTGTCCTACGACTATGGGGTCGTCCACACGACCACGAGACTAGGTTGGCCAGCCGCCGACATGTCCGACGACTATAGGGTCGTCCCACGAACCCGGGACTAGGTTGGCCAGTCACCGACATATCCGACGACTACAGGGTCGTCCCCACGACCACGGGCCAAAGTTGCCCTGGCGCCGACATGTCCGACGACTATAGGGTCGTCCCCACGACCCCGGGTCTAGGTTGGCCCGCCGCCGACTTTTCCGACGACTATAGGGTCGTCCCCACGACCCCGGGACTAAGTTCGCCAGACGCCGACACGTCCGACGACTATAGGGTCGTCCCCACGACCCCGGGACTAGGTTGGCCCGCCGCCGACTTATCCGACGACTATAGGGTCGTCCCCACGCCCCCGGGACTAGGTTGGCCCGCCGCCGACTTGTCCGACGACTATAGGGTCGTCCCTACCACCCCCGGACTAGGTTGGCCAGCCGCCGACTTGGTCGACGACTATAGGGTCGTCCCTACCACCCCCGTACTAGGTTGGCCAGCCGCCGACTTGGTCGACGACTATAGGGTCGTCCCCACGACCCCGGGACTAGGTTGGCCCGCCGCCGACTTGTCCGACGACTATAGGGTCGTCCCCACGACCACGGGCCAAAGTTGCCCTGCCGCCGACATGTCCGACGACTATAGGGTCGTCCCCACGACCCCGGGACTAGGTTGGCCTGTCGCCGACATGCCCGACGACTATAGGGTCGTCCCCACGCCCCGGGCCAAAGTTGGCCAGCCGCCGACATGTCCGACGACTATAGGGTCGTCCCCACGACCCCGGGACTAGATTGGCCCGCCACCGTCATGTCCGACGACTATACGGTCGTCCCCGCGACCCCGGGACTAGGTTGGCCCGCCGCTGATGTGTCCTACGACTATGGAGTCGTCCCCACGACCACGAGACTAGGTTGGCCAGCCGCCGACATGTCCGACGACTATAGGGCCGTCCCCACGAACCCGGGACTAGGTTGGCCAGTCACCGACATATCCGACGACTATAGGGTCGTCCCCACGCCCCGGTCCAAAGTTGGCCAGCCGCCGACATGTCCGACGACTATAGGGTCGTCCCCACGACCCCGGGTCTAGGTTGGCCCGCCGCCGACTTGTCCGACGACTATAGGGTCGTCCCCACGACCACGGGCCAAAGTTGCCCTGGTGCCGACATGTCCGACGACTATAGGGTCGTCCCCACGACCCCGGGTCTAGGTTGGCCCGCCGCCGACTTTTCCGACGACTATGGGGTCGTCCCCACGACCCCGGGAGTAGGTTGGCCCGCCGCCGACTTGTTCGACGACTATAGGGTCGTCCCCACGACCACGGGCCAAAGTTGCCCTGGTGCCGACATGTCCGACGACTATAGGGTCGTCCCCACGACCCCGGGTCTAGGTTGGCCCACCGCCGACTTTTCCGACGACTATGGGGTCGTCCCCACGACCCCGGGAGTAGGTTGGCCCGCCGCCGACTTGTTCGACGACTATAGGGTCGTCCCCACGACCCCGGGACTAAGTTGGCCAGACGCCGACACGTCCGACGACTATAGGGTCGTCCCCACGACCCCGGGACTAGGTTGGCCCGCAGCCGACTTATCCGACGACTATAGGGTCGTCCCCACGACCCCGGGACTAGGTTGGCCCGCCGCCGACATGTCCGACGACTATAGGGTCGTCCCCACGCCCCGGTCCAAAGTTGGCCAGCCGCCGACATGTCCGACGACTATGGGGTCGTCCCCACGACCCCGGGACTAGATTGGCCCGCCACCGTGATGTCCGACGACTATACGGTCGTCCCCGCGACCCCGGGACTAGGTTGGCCCGCCGCCGACGTGTCCTACGACTATGGGGTCGTCCCCACGACCACGAGACTAGGTTGGCCAGCCGCCGACATGTCCGACGACTATAGGGTCGTCCCCACGAACAAGGACTAGGTTGGCCAGTCACCGACATATCCGACGACTATAGGGTCGTCCCCACGACCACGGGCCAAAGTTGCCCTGGCGCCGACATGTCCGACGACTATAGGGTCGTCCCCACGACCCCGGGACTAGGTTGGCCCGCCGCCGACATGTCCGACGACTATAGGGTCGTCCCCACGCCCCGGTCCAATGTTGGCCAGCCGCCGACATGTCCGACGACTACGGGGTCGTCCCCACGACCCCGGGACTAGATTGGCCCGCCACCGTCATGTCCGACGACTATACGGTCGTCCCCACGTCCACTGGCCAAAGTTGCACAGCCGCAGACATGTCCGACGACTATAGGGTCGTCCCCACGACCCCGGGACTAGATTGGCCCGCCACCGTGATGTCCGACGACTATAGGGTCGTCCCCACGACCCCGGGACTAGATTGGCCGCCACCGTGATGTCCGACGAATATAGGGTCGTCTCCACGACCCCGGGACTAGGTTGGCCCGCCGCCGACTTGTCCGACGACTATAGGGTCGTCCCCACGACCACGGGCCAAAGTTGCCCTGCCGCCGACATGTCCGACGACTATAGGGTCGTCCCCACGATCCCGGGAATAGGTTGGCCCGCCGCCGACATGTCCGACGACTATAGGGTCGTCCCCACGCCCCGGGCCAAAGTTGGCCAGCCGCCGACATGTCCGACGACTATAGGGTCGTCCCCACGACCCCGGGGCTAGATTGCCCCGGCACCGTCATGTCCGACGACTATAGGGTCGTCCCCACGACCCCGGGACTAGATTGGCCCGCCACCGTCATGTCCGACGACTATACGGTCGTCCCCGCGACCCCGGGAGTAGGTTGGCCCGCCGCCGACTTGTACGACGACTATAGGGTCCTCTCCACGACCCCGGGACTAGGTTGGCCCGCCGCCGACTTGTCCGACGACTATAGGGTCGTCCCCACGACCACGGGCCAAAGTTGCCCTGCCGCCGACATGTCCGACGACTATAGGGTCGTCCCCACGACCCCGGGACTAGGTTGGCCCGCCGCCGACATGTCCGACGACTATAGGGTCGTCCCCACGCCCCGGTCCAAAGTTGGCCAGCCGCCGACATGTCCGACGACTATAGGGTCGTCCCCACGACCACGGGCCAAAGTTGCCCTGGCGCCGACATGTCCGACGACTATGGGGTCGTCCCCACGACCCCGGGTCTAGGTTGGCCCGCCGCCGACTTTTCCGACGACTATGGGGTCGTCCCCACGACCGCGGGAGTAGGTTGGCCCGCCGCCGACTTGTCCGACGACTATAGGGTCGTCCCCACGACCCCGGGACTAAGTTGGCCAGACGCCGACACGTCCGACGACTATAGGGTCGTCCCCACGACCCCGGGACTAGGTTGGCCCGCCGCCGACATGTCCGACGACTATAGGGTCGTCCCCACGCCCCGGTCCAAAGTTGGCCAGCCGCCGACATGTCCGACGACTATAGGGTCGTCCCCACGACCACGGGCCAAAGTTGCCCTGGCGCCGACATGTCCGACGACTATGGGGTCGTCCCCACGACCCCGGGTCTAGTTTGGCCCGCCGCCGACTTTTCCGACGACTATGGGGTCGTCCCCACGACCCCGGGAGTAGGTTGGCCCGCCGCCGACTTGTCCGACGACTATAGGGTCGTCCCCACGACCCCGGGACTAAGTTGGCCAGACGCCGACACGTCCGACGACTATAGGGTCGTCCCCACGACCCCGGGACTAGGTTGGCCCGCCGCCGACTTATCCGACGACTATAGGGTCGTCCCCACGACCCCGGGACTAGGTTGGCCCGCCGCCGACTTGTCCGACGACTATAGGGTCGTCCCTACCACCCCCGGACTAGGTTGGCCAGCCGCCGACTTGGTCGACGACTATAGGGTCGTCCCCACGACCCCGGGACTTGGTTGGCCCGCCGCCGAGTTGTCCGACGACTATAGGGTCGTCCCTACCACCCCGGGACTAGGTTGGCCAGCCGCCGACATGTCCGACGTCTATAGGGTCGTCCCCTCGACCCCGGGGCTAGATTGCCCCGGCACCGTCACGTCCGACGACTATAGGGTCGTCGCCACGACCCCGGGACTAGATTGCCCCGGCACCGTCATGTCCGACGACTATAGGGTCGTCCCCACGTCCCCGGGACTAGGTCGGCCCGCCGCCGACATGTCCGACGACTATAGGGTCGTCCCCACGCCCCGGTCCAAAGTTGGCCAGCCGCCGACATGTCCGACGACTATAGAGTCGTCCCCACGACCCCGGGACTAGATTGGCCCGCCACCGTCATGTCCAACGACTAGACGGTCGTCCCCATGACCCCGGGACTAGGTTGGCCCGCCGCCGACTTGTCCGACGACTATAGGTTCGTCCCCACGACCACTGGCCAAAGTTGCCCAGCCGCAGACATGTCCGACGACTATAGGGTCGTCCCCACGACCCCGGGTCTAGATTGGCCCGCCACCGTCATGTCCGACGACTATACGGTCGTCCCCACGACCCCGGGGCTAGATTGCCCCGGCACCGTCATGTCCGACGACTATAGGGTCGTCCCCACGACCCCGGGACTAGGTTGGCCCGCAGCCGACTTATCCGACGACTATAGGGTCGTCCCCACGACCCCGGGACTAGGTTGGCCCGCCGCCGGCTTGTCCGACGACTATAGGGTCGTCCCTACCACCCCCGGACTAGGTTGGCCAGCCGCCGACATGGTCGACGACTATAGGGTCGTCCCCACGACCCCGGGACTAGGTTGGCCCGCCGCCGACTTGTCCGACGACTATAGGGTCGTCCCTACCACCCCGGGACTAGGTTGGCCAGCCGCCGACATGTCCGACGTCTATAGGGTCGTCCCCTCGACCCCGGGGCTAGATTGCCCCGGCACCGTCACGTCCGACGACTATAGGGTCGTCTCCACGACCCCGGGACTAGGTTGGCCAGTCACCGGCATGTCCGACGACTGTAGGGTCGTCTCCACGACCCCGGGACTAGGTTGGCCCGCCGCCGACTTGTCCGACGAGTATAGGGTCGTCCCCACGACCCCGGGACTAGGTTGGCCAGCCGCCGACATGTCCGACAACTATAGGGTCGTCTCCACGACCCCGGGACTAGGTTGGCCCGCCGCCGACTTGTCCGACGACTATAGGGTCGTCCCCATGACCACGGGGCAAAGTTGCCCTGCCGCCGACATGTCCGACGACTATAGGGTCGTCCCCACGACCCCGGGACTAGGTTGGCCCGCCGCCGACATGTCCGACGACTATAGGGTCGTCCCCACGCCCCGGTCCAAAGTTGGCCAGCCGCCGACATGTCCGACGACTATGGGGTCGTCCCCACGACCCCGGGACTAGATTGGCCCGCCACCGTCATGTCCGACGACTATACGGTCGTCCCCACGTCCACTGGCCAAAGTTGCCCAGCCGCAGACATGTCCGACGACTATAGGGTCGTCCCCACGACCCCGGGACTAGATTGGCCCGCCACCGTGATGTCCGACGACTATAGGGTCGTCCCCACGACCCTGGGACTAGATTGGCCGCCACCGTGATGTCCGACGACTATAGGGTCGTCTCCACGACCCCGGGACTAGGTTGGCCCGCCGCCGAATTGTCCGACGACTATAGGGTCGTCCCCACGACCACGGGCCAAAGTTGCCCTGCCGCCGACATGTCCGACGACTATAGGGGCGTCCCCACGATCCCGGGACTAGGTTGGCCCGCCGCCCACATGTCCGACGACTATAGGGTCGTCCCCACGCCCCGGCCAAAGTTGGCCAGCCGCCGACATGTCCGACGACTATAGGGTCGTCCCCACGACCCCGGGACTAGGTTGGCCAGCCGCCGATATGTCCGACAACTATAGGGTCGTCTCCACGACCCCGGGACTAGGTTGGCCCGCCGCCGACTTGTCCGACGATTATAGGGTCGTCCCCACGACCACGGGCCAAAGTTGCCCTGCCGCCGAAATGTCCGACGACTATACGGTCGTCCCCGCGACCCCGGGACTAGGTTGGCCCGCCGCCGACGTGTCCTACGACTATGGGGTCGTCCCCACGACCACGAGACTAGGTTGGCCAGCCGCCGACATGTCCGACGACTATAGGGTCGTCCCACGAACCCGGGACTAGGTTGGCAAGTCACCGACATATCCGACGACTATAGGGTCGTCCCCACGACCCCGGGACTAGGTTGGCCCGCCGCCGACTTGTCCGACGACTATAGGGTCGTCCCTACCACCCCGGGACTAGGTTGGCCAGCCGCCGACATGTCCGACGTCTATAGGGTCGTCCCCACGACCCCGGGACTAGGTTGGCCCGCCGCCGACTTGTCCGACGACTATAGGGTCGTCCCCACGACCACGGGCCAAAGTTGCCCTGCCGCCGACATGTCCGACGACTATACGGTCGTCCCCGCGACCCCGGGACTAGGTTGGCCCGCCGCCGACGTGTCCTACGACTATGGGGTCGTCCCCACGACCACGAGACTAGGTTGGCCAGCCGCCGACATGTCCGACGACTATAGGGTCGTCCCACGAACCCGGGACTAGGTTGGCCAGTCACCGACATATCCGACGACTATAGGGTCGTCCCCACGACCACGGGCCAAAGTTGCCCTGGCGCCGACATGTCCGACGACTATAGGGTCGTCCCCACGACCCCGGGTCTAGGTTGGCCAGCCGCCGACTTTTCCGACGACTATGGGGTCGTCCCCACGACCCCGGGAGTAGGTTGGCCCGCCGCCGACTTGTCCGACGACTATAGGGTCGTCCCCACGACCCCGGGACTAAGTTCGCCAGACGCCGACACGTCCGACGACTATAGGGTCGTCCCCACGACCCCGGGACTAGGTTGGCCCGCCGCCGACATGTCCGACGACTATAGGGTCGTCCCCACGCCCCGGTCCAAAGTTGGCCAGCCGCCGACATGTCCGACGACTATAGGGTCGTCCCCACGACCACGGGCCAAAGTTGCCCTGGCGCCGACATGTCCGACGACTATGGGGTCGTCCCCACGACCCCGGGTCTAGTTTGGCCCGCCGCCGACTTTTCCGACGACTATGGGGTCGTCCCCACGACCCCGGGAGTAGGTTGGCCCGCCGCCGACTTGTCCGACGACTATAGGGTCGTCCCCACGACCCCGGGACTAGGTTGGCCCGCCGCCGACTTGTCCGACGACTATAGGGTCGTCCCTACCACCCCCGGACTAGGTTGGCCAGCCGCCGACTTGGTCGACGACTATAGGGTCGTCCCCACGACCCCGGGACTAGGTTGGCCCGCCGCCGACTTGTCCGACGACTATAGGGTCGTCCCTACCACCCCGGGACTAGGTTGGCCAGCCGCCGACATGTCCGACGTCTATAGGGTCGTCCCCTCGACCCCGGGGCTAGATTGCCCCGGCACCGTCACGTCCGACGACTATAGGGTCGTCTCCACGACCCCGGGACTAGGTTGGCCAGTCACCGGCATGTCCGACGACTATAGGGTCGTCTCCACGACCCCGGGACTAGGTTGGCCCGCCGCCGACTTGTACGACGACTATAGGGTCGTCCCCACGACCCCGGGACTTGATTGGCCAGCCGCCGACATGTCCGACAACTATAGGGTCCTCTCCACGACCCCGGGACTAGGTTGGCCCGCCGCCGACATGTCCGACGACTATAGGGTCGTCCCCACGACCACGGGCCAAAGTTGCCCTGCCGCCGACATGTTCCGACGACTATAGGGTCGTCCCCACGACCCCGGGACTAGGTTGGCCCGCCGCCGACATGTCCGACGACTATAGGGTCGTCCCCACGCCCCGGTCCAAAGTTGGCCAGCCGCCGACATGTCCGACGACTACGGGGTCGTCCCCACGACCCCGGGACTAGATTGGCCCGCCACCGTCATGTCCGACAGCTATACGGTCGTCCCCACGTCCACTGGCCAAAGTTGCCCAGCCGCAGACATGTCCGACGACTATAGGGTCGTCCCCACGCCCCGGTCCAAAGTTGGCCAGCCGCCGACATGTCCGACGACTATAGGGTCGTCCCCACGAACCCGGGACTAGGTTGGCCAGTCACCGACATATCCGACGACTATAGGGTCGTCCCCACGACCACGGGCCAAAGTTGCCCTGGCGACGACATGTCCGACGACTATAGGGTCGTCCCCACGACCCCGGGTCTAGGTTGGCCCGCCGCCGACTTTTCCAACGACTATGGGGTCGACCCCACGACCCCGGGAGTAGGTTGGCCCGCCGCCGACTTGTCCGACGACTATAGGGTCGTCCCCACGACCCCGGGACTAGGTTGGCCCGCCGCCGACATGTCCGACGACTATAGGGTCGTCCCCACGCCCCGGTCCAAAGTTGGCCAGCCGCCGACATGTCCGACGACTATAGGGTCGTCCCCACGAACCCGGGACTAGGTTGGCCAGTCACCGACATATCCGACGACTATAGGGTCGTCCCCACGACCCCGGGACTAGGTTGGCCCGCCGCCGACTTGTCCGACGACTATAGGGTTGTCCCTACCACCCCCGGACTAGGATGGCCAGCCGCCGACTTGGTCGACGACTATAGGGTCGTCCCCACGACCCCGGGACTAGGTTGGCCCGCCGCCGACTTGTCCGACGACTATAGGGTCGTCCCTACCACCCCGGGACTAGGTTGGCCAGCCGCCGACATGTCCGACGACTATAGGGTCGTCCCACGAACCCGGGACTAGGTTGGCCAGTCACCGACATATCCGACGACTATAGGGTCGTCCCCACGACCACGGGCCAAAGTTGCCCTGGCGCCGACATGTCCGACGACTATAGGGTCGTCCCCACGACCCCGGGTCTAGGTTGGCCAGCCGCCGACTTTTCCGACGACTATGGGGTCGTCCCCACGACCCCGGGAGTAGGTTGGCCCGCCGCCGACTTGTCCGACGACTATAGGGTCGTCCCCACGACCCCGGGACTAAGTTCGCCAGACGCCGACACGTCCGACGACTATAGGGTCGTCCCCACGACCCCGGGACTAGGTTGGCCCGCCGCCGACTTATCCGACGACTATGGGGTCGTCCCCACGACCACGAGACTAGGTTGGCCAGCCGCCGACATGTCCGACGACTATAGGGTCGTCCCCACGAACCCGGGACTAGGTTGGCCAGTCACCGACATATCCGACGACTATAGGGTCGTCCCCACGACCACGGGCCAAAGTTGCCCTGGCGCCGACATGTCCGACGACTATAGGGTCGTCCCCACGACCCCGGGTCTAGGTTGGCCCGCCGCCGACTTTTCCGACGACTATGGGGTCGTCCCCACGACCCCGGGACTAGGTTGGCCCGCCGCCGACTTGTCCGACGACTATAGGGTCGTCCCTACCACCCCCGGACTAGGTTGGCCAGCCGCCGACTTGGTCGACGACTATAGGGTCGTCCCCACGACCCCGGGACTAGGTTGGCCCGCCGCCGACTTGTCCGACGACTATAGGGTCGTCCCTACCACCCCGGGACTAGGTTGGCCAGCCGCCGACATGTCCGACGTCTATAGGGTCGTCCCCACGACCTCGGGACTAGGTTGGCCAGCCGCCGATATGTCCGACAACTATAGGGTCGTCTCCATGACCCCGGGACTAGGTTGGCCCGCCGCCGACTTATCCGACGACTATAGGGTCCTCTCCACGACCCCGGGACTAGGTTGGCCCGCCGCCGACATGTCCGACGACTATAGGGTCGTCCCCACGACCACGGGCCAAAGTTGCCCTGCCGCCGACATGTTCCGACGACTATAGGGTCGTCCCCACGACCCCGGGACTAGGTTGGCCCGCCGCCGACATGTCCGACGACTATAGGGTCGTCCCCACGCCCCGGTCCAAAGTTGGCCAGCCGCCGACATGTCCGACGACTACGGGGTCGTCCCCACGACCCCGGGACTAGATTGGCCCGCCACCGTCATGTCCGACAGCTATACGGTCGTCCCCACGTCCACTGGCCAAAGTTGCCCAGCCGCAGACATGTCCGACGACTATAGGGTCGTCCCCACGCCCCGGTCCAAAGTTGGCCAGCCGCCGACATGTCCGACGACTATAGGGTCGTCCCCACGAACCCGGGACTAGGTTGGCCAGTCACCGACATATCCGACGACTATAGGGTCGTCCCCACGACCACGGGCCAAAGTTGCCCTGGCGACGACATGTCCGACGACTATAGGGTCGTCCCCACGACCCCGGGTCTAGGTTGGCCCGCCGCCGACTTTTCCGACGACTATGGGGTCGACCCCACGACCCCGGGAGTAGGTTGGCCCGCCGCCGACTTGTCCGACGACTATAGGGTCGTCCCCACGACCCCGGGACTAGGTTGGCCCGCCGCCGACATGTCCGACGACTATAGGGTCGTCCCCACGCCCCGGTCCAAAGTTGGCCAGCCGCCGACATGTCCGACGACTATAGGGTCGTCCCCACGAACCCGGGACTAGGTTGGCCAGTCACCGACATATCCGACGACTATAGGGTCGTCCCCACGACCCCGGGACTAGGTTGGCCCGCCGCCGACTTGTCCGACGACTATAGGGTTGTCCCTACCACCCCCGGACTAGGTTGGCCAGCCGCCGACTTGGTCGACGACTATAGGGTCGTCCCCACGACCCCGGGACTAGGTTGGCCCGCCGCCGACTTGTCCGACGACTATAGGGTCGTCCCTACCACCCCGGGACTAGGTTGGCCAGCCGCCGACTTTTCCGACGACTATGGGGTCGTCCCCACGACCCCGGGACTAGGTTGGCCCGCCGCCGACTTGTCCGACGACTATAGGGTCGTCCCTACCACCCCCGGACTAGGTTGGCCAGCCGCCGACTTGGTCGACGACTATAGGGTCGTCCCCACGACCCCGGGACTAGGTTGGCCCGCCGCCGACTTGTCCGACGACTATACGGTCGTCCCCGCGACCCCGGGACTAGGTTGGCCCGCCGCCGACGTGTCCTACGACTATGGGGTCGTCCCCACGACCACGAGACTAGGTTGGCCAGCCGCCGACATGTCCGACGACTATAGGGTCGTCCCCACGAACCCGGGACTAGGTTGGCCAGTCACCGACATATCCGACGACTATAGGGTCGTCCCCACGACCACGGGCCAAAGTTGCCCTGGCGCCGACATGTCCGACGACTATAGGGTCGTCCCCACGACCCCGGGTCTAGGTTGGCCCGCCGCCGACTTTTCCGACGACTATGGGGTCGTCCCCACGACCCCGGGACTAGGTTGGCCCGCCGCCGACTTGTCCGACGACTATAGGGTCGTCCCTACCACCCCCGGACTAGGTTGGCCAGCCGCCGACTTGGTCGACGACTATAGGGTCGTCCCCACGACCCCGGGACTAGGTTGGCCCGCCGCCGACTTGTCCGACGACTATAGGGTCGTCCCTACCACCCCGGGACTAGGTTGGCCAGCCGCCGACATGTCCGACGTCTATAGGGTCGTCCCCACGACCTCGGGACTAGGTTGGCCAGCCGCCGATATGTCCGACAACTATAGGGTCGTCTCCATGACCCCGGGACTAGGTTGGCCCGCCGCCGACTTGTCCGACGACTATAGGGTCGTCCCCACGACCACGGGCCAAAGTTGCCCTGCCGCCGACATGTCCGACGACTATACGGTCGTCCCCGCGACCCCGGGACTAGGTTGGCCCGCCGCCGACGTGTCCTACGACTATGGGGTCGTCCACACGACCACGAGACTAGGTTGGCCAGCCGCCGACATGTCCGACGACTATAGGGTCGTCCCACGAACCCGGGACTAGGTTGGCCAGTCACCGACATATCCGACGACTATAGGGTCGTCCCCACGACCACGGGCCAAAGTTGCCCTGGCGCCGACATGTCCGACGACTATAGGGTCGTCCCCACGACCCCGGGTCTAGGTTGGCCCGCCGCCGACTTTTCCGACGACTATGGGGTCGTCCCCACGACCCCGGGAGTAGGTTGGCCCGCCGCCGACTTGTCCGACGACTATAGGGTCGTCCCCACGAACCCGGGACTAAGTTCGCCAGACGCCGACACGTCCGACGACTATAGGGTCGTCCCCACGACCCCGGGACTAGGTTGGCCCGCCGCCGACTTGTCCGACGACTATAGGGTCGTCCCTACCACCCCCGGACTAGGTTGGCCAGTCACCGGCATGTCCGACGACTATAGGGTCGTCTCCACGACCCCGGGACTAGGTTGGCCCGCCGCCGACTTGTACGACGACTATAGGGTCGTCCCCACGACCCCGGGACTAAATTGGCCAGCCGCCGACATGTCCGACAACTATAGGGTCCTCTCCACGACCCCGGGACTAGGTTGGCCCGCCGCCGACATGTCCGACGACTATACGGTCGTCCCCACGTCCACTGGCCAAAGTTGCCCAGCCGCAGACATGTCCGACGACTATAGGGTCGTCCCCGCGACCCCGGGAGTAGGTTGGCCCGCCGCCGACTTGCACGACGACTATAGGGTCGTCCCCACGACCCCGGGACTAGATTGGCAAGCCGCCGACATGTCCGACAACTATAGGGTCCTCTCCACGACCCCGGGACTAGGTTGGCCCGCCGCCGACTTGTCCGACGACTATAGGGTCGTCCCCACGACCACTGGCCAAAGTTGCCCTGCCGCCGACATGTCCGACGATTATAGGGTCGTCCCCACGACCCCGGGACTAGGTTGGCCCGCCGCCGACATGTCCGACGACCATAGGGTCGTCCCCACGCCCCGGTCCAAAGTTGGCCAGCCGCCGACATGTCCGACGACTATAGGGTCGTCCCCACGAACCCGGGACTAGGTTGGCCAGTCACCGACATATCCGACGACTATAGGGTCGTCCCCACGACCACGGGCCAAAGTTGCCCTGGCGCCGACATGTCCGACGACTATAGGGTCGTCCCCACGACCCCGGGTCTAGGTTGGCCCGCCGCCGACTTTTCCGACGACTATGGGGTCGTCCCCACGACCCCGGGAGTAGGTTGGCCCGCCGCCGACTTGTCCGACGACTATAGGGTCGTCCCCACGACCCCGGGACTAAGTTGGCCAGACGCCGACACGTCCGACGACTATAGGGTCGTCCCCACGACCCCGGGACTAGGTTGGCCCGCCGCCGACTTATCCGACGACTATAGGGTCGTCCCCACGACCCCGGGACTAGGTTGGCCCGCCGCCGACTTGTCCGCCGACTATAGGGTCGTCCCTACCACCCCCGGACTAGGTTGGCCAGCCGCCGACTTGTTCGACGACTATAGGGTCGTCCCCACGACCCCGGGACTAGGTTGGCCCGCCGCCGACTTGTCCGACGACTATAGGGTCGTCCCTACCACCCCGGGACTAGGTTGGCCAGCCGCCGACATGTCCGACGACTATAGGGTCGTCCCCACGACCCCGGGGCTAGATTGCCCCGGCACCGTCATGTCCGACGACTATAGGGTCGTCCCCACGACCCCGGGACTAGGTTGGCCCGCCGCCGACTTGTCCGACGACTATAGGGTCGTCCCTACCACCCCGGGCCAAAGTTGCCCTGCCGCCGACATGTCCGACGACTATAGGGTCGTCCCCACGACCCCGGGACTAGGTTGGCCCGCCGCCGACATGTCCGACGACTATAGGGTCGTCCCCACGCCCCGGTCCAAAGTTGGCCAGCCGCCGACATGTCCGACGACTACGGGGTCGTCCCCACGACCCCGGGACTAGATTGGCCCGCCACCGTCATGTCCGACGACTATACGGTCGTCCCCACGTCCACTGGCCAAAGTTGCCCAGCCGCAGACATGTCCGACGACTATAGGGTCGTCCCCACGACCCCGGGACTAGGTTGGCCCGCCGCCGACATGTCCGACGACTATAGGGTCGTCCCCACGCCCCGGTCCAAAGTTGGCCAGCCGCCGACATGTCCGACGACTATAGGGTCGTCCCCACGAACCCGGGACTAGGTTGGCCAGTCACCGACATATCCGACGACTATAGGGTCGTCCCCACGACCACGGGCCAAAGTTGCCCTGGCGCCGACATGTCCGACGACTATAGGGTCGTCCCCACGACCCCGGGTCTAGGTTGGCCCGCCGCCGACTTTTCCGACGACTATGGGGTCGTCCCCACGACCCCGGGACTAAGTTGGCCAGACGCCGACACGTCCGACGACTATAGGGTCGTCCCCACGAACCCGGGACTAGGTTGGCCAGTCACCGACATATCCGACGACTATAGGGTCGTCCCCACGACCACGGGCCAAAGTTGCCCTGGCGCCGACATGTCCGACGACTATAGGGTCGTCCCCACGACCCCGGGACTAGGTTGGCCCGCCGCCGACTTGTCCGCCGACTATAGGGTCGTCCCTACCACCCCCGGACTAGGTTGGCCCGCCGCCGACATGTCCGACGACTATAGGGTCGTCCCCACGCCCCGGTCCAAAGTTGGCCAGCCGCCGACATGTCCGACGACTACGGGGTCGTCCCCACGACCCCGGGACTAGATTGGCCCGCCACCGTCATGTCCGACGACTATACGGTCGTCCCCACGTCCACTGGCCAAAGTTGCCCAGCCGCAGACATGTCCGACGACTATAGGGTCGTCCCCACGACCCCGGGACTAGGTTGGCCCGCCGCCGACATGTCCGACGACTATAGGGTCGTCCCCACGCCCCGGTCCAAAGTTGGCCAGCCGCCGACATGTCCGACGACTATAGGGTCGTCCCCACGAACCCGGGACTAGGTTGGCCAGTCACCGACATATCCGACGACTATAGGGTCGTCCCCACGACCACGGGCCAAAGTTGCCCTGGCGCCGACATGTCCGACGACTATAGGGTCGTCCCCACGACCCCGGGTCTAGGTTGGCCCGCCGCCGACTTTTCCGACGACTATGGGGTCGTCCCCACGACCCCGGGACTAAGTTGGCCAGACGCCGACACGTCCGACGACTATAGGGTCGTCCCCACGACCCCGGGACTAGGTTGACCCGCCGCCGACTTATCCGACGACTATAGGGTCGTCCCCACGACCCCGGGACTAGGTTGGCCCGCCGCCGACTTGTCCGACGACTATAGGGTCGTCCCTACCACCCCCGGACTAGGTTGGCCAGCCGCCGACATGTCCGACGTCTATAGGGTCGTCCCCACGACCCCGGGACTAGGTTGGCCAGCCGCCGATATGTCCGACAACTATAGGGTCCTCTCCACGACCCCGGGACTAGATTGGCCCGCCACCGTCATGTCCGACGACTATACGGTCGTCCCCGCGACCCCAGGAGTAGGTTGGCCCGCCGCCGACTTGTACGACGACTATAGGGTCGTCCCCACGACCCCGGGAATAGATTGGCCAGCCGCCGACATGTCCGACAACTATAGGGTCCTCTCCACGACCCCGGGACTAGGTTGGCCCGCCGCCGACTTGTCCGACGACTATAGGGTCGTCCCCACGACCACGGGCCAAAGTTGCCCTGCCGCCGACATGTCCGACGACTATACGGTCGTCCCCGCGACCCCGGGACTAGGTTGGCCCGCCGCCGACGTGTCCTACGACTATGGGGTCGTCCACACGACCACGAGACTAGGTTGGCCAGCCGCCGACATGTCCGACGACTATAGGGTCGTCCCACGAACCCGGGACTAGGTTGGCCAGTCACCGACATATCCGACGACTATAGGGTCGTCCCCACGACCACGGGCCAAAGTTGCCCTGGCGCCGACATGTCCGACGACTATAGGGTCGTCCCCACGACCCCGGGTCTAGGTTGGCCCGCCGCCGACTTTTCCGACGACTATGTGGTCGTCCCCACGACCCCGGGAGTAGGTTGGCCCGCCGCCGACTTGTCCGACGACTATAGGGTCGTCCCCACGACCCCGGGACTAAGTTCGCCAGACGCCGACACGTCCGACGACTATAGGGTCGTCCCCACGACCCCGGGACTAGGTTGGCCCGCCGCCGACTTATCCGACGACTATAGGGTCGTCCCCACGACCCCGGGACTAGGTTGGCCCGCCGCCGACTTGTCCGACGACTATAGGGTCGTCCCTACCACCCCCGGACTAGGTTGGCCAGCCGCCGACTTGGTCGACGACTATAGGGTCGTCCCTACCACCCCCGGACTAGGTTGGCCAGCCGCCGACTTGGTCGACGACTATAGGGTCGTCCCCACGACCCCGGGACTAGGTTGGCCCGCCGCCGACTTGTCCGACGACTATAGGGTCGTCCCTACCACCCCGGGACTAGGTTGGCCAGCCGCCGACATGTCCGACGTCTATAGGGTCGTCCCCACGACCCCGGACTAGGTTGGCCCGCTGCCGACTTGTCCGACGACTATAGGGTCGTCCCCACGACCACGGGCCAAAGTTGCCCTGCCGCCGACATGTCCGACGACTATACGGTCGTCCCCGCGACCCCGGGACTAGGTTGGCCCGCCGCCGACGTGTCCTACGACTATGGGGTCGTCCACACGACCACGAGACTAGGTTGGCCAGCCGCCGACATGTCGGACGACTATAGGGTCGTCCCACGAACCCGGGACTAGGTTGGCCAGTCACCGACATATCCGACGACTATAGGGTCGCCCCACGACCACGGGCCAAAGTTGCCCTCGCGCCGACATGTCCGACGACTATAGGGTCGTCCCCACGACCCCGGGTCTAGGTTGGCCCGCCGCCGACTTTTCCGACGACTATGGGGTCGTCCCCACGACCCCGGGAGTAGGATGGCCCGCCGCCGACTTGTCCGACGACTATAGGGTCGTCCCCACGACCCCGGGACTAAGTTCGCCAGACGCCGACACGTCCGACGACTATAGGGTCGTCCCCACGACCCCGGGACTAGGTTGGCCCGCCGCCGACTTCTCCGACGACTATAGGGTCGTCCCCACGACCCCGGGACTAGGTTGGCCCGCCGCCGACTTGTCCGACGACTATAGGGTCGTCCCTACCACCCCCGGACTAGGTTGGCCAGCCGCCGACTTGGTCGACGACTATAGGGTCGTCCCCACGACCCCGGGACTAGGTTGGCCCGCCGCCGACTTATCCGACGACTATAGGGTCATCCCTACCACCCCGGGGCTAGATTGCCCCGGCACCGTCACGTCCGACGACTATAGGGTCGTCTCCACGACCCCGGGACTAGGTTGGCCCGCCGCCGACTTGTACGACGACTATAGGGTCGTCCCCACGACCCCGGGACTAGATTGGCCAGCCGCCGACATGTCCGACAACTATAGGGTCCTCTCCACGACCCCGGGACTAGGTTGGCCCGCCGCCGACATGTCCGACGACTATAGGGTCGTCCCCACGCCCCGATCCAAAGTTGGCCAGCCGCCGACATGTCCGACGACTACGGGGTCGTCCCCACGACCCCGGGACTAGATTGGCCCGCCACCGTCATGTCCGACGACTATACGGTCGTCCCCACGCCCCGGGCCAAAGTTGGCCAGCCGCCGACATGTCCGACGACTATAGGGTCGTCCCCACGACCCCGGGGCTAGATTGCCCCGGCACCGTCATGTCCGACGACTATAGGGTCGTCCCCACGACCACGGGCCAAAGTTGCCCTGGCGCCGACATGTCCGACGACTATAGGGTCGTCCCCACGACCCCGGGTCTAGGTTGGCCCGCCGCCGACTTTTCCGACGACTATGTGGTCGTCCCCACGACCCCGGGAGTAGGTTGGCCCGCCGCCGACTTGTACGACGACTATAGGGTCGTCCCCACGACCCCGGGACTAGATTGGCAAGCCGCCGACATGTCCGACAACTATAGGGTCCTCTCCACGACCCCGGGACTAGGTTGGCCCGCCGCCGACTTGTCCGACGGCTATAGGGTCGTCCCCACGACCACGGGCCAAAGTTGCCCTGCCGCCGACATGTCCGACGACTATAGGGTCGTCCCCACGACCCCGGGACTAGGTTGGCCCGCCGCCGACATGTCCGACGACTATAGGGTCGTCCCCACGCCCCGGTCCAAAGTTGGCCAGCCGCCGACATGTCCGACGACTATAGGGTCGTCCCCACGAACCCGGGACTAGGTTGGCCAGTCACCGACATATCCGACGACTATAGGGTCGTCCCCACGACCACGGGCCAAAGTTGCCCTGGCGCCGACATGTCCGACGACTATAGGGTCGTCCCCACGACCCAGGGTCTAGGTTGGCCCGCCGCCGACTTTTCCGACGACTATGGGGTCGTCCCCACGACCCCGGGAGTAGGTTGGCCCCCCGCCGACTTGTCCGACGACTATAGGGTCGTCCCCACGACCCCGGGACTAAGTTGGCCAGACGCCGACACGTCCGACGACTATAGGGTCGTCCCCACGACCCCGGGAATAGGTTGGCCCGCCGCCGACTTATCCGACGACTATAGGGTCGTCCCCACGACCCCGGGACTAGGTTGGCCCGCCGCCGACTTGTCCGACGACTATAGGGTCGTCCCTACCACCCCCGGACTAGGTTGGCCAGCCGCCGACTTGTTCGACGACTATAGGGTCGTCCCCACGACCCCGGGAACAGGTTGGCCCGCCGCCGACTTGTCCGACGACTATAGGGTCGTCCCTACCACCCCGGGACTAGGTTGGCCAGCCGCCGACATGTCCGACGACTATAGGGTCGTCCCCACGACCCCGGGGCTAGATTGCCCCGGCCCCGTCATGTCCGACGACTATAGGGTCGTCCCCACGACCCCGGGACTAGGTTGGCCCGCCGCCGACTTGTCCGACGACTATAGGGTCGTCCCTACCACCCCGGGCCAAAGTTGCCCTGCCGCCGACATGTCCGACGACTATAGGGTCGTCCCCACGACCCCGGGACTAGGTTGGCCCGCCGCCGACATGTCCGACGACTATAGGGTCGTCCCCACGCCCCGGTCCAAAGTTGGCCAGCCGCCGACATGTCCGACGACTACGGGGTCGTCCCAACGACCCCGGGACTAGATTGGCCCGCCACCGTCATGTCCGACGACTATACGGTCGTCCCCACGTCCACTGGCCAAAGTTGCCCAGCCGCAGACATGTCCGACGACTATAGGGTCGTCCCCACGACCCCGGGACTAGATTGGCCCGCCACCGTGATGTCCGACGACTATAGGGTCGTCCCCACGACCCCGGGACTAGATTGGCCGCCACCGTGATGTCCGACGACTATAGGGTCGTCTCCACGACCCCGGGACTAGGTTGGCCCGCCGCCGACTTGTCCGACGACTTTAGGGTCGTCCCCACGACCACGGGCCAAAGTTGCCCTGCCGCCGACATGTCCGACGACTATAGGGTCGTCCCCACGATCCCGGGACTAGGTTGGCCCGCCGCCGACATGTCCGACGACTATAGGGTCGTCCCCACGACCCCGGGACTAAGTTGGCCAGACGCCGACACGTCCGACGACTATAGGGTCGTCCCCACGACCCCGGGACTAGGTTGGCCCGCCGCCGACTTATCCGACGACTATAGGGTCGTCCCCACGACCCCGGGACTAGGTTGGCCCGCCGCCGACTTGTCCGACGATTATAGGGTCGTCCCTACCACCCCCGGACTAGGTTGGCCAGCCGCCGACTTGGTCGACGACTATAGGGTCGTCCCCACGACCCCGGGACTAGGTTGGCCCGCCGCCGACTTGTCCGACGACTATAGGGTCGTCCCTACCACCCCGGGACTAGGTTGGCCAGCCGCCGACATGTCCGACGTCTATAGGGTCGTCCCCTCGACCCCGGGGCTAGATTGCCCCGGCTCCGTCACGTCCGACGACTATAGGGTCGTCTCGACGACCCCGGGACTAGGTTGGCCAGTCACCGGCATGTCCGACGACTATAGGGTCGTCTCCACGACACCGGGACTAGGTTGGCCCGCCGCCGACTTGTCCGACGACTATAGGGTCGTCCCCACGACCTCGGGACTAGGTTGGCCAGCCGCCGACATGTCCGACAACTATAGGGTCGTCTCCACGACCCCGGGACTAGGTTGGCCCGCCGCCGACTTGTCCGACGACTATAGGGTCGTCCCTACGACCACGGGCCAAAGTTGCCCTGCCGTCGACATGTCCGACGACTATAGGGTCGTCCCCACGACCCCGGGACTAGGTTGGCCCGCCGCCGACATGTCCGACGACTATAGGGTCGTCCCCACGCCCCGGTCCAAAGTTGGCCAACCGCCGACATGTCCGACGACTATGGGGTCGTCCCCACGACCCCGGGACTAGATTGGCCCGCCACCGTCATGTCCGACGACTATACGGTCGTCCCCACGACCCCGGGGCTAGATTGCCCCGGCACCGTCATGTCCGACGACTATAGGGTCGTCCCCACGACCCCGGGACTAGATTGGCCCGCCACCGTCATGTCCGACGACTATACGGTCGTCCCCGCGACCCCGGGAGTAGGTTGGCCCGCCGCCGACTTGTACGACGACTATAGGGTCGTCCCCACGACCCCGGGACTAGATTGGCCAGCCGCCGACATGTCCGACAACTATAGGGTCCTCTCCACGACCCCGGGACTAGGTTGGCCCGCCGCCGACTTGTCCGACGACTATAGGGTCGTCCCCACGACCACGGGCCAAAGTTGCCCTGCCGCCGACATGTCTGACGACTATAGGGTCGTCCCCACGACCCCGGGACTAGGTTGGCCCGCCGCCGACATGTCCGACGACTATAGGGTCGTCCCCACGCCCCGGTCCAAAGTTGGCCAGCCGCCGACATGTCCGACGACTATAGGTTGGTCCCCACGACCACTGGCCAAAGTTGCCCAGCCGCAGACATGTCCGACGACTATAGGGTCGTCCCTACCACCCCGGGACTAGGTTGGCCAGCCGCCGACATGTCCGACGTCTATAGGGTCGTCCCCTCGACCCCGGGGCTAGATTGCCCCGGCACCGTCACGTCCGACGACTATAGGGTCGTCTCCACGACCCCGGGCCTAGGTTGGCCAGTCACCGGCATTTCCGACGACTGTAGGGTCGTCTCCACGACCCCGGGACTAGGTTGGCCCGCCGCCGACTTGTCCGACGAGTATAGGGTCGTCCCCACGACCCCGGGACTAGGTTGGCCAGCCGCCGACATGTCCGACAACTATAGGGTCGTCCCCACGACCCCGGGGCTAGATTGCCCCGGCACCGTCATGTCCGACGACTATAGGCTCGTCCCCACGACCCCGGGACTAGATTGGCCCGCCACCGTCATGTCCGACGACTATACGGTCGTCCCCGCGACCCCGGGAGTAGGTTGGCCCGCCGCCGACTTGTGCGACGACTATAGGGTCGTCCCCACGACCCCGGGACTAGATTGGCCAGCCGCCGACATGTCCGACAACTATAGGGTCCTCTCCACGACCCCGGGACTAGGTTGGCCCGCCGCCGACTTATCCGACGACTATAGGGTCGTCCCCACGACCCCGGGACTAGGTTGGCCCGCCGCCGACTTGTCCGACGACTATAGGGTCGTCCCTACCACCCCCGGACTAGGTTGGCCAGCCGCCGACTTGGTCGACGACTATAGGGTCGTCCCCACGATCCCGGGACTAGGTTGGCCCGCCGCCGACTTGTCCGACGACTATAGGGTCGTCCCTACCACCCCGGGACTAGGTTGGCCAGCCGCCGACATGTCCGACGTCTATAGGGTCGTCCCCTCGACCCCGGGGCTAGATTGCCCCGGCTCCGTCACGTCCGACGACTATAGGGTCGTCTCCACGACACCGGGACTAGGTTGGCCAGTCACCGGCATGTCCGACGACTATAGGGTCGTCTCCACGACCCCGGGACTAGGTTGGCCCGCCGCCGACTTGTCCGACGACTATAGGGTCGTCCCCACGACCTCGGGACTAGGTTGGCCAGCCGCCGACATGTCCGACAACTATAGGGTCGTCTCCACGACCCCGGGACTAGGTTGGCCCGCCGCCGACTTGTCCGACGACTATAGGGTCGTCCCCACGACCACGGGCCAAAGTTGCCCTGCCGCCGACATGTCCGACGACTATAGGGTCGTCCCCACGACCCCGGGACTAGGTTGGCCCGCCGCCGACATGTCCGACGACTATAGGGTCGTCCCCACGACCTCGGGACTAGGTTGGCCAGCCGCCGACATGTCCGACGTCTATAGGGTCGTCCCCTCGACCCCGGGGCTAGATTGCCCCGGCTCCGTCACGTCCGACGACTATAGGGTCGTCTCCACGACACCGGGACTAGGTTGGCCAGTCACCGGCATGTCCGACGACTATAGAGTCGTCCCCACGACCCCGGGACTAGATTGGCCCGCCACCGTCATGTCCGACGACTATACGGTCGTCCCCACGACCCCGGGACTAGGTTGGCCCGCCACCGACTTCTCCGACGACTATAGGTTGGTCCCCCCGAACCACTGGCCAAAGTTGCCCAGCCGCAGACATGTCCGACGACTATAGGGTCGTCCCTACCACCCCGGGACTAGGTTGGCCAGCCGCCGACATGTCCGACGTCTATAGGGTCGTCCCCTCGACCCCGGGGCTAGATTGCCACGGCACCGTCACGTCCGACGACTATAGGGTCGTCTCCACGACCCCGGGCCTAGGTTGGCCAGTCACCGGCTTTTCCGACGACTGTAGGGTCGTCTCCACGACCCCGGGACTAGGTTGGCCCGCCGCCGACTTGTCCGACGAGTATAGGGTCGTCCCCACGACCCCGGGACTAGGTTGGCCAGCCGCCGACATGTCCGACAACTATAGGGTCGTCCCCACGACCCCGGGGCTAGATTGCCCCGGCACCGTCATGTCCGACGACTATAGGGTCGTCCCCACGACCCCGGGACTAGATTGGCCCGCCACCGTCATGTCCGACGACTATACGGTCGTCCCCGCGACCCCGGGAGTAGGTTGGCCCGCCGCCGACTTGTACGACGACTATAGGGTCGTCCCCACGACCCCGGGACTAGATTGGCCATCCGCCGACATGTCCGACAACTATAGGGTCCTCTCCACGACCCCGGGACTAGGTTGGCCCGCCGCCGACTTGTCCGACGACTATAGGGTCGTCCCCACGACCACGGGCCAAAGTTGCCTTGCCGCCGACATGTCTGACGACTATAGGGTCGTCCCCACGACCCCGGGACTAGGTTGGCCCGCCGCCGACATGTCCGACGACTATAGGGTCGTCCCCACGCCCCGGTCCAAAGTTGGCCAGCCGCCGACATGTCCGACGACTATAGGGTCGTCCCCACGAACCCGGGACTAGGTTGGCCAGTCACCGACATATCCGACGACTATAGGGTCGTCCCCACGACCACGGGCCAATGTTGCCCTGGCGCCGACATGTCCGACGACTATAGGGTCGTCCCCACGACCCCGGGTCTAGGTTGGCCCGCCGCCGACTTTTCCGACGACTATGGGGTCGTCCCCACGACCCCGGGAGTAGGTTGGCCCGCCGCCGACTTGTCCGACGACTATAGGGTCGTCCCCACGACCCCGGGACTAAGTTGGCCAGACGCCGACACGTCCGACGACTATAGGGTCGTCCCCACGACCCCGGGACTAGGTTGGCCCGCCGCCGACTTATCCGACGACTATAGGGTCGTCCCCACGACCCCCGGACTAGGTTGGCCCGCCGCCGACTTGTCCGACGACTATAGGGTCGTCCCTACCACCCCCGGACTAGGTTGGCCAGCCGCCGACTTGGTCGACGACTATAGGGTCGTCCCCACGACCCCGGGACTAGGTTGGCCCGCCGCCGACTTGTCCGACGACTATAGGGTCGTCCCTACCACCCCGGGACTAGGTTGGCCAGCCGCCGACATGTCCGACGTCTATAGGGTCGTCCCCTCGACCCCGGGGCTAGATTGCCCCGGCTCCGTCACGTCCGACGACTATAGGGTCGTCTCGACGACCCCGGGACTAGGTTTGCCAGTCACCGGCATGTCCGACGACTATAGGGTCGTCTCCACGACACCGGGACTAGGTTGGCCCGCCGCCGACTTGTCCGACGACTATAGGGTCGTCCCCACGACCTCGGGACTAGGTTGGCCAGCCGCCGACATGTCCGACAACTATAGGGTCGTCTCCACGACCCCGGGACTAGGTTGGCCCGCCGCCGACTTGTCCGACGACTATAGGGTCGTCCCTACGACCACGGGCCAATGTTGCCCTGCCGTCGACATGTCCGACGACTATAGGGTCGTCCCCACGACCCCGGGACTAGGTTGGCCCGCCGCCGACATGTCCGACGACTATAGGGTCGTCCCCACGCCCCGGTCCAAAGTTGGCCAGCCGCCGACATGTCCGAAGACTATGGGGTCGTCCCCACGACCCCGGGACTAGATTGGCCCGCCACCGTCATGTCCGACGACTATACGGTCGTCCCCACGTCCACTGGCCAAAGTTGCCGAGCCGCAGACATGTCCGACGACTATAGGGTCGTCCCCACGACCCCGGGACTAGATTGGCCCGCCACCGTGATGTCCGACGACTATAGGGTCGTCCCCACGACCCCGGGACTAGATTGGCCGCCACCGTGATGTCCGACGACTATACGGTCGTCCCCGCGACCCCGGGACTAGGTTGGCCCGGCGCCGACATGTTCGACAACTATAGGGTCGTCGCCACGACCCCGCGCCAAAGCTGGCCAGCCGCCAACATGTCCGACGACTATAGGGTCGTCCCCACGACCCCGGGACTAGGTTGGCCAGCCGCCGACATGTTCGACAACTATAGGGTCGTCGCCACGACCCCGCGCCAAAGCTGGCCAGCCGCCAACATGTCCGACGACTATAGGGTCGTCCCCACGACCCCGGGACTAGGTCGGCCCGCCGCCGACATGTCCGACGACTATAGGGTCGTCCCCACGCCCCGGTCCAAAGTTGGCCAGCCGCCGACATGTCCGACGACTATAGGGTCGTCCCCACGAACCCGGGACTAGGTTGGCCAGTCACCGACATATCCGACGACTATAGGGTCGTCCCCACGACCACGGGCCAATGTTGCCCTGGCGCCGACATGTCCGACGACTATAGGGTCGTCCCCACGACCCCGGGTCTAGGTTGGCCCGCCGCCGACTTTTCCGACGACTATGGGGTCGTCCCCACGACCCCGGGAGTAGGTTGGCCCGCCGCCGACTTGTCCGACGACTATAGGGTCGTCCCCACGACCCCGGGACTAAGTTGGCCAGACGCCGACACGTCCGACGACTATAGGGTCGTCCCCACGACCCCGGGACTAGGTTGGCCCGCCGCCGACTTATCCGACGACTATAGGGTCGTCCCCACGGCCCCCGGACTAGGTTGGCCCGCCGCCGACTTGTCCGACGACTATAGGGTCGTCCCTACCACCCCCGGACTAGGTTGGCCAGCCGCCGACTTGGTCGACGACTATAGGGTCGTCCCCACGACCCCGGGACTAGGTTGGCCCGCCGCCGACTTGTCCGACGACTATAGGGTCGTCCCTACCACCCCGGGACTAGGTTGGCCAGCCGCCGACATGTCCGACGTCTATAGGGTCGTCCCCTCGACCCCGGGGCTAGATTGCCCCGGCTCCGTCACGTCCGACGACTATAGGGTCGTCTCGACGACCCCGGGACTAGGTTTGCCAGTCACCGGCATGTCCGACGACTATAGGGTCGTCTCCACGACACCGGGACTAGGTTGGCCCGCCGCCGACTTGTCCGACGACTATAGGGTCGTCCCCACGACCTCGGGACTAGGTTGGCCAGCCGCCGACATGTCCGACAACTATAGGGTCGTCTCCACGACCCCGGGACTAGGTTGGCCCGCCGCCGACTTGTCCGACGACTATAGGGTCGTCCCTACGACCACGGGCCAAAGTTGCCCTGCCGTCGACATGTCCGACGACTATAGGGTCGTCCCCACGACCCCGGGACTAGGTTGGCCCGCCGCCGACATGTCCGACGACTATAGGGTCGTCCCCACGCCCCGGTCCAAAGTTGGCCAGCCGCCGACATGTCCGACGACTATGGGGTCGTCCCCACGACCCCGGGACTAGATTGGCCCGCCACCGTCATGTCCGACGACTATACGGTCGTCCCCACGTCCACTGGCCAAAGTTGCCGAGCCGCAGACATGTCCGACGACTATAGGGTCGTCCCCACGACCCCGGGACTAGATTGGCCCGCCACCGTGATGTCCGACGACTATAGGGTCGTCCCCACGACCCCGGGACTAGATTGGCCGCCACCGTGATGTCCGACGACTATACGGTCGTCCCCGCGACCCCGGGACTAGGTTGGCCCGGCGCCGACATGTTCGACAACTATAGGGTCGTCGCCACGACCCCGCGCCAAAGCTGGCCAGCCGCCAACATGTCCGACGACTATAGGGTCGTCCCCACGACCCCGGGACTAGGTTGGCCAGCCGCCGACATGTTCGACAACTATAGGGTCGTCGCCACGACCCCGCGCCAAAGCTGGCCAGCCGCCAACATGTCCGACGACTATAGGGTCGTCCCCACGACCCCGGGACTAGGTCGGCCCGCCGCCGACATGTCCGACGACTATAGGGTCGTCCCCACGCCCCGGTCCAAAGTTGGCCAGCCGCCGACATGTCCGACGACTATAGAGTCGTCCCCACGACCCCGGGACTAGATTGGCCCGCCACCGTCATGTCCGACGACTATACGGTCGTCCCCGCGACCCCGGGAGTAGGTTGGCCCGCCGCCGACTTGTACGACGACTATAGGGTCGTCCCCACGACCCCGGGACTAGATTGGCCAGCCGCCGACATGTCCGACAACTATAGGGTCCTCTCCACGACCCCGGGACTAGGTTGGCCCGCCGCCGACTTGTCCGACGACTATAGGGTCGTCCCCACGACCACGGGCCAACGTTGCCCTGCCGCCGACATGTCTGACGACTATAGGGTCGTCCCCACGACCCGGGACTAGGTTGGCCCGCCGCCGACATGTCCGACGACTATAGGGTCGTCCCCACGCCCCGGTCCAAAGTTGGCCAGCCGCCGACATGTCCGACGACTATAGGGTCGTCCCCACGAACCCGGGACTAGGTTGGCCAGTCACCGACATATCCGACGACTATAGGGTCGTCCCCACGACCACGGGCCAATGTTGCCCTGGCGCCGACATGTCCGACGACTATAGGGTCGTCCCCACGGCCCCGGGTCTAGGTTGGCCCGCCGCCGACTTTTCCGACGACTATGGGGTCGTCCCCACGACCCCGGGAGTAGGTTGGCCCGCCGCCGACTTGTCCGACGACTATAGGGTCGTCCCCACGACCCCGGGACTAAGTTGGCCAGACGCCGACACGTCCGACGACTATAGGGACGTCCCCACGACCCCGGGACTAGGTTGGCCCGCCGCCGACTTATCAGACGACATATAGGGTCGTCCCCACGACCCCGGGACTAGGTTGGCCCGCCGCCGACTTGTCCGACGACTATAGGGTCGTCCCTACCACCCCCGGACTAGGTTGGCCAGCCGCCGACTTGTTCGACGACTATAGGGTCGTCCCCACGACCACGGGACTAGGTTGGCCCGCCGCCGACTTGTCCGACGACTATAGGGTCGTCCCTACCACCCCGGGACTAGGTTGGCCAGCCGCCGACATGTCCGACGTCTATAGGGTCGTCCCCTCGACCCCGGAGCTAGATTGCCCCGGCTCCGTCACGTCCGACGACTATAGGGTCGTCTCGACGACCCCGGGACTAGGTTGGCCAGTCACCGGCATGTCCGACGACTATAGGGTCGTCTCCACGACCCCGGGACTAGGTTGGCCCGCCGCCGACTTGTCCGACGACTATAGGGTCGTCCCCACGACCTCGGGACTAGGTTGGCCAGCCGCCGACATGTCCGACAACTATAGGGTCGTCTCCACGACCCCGGGACTAGGTTGGCCCGCCGCCGACTTGTCCGACGACTATAGGGTCGTCCCCACGACCACGGGCCAAAGTTGCCCTGCCGCCGACATGTCCGACGACTATAGGGTCGCCCCCACGACCCCGGGACTAGGTTGGCCCGCCGCCGACATGTCCGACGACTATACGGTCGTCCCCACGTCCACTGGCCAAAGTTGCCCAGCCGCAGACATGTCCGACGACTATAGGGTGGTCCCCACGACCCCGGGACTAGATTGGCCCGCCACCGTGATGTCCGTCGACTATAGGGTCGTCCCCACGACCCCGGGACTAGATTGGCCGCCACCGTGATGTCCGACGACTATACGGTCGTCCCCGCGACCCCGGGACTAGGTTGGCCCGGCGCCGACGTGTCCTACGACTATGGGGTCGTCCCCACGACCACGAGACTAGGTTGGCCAGCCGCCGACATGTCCGACGACTATAGGGTCGTCCCCACGACCCCGGGACTAGGTTGGCCAGCCGCCGACATGTTCGACAACTATAGGGTCGTTGCCACGACCCCGCGCCAAAGCTGGCCAGCCGCCAACATGTCCGACGACTATAGGGTCGTCCCCACGACCCCGGGACTAGATTGGCCCGCCACCGTCATGTCCGACGACTATACGGTCGTCCCCGCGACCCCGGGACTAGGTTGGCCCGCCGCCGACTTGTCCGACGACTATAGGGTCGTCCCCACGACCACGGGCCAAAGTTGCCCTGCCGCCGACATGTCCGACGACTATACGGTCGTCCCCGCGACCCCGGGACTAGGTTGGCCCGCCGCCGACGTGTCCTACGACTATGGGGTCGTCCCCACGACCACGAGACTAGGTTGGCCAGCCGCCTGCATGTCCGACGACTATACGGTCGTCCCCACGTCCACTGGCCAAAGTTGCCCAGCCGCAGACATGTCCGACGACTATAGGGTCGTCCCCACGACCCCGGGACTAGATTGGCCGCCACCGTGATGTCCGACGACTATAGGGTCGTCCCCACGACCCCGGGACTAGATTGGCCGCCACCGTGATGTCCGACGACTATAGGGTCGTCTCCACGACCCCGGGACTAGGTTGGCCCGCCGCCGACTTGTCCGACGACTATAGGGTCGTCCCCACGACCACGGGCCAAAGTTGCCCTGCCGCCGACATGTCCGACGACTATAGGGTCGTCCCCACGATCCCGGGACTAGGTTGGCCCGCCGCCGACATGTCCGACGACTATAGGGTCGTCCCCACGCCCCGGGCCAAAGTTGGCCAGCCGCCGACATGTCCGACGACTATAGGGTCGTCCCCACGACCCCGGGGCTAGATTGCCCCGGCACCGTCATGTCCGACGACTATAGGGTCGTCCCCACGACCCCGGGACTAGATTGGCCCGCCACCGTCATGTCCGACGACTATACGGTCGTCCCCGCGACCCCGGGAGTAGGTTGGCCCGCCGCCGACTTGTACGACGACTATAGGGTCGTCCCCACGACCCCGGGACTAGATTGGCCAGCCGCCGACATGTCCGACAACTATAGGGTCCTCTCCACGACCCCGGGACTAGGTTGGCCCGCCGCCGACTTGTCCGACGACTATAGGGTCGTCCCCACGACCACGGGCCAAAGTTGCCCTGCCGCCGACATGTCCGACGACTATAGGGTCGTCCCCACGACCCCGGGACTAGGTTGGCCCGCCGCCGACATGTCCGACGACTATAGGGTCGTCCCCACGCCCCGGTCCAAAGTTGGCCAGCCGCCGACATGTCCGACGACTATAGGGTCGTCCCCACGAACCCGGGACTAGGTTGGCCAGTCACCGACATATCCGACGACTATAGGGTCGTCCCCACGACCACGGGCCAAAGTTGCCCTGGCGCCGACTTTTCCGACGACTATGGGGTCGTCCCCACGACCCCGGGAGTAGGTTGGCCCGCCGCCGACTTGTCCGACGACTATAGGGTCGTCCCCACGATCCCGGGACTAAGTTGGCCAGACGCCGACACGTCCGACGACTATAGGGTCGTCCCCACGACCCCGGGACTAGGTTGGCCCGCCGCCGACTTATCCGACGACTATAGGGTCGTCCCCACGACCCCGGGAATAGGTTGGCCCGCCGCCGACTTGTCCGACGACTATAGGGTCGTCCCTACTACCCCCGGACTAGGTTGGCCAGCCGCCGACTTGGTCGACGACTATAGGGTCGTCCCCACGACCCCGGGACTAGGTTGGCCCGCCGCCGACTTGTCCGACGACTATAGGGTCGTCCCTACCACCCCGGGACTAGGTTGGCCAGCCGCCGACATGTCCGACGTCTATAGGGTCGTCCCCTCGACCCCGGGGCTAGATTGCCCCGGCTCCGTCACGTCCGACGACTATAGGGTCGTCTCCACGACCCCGGGACTAGGTTGGCCAGTCACCGGCATGTCCGACGACTGTAGGGTCGTCTCCACGACCCCGGGACTAGGTTGGCCCGCCGCCGACTTGTCCGACGACTATAGGGTCGTCCCCACGACCTCGGGACTAGGTTGGCCAGCCGCCGACATGTCCGACAACTATAGGGTCGTCTCCACGACCCCGGGACTAGGTTGGCCCGCCGCCGACTTGTCCGACGACTATAGGGTCGTCCCCACGACCACGGGCCAAAGTTTCCCTGCCGCCGACATGTCCGACGACTATAGGGTCGTCCCCACGACCCCGGGACTAGGTTGGCCCGCCGCCGACATGTCCGACGACTATAGGGTCGTCCCCACGCCCCGGTCCAAAGTTGGCCAGCCGCCGACATGTCCGACGACTATGGGGTCGTCCCCACGACCCCGGGACTAGATTGGCCCGCCACCGTCATGTCCGACGACTATACGGTCGTCCCCACGTCCACTGGCCAAAGTTGCCCAGCCGCAGACATGTCCGACGACTATAGGGTCGTCCCCACGACCCCGGGACTAGATTGGACCGCCACCGTGATGTCCGACGACTATAGGGTCGTCCCCACGACCCCGGGACTAGATTGGCGCCACCGTGATGTCCGACGACTATACGGTCGTCCCCGCGACCCCGGGACTAGGTTGGCCCAACGCCGACATGTTCGACAACTATAGGGTCGTCGCCACGACCCCGCGCCAAAGCTGGCCAGCCGCCAACATGTCCGACGACTATAGGGTCGTCCCCACGACCCCGGGACTAGGTCGGCCCGCCGCCGACATGTCCGACGACTATAGGGTCGTCCCCACGCCCCGGTCCAAAGTTGGCCAGCCGCCGACATGTCCGACGACTATAGAGTCGTCCCCACGACCCCGGGACTAGATTGGCCCGCCACCGTCATGTCCGACGACTATACGGTCGTCCCCACGACCCCGGGACTAGGTTGGCCCGCCGCCGACTTGTCCGACGACTATAGGGTCGTCCCTACCACGCCGGGACTAGGTTGGCCAGCCGCCGACATGTCCGACGTCTATAGGGTCGTCCCCTCGACCCCGGGGCTAGATTGCCCCGGCACCGTCACGTCCACCGACTATAGGGTCGTCTCCACGACCCCGGGACTAGGTTGGCCAGTCACCGGCATGTCCGACGACTATAGGGTCGTCCCCACGCCCCGGTCCAAAGTTGGCCAGCCGCCGACATGTCCGACGACTATAGGGTCGTCCCCACGACCTCGGGACTAGGTTGGCCAGCCGCCGACATGTCCGACAACTATAGGGTCGTCCCCACGACCCCGGGACTAGATTGGCCCGCCACCGTCATGTCCGACGACTATACGGTCGTCCCCTCGACCCCGGGGCTAGATTGCCCCGGCACCGTCACGTCCGACGACTATAGGGTCGTCCCCACGACCCCGGGACTAGATTGGCCCGCCACCGTCATGTCCGACGACTATACGGTCGTCCCCTCGACCCCGGGGCTAGATTGCCCCGGCACCGTCACGTCCGACGACTATAGGGTCGTCTCCACGACCCCGGGACTAGGTTGGCCAGTCACCGGCATGTCCGACGATTATAGGGTCGTCTCCACGACACCGGGACTAGGTTGGCCCGCCGCCGACTTGTCCGACGACTATAGGGTCGTCCCCACGACCTCGGGACTAGGTTGGCCAGCCGCCGACATGTCCGACGACTATAGGGTCGTCCCCACGACCTCGGGACTAGGTTGGCCAGCCGCCGACATGTCCGACGACTATAGGGTCGTCCCCACGACCCCGGGACTCGATTGGCCCGCCACCGTCATGTCCGACGACTATACGGTCGTCCCCTCGACCCCGGGGCTAGATTGCCCCGGCACCGTCACGTCCGACGACTATAGGGTCGTCTCCACGACCCCGGGACTAGGTTGGCCAGTCACCGGCATGTCCGACGACTATATGGTCGTCTCCACGACCCCGGGACTAGGTTGGCCCGCCGCCGACTTGTCCGACGACTATAGGGTCGTCCCCACGACCTCGGGACTAGGTTGGCCAGCCGCCGACATGTCCGACAACTATAGGGTCGTCTCCACGACCCCGGGACTAGGTTGGCCGCCGCCGACTTGTCCGACGAGTATAGGGTCGTCCCCACGACCCCGGGACTAGGTTGGCCAGCCGCCGACATGTCCGACAACTATAGGGTCGTCTCCACGACCCCGGGACTAGGTTGGCCCGCCGCCGACTTGTCCGACGACTATAGGGTCGTCCCCACGACCACGGGGCAAAGTTGCCCTGCCGCCGACATGTCCGACGACTATAGGGTCGTCCCCACGACCCCGGGACCAGGTTGGCCCGCCGCCGGCATGTCCGACGACTATAGGGTCGTCCCCACGCCCCGGTCCAAAGTTGGCCAGCCGCCGACATGTCCGACGACTATGGGGTCGTCCCCACGACCCCGGGACTAGATTGGCCCGCCATCGTCATGTCCGACGATTATACGGTCGTCCCCACGTCCACTGGCCAAAGTTGCCCAGCCGCAGACATGTCCGACGACTATAGGGTCGTCCCCACGACCCCGGGATTAGATTGGCCCGCCACCGTGATGTCCGACGACTATAGGGTCGTCCCCACGACCCTGGGACTAGATTGGCCGCCACTGTGATGTCCGACGACTATAGGGTCGTCTCCACGACCCCGGGACTAGGTTGGCCCGCCGCCGAATTGTCCGACGACTATAGGGTCGTCCCCACGACCACGGGCCAAAGTTGCCCTGCCGCCGACATGTCCGACGACTATAGGGTCGTCCCCACGATCCCGGGACTAGGTTGGCCCGCCGCCGACATGTCCGACGACTATAGGGTCGCCCCCACGCCCCGGGCCAAAGTTGGCCAGCCGCCGACATGTCCGACGACTATAGGGTCGTCCCCACGACCCCGGGGCTAGATTGCCCCGGCACCGTCATGTCCGACGACTATAGGGTCGTCCCCACGTCCCCGGGACTAGATTGGCCCGCCACCGTCATGTCCGACGACTATACGGTCGTCCCCGCGACCCCGGGACTAGGTTGGCCCGTCGCCGACGTGTCCTACGACTATGGGGTCGTCCCCACGACCACGAGACTAGGTTGGCCAGCCGCCTGCATGTCCGACGACTATACGGTCGTCCCCACGTCCACTGGCCAAAGTTGCCCAGCCGCAGACATGTCCGACGACTATAGGGTCGTCCCCACGACCCCGGGACTAGATTGGCCGCCACCGTGATGTCCGACGACTATAGGGTCGTCCCCACGACCCCGGGACTAGATTGGCCGCCACCGTGATGTCCGACGACTATAGGGTCGTCTCCACGACCCCGGGACTAGGTTGGCCCGCCGCCGACTTGTCCGACGACTATAGGGTCGTCCCCACGACCACGGGCCAAAGTTGCCCTGCCGCCGACATGTCCGACGACTATAGGGTCGTCCCCACGATCCCGGGACTAGGTTGGCCCGCCGCCGACATGTCCGACGACTATAGGGTCGTCCCCACGCCCCGGGCCAAAGTTGGCCAGCCGCCGACATGTCCGACGACTATAGGGTCGTCCCCACGACCCCGGGGCTAGATTGCCCCGGCACCGTCATGTCCGACGACTATAGGGTCGTCCCCACGACCCCGGGACTAGATTGGCCCGCCACCGTCATGTCCGACGACTATACGGTCGTCCCCGCGACCCCGGGAGTAGGTTGGCCCGCCGCCGACTTGTACGACGACTATAGGGTCGTCCCCACGACCCCGGGACTAGATTGGCCAGCCGCCGACATGTCCGACAACTATAGGGTCCTCTCCACGACCCCGGGACTAGGTTGGCCCGCCGCCGACTTGTCCGACGACTATAGGGTCGTCCCCACGACCACGGGCCAAAGTTGCCCTGCCGCCGACATGTCCGACGACTATAGGGTCGTCCCCACGACCCCGGGACTAGGTTGGCCCGCCGCCGACATATCCGACGACTATAGGGTCGTCCCCACGCCCCGGTCCAAAGTTGGCCAGCCGCCGACATGTCCGACGACTATAGGGTCGTCCCCACGAACCCGGGACTAGGTTGGCCAGTCACCGACATATCCGACGACTATAGGGTCGTCCCCACGACCACGGGCCAAAGTTGCCCTGGCGCCGACTTTTCCGACGACTATGGGGTCGTCCCCACGACCCCGGGAGTAGGTTGGCCCGCCGCCGACTTGTCCGACGACTATAGGGTCGTCCCCACGATCCCGGGACTAAGTTGGCCAGACGCCGACACGTCCGACGACTATAGGGTCGTCCCCACGACCCCGGGACTAGGTTGGCCCGCCGCCGACTTATCCGACGACTATAGGGTCGTCCCCACGACCCCGGGAATAGGTTGGCCCGCCGCCGACTTGTCCGACGACTATAGGGTCGTCCCTACTACCCCCGGACTAGGTTGGCCAGCCGCCGACTTGGTCGACGACTATAGGGTCGTCCCCACGACCCCGGGACTAGGTTGGCCCGCCGCCGACTTGTCCGACGACTATAGGGTCGTCCCTACCACACCGGGACTAGGTTGGCCAGCCGCCGACATGTCCGACGTCTATAGGGTCGTCCCCTCGACCCCGGGGCTAGATTGCCCCGGCTCCGTCACGTCCGACGACTATAGGGTCGTCTCCACGACCCCGGGACTAGGTTGGCCAGTCACCGGCATGTCCGACGACTGTAGGGTCGTCTCCACGACCCCGGGACTAGGTTGGCCCGCCGCCGACTTGTCCGACGACTATAGGGTCGTCCCCACGACCTCGGGACTAGGTTGGCCAGCCGCCGACATGTCCGACAACTATAGGGTCGTCTCCACGACCCCGGGACTAGGTTGGCCCGCCGCCGACTTGTCCGACGACTATAGGGTCGTCCCCACGACCACGGGCCAAAGTTTCCCTGCCGCCGACATGTCCGACGACTATAGGGTCGTCCCCACGACCCCGGGACTAGGTTGGCCCGCCGCCGACATGTCCGACGACTATAGGGTCGTCCCCACGCCCCGGTCCAAAGTTGGCCAGCCGCCGACATGTCCGACGACTATGGGGTCGTCCCCACGACCCCGGGACTAGATTGGCCCGCCACCGTCATGTCCGACGACTATACGGTCGTCCCCACGTCCACTGGCCAAAGTTGCCCAGCCGCAGACATGTCCGACGACTATAGGGTCGTCCCCACGACCCCGGGACTAGATTGGCCCGCCACCGTGATGTCCGACGACTATAGGGTCGTCCCCACGACCCCGGGACTAGATTGGCCGCCACCGTGATGTCCGACGACTATACGGTCGTCCCCGCGACCCCGGGACTAGGTTGGCCCAACGCCGACATGTTCGACAACTATAGGGTCGTCGCCACGACCCCGCGCCAAAGCTGGCCAGCCGCCAACATGTCCGACGACTATAGGGTCGTCCCCACGACCCCGGGACAAGGTCGGCCCGCCGCCGACATGTCCGACGACTATAGGGTCGTCCCCACGCCCCGGTCCAAAGTTGGCCAGCCGCCGACATGTCCGACGACTATAGAGTCGTCCCCACGACCCCGGGACTAGATTGGCCCGCCACCGTCATGTCCGACGACTATACGGTCGTCCCCACGACCCCGGGACTAGGTTGGCCCGCCGCCGACTTGTCCGACGACTATAGGGTCGTCCCTACCACGCCGGGACTAGGTTGGCCAGCCGCCGACATGTCCGACGTCTATAGGGTCGTCCCCTCGACCCCGGGGCTAGATTGCCCCGGCACCGTCACGTCCACCGACTATAGGGTCGTCTCCACGACCCCGGGACTAGGTTGGCCAGTCACCGGCATGTCCGACGACTATAGGGTCGTCCCCACGCCCCGGTCCAAAGTTGGCCAGCCGCCGACATGTCCGACGACTATAGGGTCGTCCCCACGACCTCGGGACTAGGTTGGCCAGCCGCCGACATGTCCGACAACTATAGGGTCGTCCCCACGACCCCGGGACTAGATTGGCCCGCCACCGTCATGTCCGACGACTATACGGTCGTCCCCTCGACCCCGGGGCTAGATTGCCCCGGCTCCGTCACGTCCGACGACTATAGGGTCGTCCCCACGACCCCGGGACTAGATTGGCCCGCCACCGTCATGTCCGACGACTATACGGTCGTCCCCTCGACCCCGGGGCTAGATTGCCCCGGCACCGTCACGTCCGACGACTATAGGGTCGTCTCCACGACCCCGGGACTAGGTTGGCCAGTCACCGGCATGTCCGACGATTATAGGGTCGTCTCCACGACACCGGGACTAGGTTGGCCCGCCGCCGACTTGTCCGACGACTATAGGGTCGTCCCCACGACCTCGGGACTAGGTTGGCCAGCCGCCGACATGTCCGACGACTATAGGGTCGTCCCCACGACCTCGGGACTAGGTTGGCCAGCCGCCGACATGTCCGACGACTATAGGGTCGTCCCCACGACCCCGGGACTAGATTGGCCCGCCACCGTCATGTCCGACGACTATACGGTCGTCCCCTCGACCCCGGGGCTAGATTGCCCCGGCACCGTCACGTCCGACGACTATAGGGTCGTCTCCACGACCCCGGGACTAGGTTGGCCAGTCACCGGCATGTCCGACGACTATATGGTCGTCTCCACGACCCCGGGACTAGGTTGGCCCGCCGCCGACTTGTCCGACGACTATAGGGTCGTCCCCACGACCTCGGGACTAGGTTGGCCAGCCGCCGACATGTCCGACAACTATAGGGTCGTCTCCACGACCCCGGGACTAGGTTGGCCGCCGCCGACTTGTCCGACGAGTATAGGGTCGTCCCCACGACCCCGGGACTAGGTTGGCCAGCCGCCGACATGTCCGACAACTATAGGGTCGTCTCCACGACCCCGGGACTAGGTTGGCCCGCCGCCGACTTGTCCGACGACTATAGGGTCGTCCCCACGACCACGGGGCAAAGTTGCCCTGCCGCCGACATGTCCGACGACTATAGGGTCGTCGCCACGACCCCGGGACCAGGTTGGCCCGCCGCCGGCATGTCCGACGACTATAGGGTCGTCCCCACGCCCCGGTCCAAAGTTGGCCAGCCGCCGACATGTCCGACGACTATAGGGTCGTCCCCACGACCCCGGGGCTAGATTGCCCCGGCACCGTCATGTCCGACGACTATACGGTCGTCCCCGCGACCCCGGGACTAGGTTGGCCCGCCGCCGACGTGTCCTACGACTATGGGGTCGTCCCCACGACCACGGGCCAAAGTTGCCCTGGCGCCGACATGTCCGACGACTATAGGGTCGTCCCCACGACCCCGGGATTAGATTGGCCCGCCACCGTGATGTCCGACGACTATAGGGTCGTCCCCACGACCCTGGGACTAGATTGGCCGCCACTGTGATGTCCGACGACTATAGGGTCGTCTCCACGACCCCGGGACTAGGTTGGCCCGCCGCCGAATTGTCCGACGACTATAGGGTCGTCCCCACGACCACGGGCCAAAGTTGCCCTGCCGCCGACATGTCCGACGACTATAGGGTCGTCCCCACGATCCCGGGACTAGGTTGGCCCGCCGCCGACATGTCCGACGACTATAGGGTCGCCCCCACGCCCCGGGCCAAAGTTGGCCAGCCGCCGACATGTCCGACGACTATAGGGTCGTCCCCACGACCCCGGGGCTAGATTGCCCCGGCACCGTCATGTCCGACGACTATAGGGTCGTCCCCACGTCCCCGGGACTAGATTGGCCCGCCACCGTCATGTCCGACGACTATACGGTCGTCCCCGCGACCCCGGGACTAGGTTGGCCCGCCGCCGACGTGTCCTACGACTATGGGGTCGTCCCCACGACCACGGGCCAAAGTTGCCCTGGCGCCGACATGTCCGACGACTATAGGGTCGTCCCCACGACCCCGGGTCTAGGTTGGCCCGCCGCCGACTTTTCCGACGACTATGGGGTCGTCCCCACGACCCCGGGACTAGGTTGGCCCGCCGCCGACTTGTCCGACGACTATAGGATCGTCCCTACCACCCCCGGACTAGGTTGGCCAGCCGCCGACTTGGTCGACGACTATAGGGTCGTCCCCACGACCCCGGGACGAGGTTGGCCCGCCGCCGAATTGTCCGACGACTATAGGGTCGTCCCTACCACCCCGGGACTAGATTGCCCCGGCACCGTCATGTCCGACGACTATAGGGTCGTCCCCACGTCCCCGGGACTAGATTGGCCCGCCACCGTCATGTCCGACGACTATACGGTCGTCCCCGCGACCCCGGGACTAGGTTGGCCCGCCGCCGACGTGTCCGACAACTATAGGGTCGTCTCCACGACCCCGGGACTAGGTTGGCCCGCCGCCGACTTGTCCGACGACTATAGGGTCGTCCCCACGACCACGGGCCAATGTTGCCCTGCCGCCGACATGTCCGACGACTATAGGGTCGTCCCCACGACCCCGGGACTAGGTTGGCCCGCCGCCGACATGTCCGACGACTATAGGGTCGTCCCCACGCCCCGGTCCAAAGTTGGCCAGCCGCCGACATGTCCGACGACTATAGGGTCGTCCCCACGACCCCGGGACTAGATTGGCCCGCCACCGTCATGTCCGACGACTATACGGTCGTCCCCGCGACCCCGGGACTAGGTTGGCCCGCCGCCGACTTGTCCGACGACTATAGGGTCGTCCCCACGCCCCGGGCCAAAGTTGGCCAGCCGCCGACATGTCCGACGACTATAGGGTCGTCCCCACGACCCCGGGTCTAGGTTGGCCCGCCGCCGACTTTTCCGACGACTATGGGGTCGTCCCCACGACCCCGGGACTAGGTTGGCCCGCCGCCGACATGTCCGACGACTATAGGGTCGTCCCCACGACCCCGGGACTAGATTGGCCGCCACCGTGATGTCCGACGACTATAGGGTCGTCTCCACGACCCCGGGACTAGGTTGGCCCGCCGCCGACTTGTCCGACGACTATAGGGTCGTCCCCACGACCACGGGCCAAAGTTGCCCTGCCGCCGACATGTCCGACGACTATAGGGTCGTCCCCACGACCCCGGGACTAGGTTGGCCCGCCGCCGACATGTCCGACGACTATAGGGTCGTCTCCACGACCCCGGGACTAGGTTGGCCCGCCGCCGACTTGTCCGACGACTATAGGGTCGTCTCCACGACCACAGGCCAAAGTTGCCCAGCCGCCGACATGTCCGACGACTATAGGGTCGTCCCCACGACCACAGGCCAAAGTTGCCCTGCCGCCGACATGTCCGACGACTATAGGGTCGTCCCCACGACCCCGGGACTAGGTTGGCCTGCCGCCGACATGTCCGACGACTATAGGGTCGTCCCCACGCCCCGGGGCAAAGTTGGCCAGCCGCCGACATGTCCGACGACTATAGGGTCGTCCCCACGACCCCGGGACTAGATTGGCCCGCCACCGTCATGTCCGACGACTATACGGTCGTCCCCGCGACCCCGGGACTAGGTTGGCCCGCCGCCGACGTGTCCGACAACTATAGGGTCGTCTCCACGACCCCGGGACTAGGTTGGCCCGCCGCCGACTTGTCCGACGACTATAGGGTCGTCCCCACGACCACGGGCCAATGTTGCCCTGCCGCCGACATGTCCGACGACTATAGGGTCGTCCCCACGACCCCGGTCCAAAGTTGGCCAGCCGCCGACATGTCCGACGACTATAGGGTCGTCCCCACGCCCCGGTCCAAAGTTGGCCAGCCGCCGACATGTCCGACGACTATAGGGTCGTCCCCACGACCCCGGGACTAGATTGGCCCGCCACCGTCATGTCCGACGACTATACGGTCGTCCCCACGACCCCGGGACTAGGTTGGCCCACCGCCGACTTGTCCGACGACTATAGGGTCGTCCCCACGACCACTGGCCAAAGTTGCCCAGCCGCAGACATGTCCGACGACTATAGGGTCGTCCCCACGACCCCGGTACTAGATTGGCCCGCCACCGTGATGTCCGACGACTATAGGGTCGTCTCCACGACCCCGGGACTAGGTTGGCCCGCCGCCGACTTGTCCGACGACTATAGGGTCGTCCCCACGACCACGGGCCAAAGTTGCCCTGCCGCCGACATGTCCGACGACTATAGGGTCGTCCCCACGATCCCGGGACTAGGTTGGCCCGCCGCCGACATGTCCGACGACTATAGGGTCGTCCTCACGCCCCGGGCCAAAGTTGGCCAGCCGCCGACATGTCCAACGACTATAGGGTCGTCCCCACGACCCCGGGGCTAGATTGCCCCGGCACCGTCATGTCCGACGACTATAGGTTCGTCCCCACGACCCCGGGACTAGATTGGCCCGCCACGGTCATGTCCGACAACTATAGGTTCATCCCTACGTCCCTGGGCATACGTTGGCCTGCCGCCGACATGTCCGACGACTATAGGGTCGTCCCCACGACCACTGGCCAAAGTTGCCCAGCCGCCGACATGTCCGACGACTATAGGTTCGTCCCTACGAACCTGGGCATACGTTGGCCTGCCGCCGACATGTCCGACGACTATAGGGTCGTCCCCACGACCACTGGCCAAAGTTGCCCAGCCGCCGACATGTCCGACGACTATAGGGTCGTCCCCACGACCCCGGGACTAGGTTGGCCCGCCGCCGACATGTCCGACGTCTATAGGGTCGTCCCCACGACCCCGGGGATAGATTGCCCCGGCACCGTCATGTCCGACGACTATAGGGTCGTCCCCACGACCCCGGGACTAAGTTGGCCAGACGCCGACACGTCCGACAACTATAGGGTCGTCCCCACGACCCCGGGACTAGGTTGGCCCGCCGCCGACTTATCCGACGACTATAGGGTCGTCCCGACGACCCCGGGACTAGGTTGGCCCGCCGCCGACTTGTCCGACGACTATAGGGTCGTCCCTACCACCCCCGGACTAGGTTGGCCAGCCGCCGACTTGGTCGACGACTATAGGGTCGTCTCCACGACCCCGGGACTAGGTTGGCCCGCCGCCGACTTGTCCGACGATTATAGGGTCGTCCCCACGACCACGGGCCAAAGTTGCCCTGCCGCCGACATGTCCGACGACTATAGGGTCGTCCCCACGACCCCGGGACTAGGTTGGCCCGCCGCCGACATGTCCGACGACTATAGGGTCGTCCCCACGCCCCGGGACTAGGTTGGCCCGCCGCCGTCATGTCCGACGACTATGGGGTCGTCCCCACGACCCCGGGACTAGGTTGGCCCGCCGCCGACTTATCCGACGACTATAGGGTCGTCTCCACGACCCCGGGACTAGGTTGCCCTGCCGCCGACATGTCCGACGACTATAGGGTCGTCCCCACGACCCCGGGACTAGGTTGCCCAGCCGCAGACATGTCCGACGACTATAGGGTCGTCCCCACGACCCCGGTACTAGATTGGCCCGCCACCGTGATGTCCGACGACTATAGGGTCGTCTCCACGACCCCGGGACTAGGTTGGCCCGCCGCCGACTTGTCCGACGACTATAGGGTCGTCCCCACGACCACGGGCCAAAGTTGCCCTGCCGCCGACATGTCCGACGACTATAGGGTCGTCCCCACGACCCCGGGACTAGGTTGGCCCGCCGCCGACATGTCCGACGACTATAGGGTCGTCCCCACGCCCCGGGACTAGGTTGGCCCAGCCGCAGACATGTCCGACGACTATAGGGTCGTCCCCACGACCCCGGTACTAGATTGGCCCGCCACCGTGATGTCCGACGACTATAGGGTCGTCTCCACGACCCCGGGACTAGGTTGGCCCGCCGCCGACTTGTCCGACGACTATAGGGTCGTCCCCACGACCACGGGCCAAAGTTGCCCTGCCGCCGACATGTCCGACGACTATAGGGTCGTCCCCACGACCCCGGGACTAGGTTGGCCCGCCGCCGACATGTCCGACGACTATAGGGTCGTCCCCACGACCCCGGGACTAGGTTGGCCCGCCGCCGACTTTTCCGACGACTATAGGGTCGTCTCCACGACCCCGGGACTAGGTTGGCCCGCCGCCGACTTGTCCGACGACTATAGGGTCGTCCCCACGACCACGGGCCAAAGTTGCCCTGCCGCCGACATGTCCGACGACTATAGGGTCGTCCCCACGACCCCGGGACTAGGTTGCCCAGCCGCAGACATGTCCGACGACTATAGGGTCGTCCCCACGACCCCGGTACTAGATTGGCCCGCCACCGTGATGTCCGACGACTATAGGGTCGTCTCCACGACCCCGGGACTAGGTTGGCCCGCCGCCGACTTGTCCGACGACTATAGGGTCGTCCCCACGACCACGGGCCAAAGTTGCCCTGCCGCCGACATGTCCGACGACTATAGGGTCGTCCCCACGATCCCGGGACTAGGTTGGCCCGCCGCCGACATGTCCGACGACTATAGGGTCGTCCCCACGCCCCGGGCCAAAGTTGGCCAGCCGCCGACATGTCCAACGACTATAGGGTCGTCCCCACGACCCCGGGGCTAGATTGCCCCGGCACCGTCATGTCCGACGACTATAGGGTCGTCCCCACGACCCCGGGACTAGATTGGCCCGCCACGGTCATGTCCGACGACTATAGGTTCATCCCTACGTCCCTGGGCATACGTTGGCCTGCCGCCGACATGTCCGACGACTATAGGGTCGTCCCCACGACCACTGGCCAAAGTTGCCCAGCCGCCGACATGTCCGACGACTATAGGTTCGTCCCTACGAACCTGGGCATACGTTGGCCTGCCGCCGACATGTCCGACGACTATAGGGTCGTCCCCACGACCACTGGCCAAAGTTGCCCAGCCGCCGACATGTCCGACGACTATAGGGTCGTCCCCACGACCCCGGGACTAGGTTGGCCCGCCGCCGACATGTCCGACGTCTATAGGGTCGTCCCCACGACCCCGGGGCTAGATTGCCCCGGCACCGTCATGTCCGACGACTATAGGGTCGTCCCCACGACCCCGGGACTAAGTTGGCCAGACGCCGACACGTCCGACAACTATAGGGTCGTCCCCACGACCCCGGGACTAGGTTGGCCCGCCGCCGACTTATCCGACGACTATAGGGTCGTCCCGACGACCCCGGGACTAGGTTGGCCCGCCGCCGACTTGTCCGACGACTATAGGGTCGTCCCTACCACCCCCGGACTAGGTTGGCCAGCCGCCGACTTGGTCGACGACTATAGGGTCGTCTCCACGACCCCGGGACTAGGTTGGCCCGCCGCCGACTTGTCCGACGACTATAGGGTCGTCCCCACGACCACGGGCCAAAGTTTCCCTGCCGCCGACATGTCCGACGACTATAGGGTCGTCCCCACGACCCCGGGACTAGGTTGGCCCGCCGCCGACATGTCCGACGACTATAGGGTCGTCCCCACGCCCCGGGACTAGGTTGGCCCGCCGCCGTCATGTCCGACGACTATGGGGTCGTCCCCACGACCCCGGGACTAGATTGGCCCGCCACCGTCATGTCCGACGACTATAGGGTCGTCCCCACGACCACTGGCCAAAGTTGCCCAGCCGCAGACATGTCCGACGACTATAGGGTCGTCCCCACGACCCCGGGACTAGATTGGCCCGCCACCGTGATGTCCGACGACTATAGGGTCGTCTCCACGACCCCGGGACAAGGTTGGCCCGCCGCCGACTTGTCCGACGACTATAGGGTCGTCCCCACACCCCGGGCCAAAGTTGGCCAGCCGCCGACATGTCCGACGACTATGGGGTCGTCCCCACGACCCCGGGACTAGATTGGCCCGCCACCGTCATGTCCGACGACTATACGGTCGTCCCCACGACCACGGGCCAAAGTTGCCCTGCCGCCGACATGTCCGACGACTATAGGGTCGTCCCCACGACCCCGGGACTAGGTTGGCCCGCCGCCGTCATGTCCGACGACTATAGGGTCGTCCCCACTCCCCGGTCCAAAGTTGGCCAGCCGCCGACATGTCCGACGACTATGGGGTCGTCCCTACGACCCCGGGACTAGATTGGCCCGCCACCGTCATGTCCGACGACTATACGGTCGTCTCCACAACCCCGGGACTAGGTTGGCCCGCCGCCGACTTGTCCGACGACTATAGGGTCGTTCCCACGACCACTGGCCAAAGTTGCCCAGCCGCAGACATGTCCGACGACTATAGGGTCGTCCCCACGACCCCGGGACTAGATTGGCCCGCCACCGTGATGTCCGACGACTATAGGGTCGTCTCCACGACCCCGGGACAAGGTTGGCCCGCCGCCGACTTGTCCGACGACTATAGGGTCGTCCCCACACCCCGGGCCAAAATTGGCCAGCCGCCGACATGTCCGGCGACTATGGGGTCGTCCCCACGACCCCGGGACTAGATTGGCCCGCCACCGTCATGTCCGACGACTATACGGTCGTCCCCACGACCACGGGCCAAAGTTGCCTTGCCGCCGATATGTCCGACGACTATAGGGTCGTCCCCACGACCCCGGGACTAGGTTGGCCCGCCGCCGTCATGTCCGACGACTATAGGGTCGTCCCCACTCCCCGGTCCAAAGTTGGCCAGCCGCCGACATGTCCGACGACTATGGGGTCGTCCCTACGACCCCGGGACTAGATTGGCCCGCCACCGTCATGTCCGACGACTATACGGTCGTCCCCACGACCCCGGGACTAGGTTGGCCCGCCGCCGACTTGTCCGACGACTATAGGGTCGTCCCCACGACCACTGGCCAAAGTTGCCCAGCCGCAGACATGTCCGACGACTATAGGGTCGTCCCCACGACCCCGGGACTAGATTGGCCCGCCACCGTCATGTCCGACGACTATACGGTCGTCCCCACGACCACGGGCCAAAGTTGCCCTGCCGCCGACATGTCCGACGACTATAGGGTCGTCCCCACGACCCGGGGGCTAGATTGCCCCGGCACCGTCATGTCCGACGACTATAGGGTCGTCACCACGACCCCGGGACTAGGTTGGCCAGCCGCCGACATGTCCGACATCTATAGGGTCGTTTCCACGACCCCGGGACTAGGTAGGCCCGCCGCCGACTTGTCCGACGACTATAGGGTCGTCCCCACGACCCCGGGCCAAAGTTGGCCAGCCGCCGACATGTCCGACGACTATAGGGTCGTCCCCACGACCCCGGGACTAGGTTGTCCCGCCGCCGACTTGTCCGGCGACTATAGGGTCGTCCCCACGACCCCGGGCCAAAGTTGGCCAGCCGCCGACATGTCCGACGACTATAGGGTCGTCCCCACGACCCCGGGACTAGGTTGGCCCGCCGCCGACATGTCCGACGTCTATAGGGTCGTCCCCACGACCCCGGGGATAGATTGCCCCGGCACCGTCATGTCCGACGACTATAGGGTCGTCCCCACGACCCCGGGACTAAGTTGGCCAGACGCCGACACGTCCGACAACTATAGGGTCGTCCCCACGACCCCGGGACTAGGTTGGCCCGCCGCCGACTTATCCGACGACTATAGGGTCGTCCCGACGACCCCGGGACTAGGTTGGCCTGCCGCCGACATGTCCGACGACTATAGGGTCGTCCCCACGCCCCGGGGCAAAGTTGGCCAGCCGCCGACATGTCCGACGACTATAGGGTCGTCCCCACGACCCCGGGACTAGATTGGCCCGCCACCGTCATGTCCGACGACTATACGGTCGTCCCCGCGACCCCGGGACTAGGTTGGCCCGCCGCCGACGTGTCCGACAACTATAGGGTCGTCTCCACGACCCCGGGACTAGGTTGGCCCGCCGCCGACTTGTCCGACGACTATAGGGTCGTCCCCACGACCACGGGCCAATGTTGCCCTGCCGCCGACATGTCCGACGACTATAGGGTCGTCCCCACGACCCCGGTCCAAAGTTGGCCAGCCGCCGACATGTCCGACGACTATAGGGTCGTCCCCACGCCCCGGTCCAAAGTTGGCCAGCCGCCGACATGTCCGACGACTATAGGGTCGTCCCCACGACCCCGGGACTAGATTGGCCCGCCACCGTCATGTCCGACGACTATACGGTCGTCCCCACGACCCCGGGACTAGGTTGGCCCACCGCCGACTTGTCCGACGACTATAGGGTCGTCCCCACGACCACTGGCCAAAGTTGCCCAGCCGCAGACATGTCCGACGACTATAGGGTCGTCCCCACGACCCCGGTACTAGATTGGCCCGCCACCGTGATGTCCGACGACTATAGGGTCGTCTCCACGACCCCGGGACTAGGTTGGCCCGCCGCCGACTTGTCCGACGACTATAGGGTCGTCCCCACGACCACGGGCCAAAGTTGCCCTGCCGCCGACATGTCCGACGACTATAGGGTCGTCCCCACGATCCCGGGACTAGGTTGGCCCGCCGCCGACATGTCCGACGACTATAGGGTCGTCCTCACGCCCCGGGCCAAAGTTGGCCAGCCGCCGACATGTCCAACGACTATAGGGTCGTCCCCACGACCCCGGGGCTAGATTGCCCCGGCACCGTCATGTCCGACGACTATAGGTTCGTCCCCACGACCCCGGGACTAGATTGGCCCGCCACGGTCATGTCCGACAACTATAGGTTCATCCCTACGTCCCTGGGCATACGTTGGCCTGCCGCCGACATGTCCGACGACTATAGGGTCGTCCCCACGACCACTGGCCAAAGTTGCCCAGCCGCCGACATGTCCGACGACTATAGGTTCGTCCCTACGAACCTGGGCATACGTTGGCCTGCCGCCGACATGTCCGACGACTATAGGGTCGTCCCCACGACCACTGGCCAAAGTTGCCCAGCCGCCGACATGTCCGACGACTATAGGGTCGTCCCCACGACCCCGGGACTAGGTTGGCCCGCCGCCGACATGTCCGACGTCTATAGGGTCGTCCCCACGACCCCGGGGATAGATTGCCCCGGCACCGTCATGTCCGACGACTATAGGGTCGTCCCCACGACCCCGGGACTAAGTTGGCCAGACGCCGACACGTCCGACAACTATAGGGTCGTCCCCACGACCCCGGGACTAGGTTGGCCCGCCGCCGACTTATCCGACGACTATAGGGTCGTCCCGACGACCCCGGGACTAGGTTGGCCCGCCGCCGACTTGTCCGACGACTATAGGGTCGTCCCTACCACCCCCGGACTAGGTTGGCCAGCCGCCGACTTGGTCGACGACTATAGGGTCGTCTCCACGACCCCGGGACTAGGTTGGCCCGCCGCCGACTTGTCCGACGATTATAGGGTCGTCCCCACGACCACGGGCCAAAGTTGCCCTGCCGCCGACATGTCCGACGACTATAGGGTCGTCCCCACGACCCCGGGACTAGGTTGGCCCGCCGCCGACATGTCCGACGACTATAGGGTCGTCCCCACGCCCCGGGACTAGGTTGGCCCGCCGCCGTCATGTCCGACGACTATGGGGTCGTCCCCACGACCCCGGGACTAGGTTGGCCCGCCGCCGACTTATCCGACGACTATAGGGTCGTCTCCACGACCCCGGGACTAGGTTGCCCTGCCGCCGACATGTCCGACGACTATAGGGTCGTCCCCACGACCCCGGGACTAGGTTGCCCAGCCGCAGACATGTCCGACGACTATAGGGTCGTCCCCACGACCCCGGTACTAGATTGGCCCGCCACCGTGATGTCCGACGACTATAGGGTCGTCTCCACGACCCCGGGACTAGGTTGGCCCGCCGCCGACTTGTCCGACGACTATAGGGTCGTCCCCACGACCACGGGCCAAAGTTGCCCTGCCGCCGACATGTCCGACGACTATAGGGTCGTCCCCACGACCCCGGGACTAGGTTGGCCCGCCGCCGACATGTCCGACGACTATAGGGTCGTCCCCACGCCCCGGGACTAGGTTGGCCCAGCCGCAGACATGTCCGACGACTATAGGGTCGTCCCCACGACCCCGGTACTAGATTGGCCCGCCACCGTGATGTCCGACGACTATAGGGTCGTCTCCACGACCCCGGGACTAGGTTGGCCCGCCGCCGACTTGTCCGACGACTATAGGGTCGTCCCCACGACCACGGGCCAAAGTTGCCCTGCCGCCGACATGTCCGACGACTATAGGGTCGTCCCCACGACCCCGGGACTAGGTTGGCCCGCCGCCGACATGTCCGACGACTATAGGGTCGTCCCCACGACCCCGGGACTAGGTTGGCCCGCCGCCGACTTTTCCGACGACTATAGGGTCGTCTCCACGACCCCGGGACTAGGTTGGCCCGCCGCCGACTTGTCCGACGACTATAGGGTCGTCCCCACGACCACGGGCCAAAGTTGCCCTGCCGCCGACATGTCCGACGACTATAGGGTCGTCCCCACGACCCCGGGACTAGGTTGCCCAGCCGCAGACATGTCCGACGACTATAGGGTCGTCCCCACGACCCCGGTACTAGATTGGCCCGCCACCGTGATGTCCGACGACTATAGGGTCGTCTCCACGACCCCGGGACTAGGTTGGCCCGCCGCCGACTTGTCCGACGACTATAGGGTCGTCCCCACGACCACGGGCCAAAGTTGCCCTGCCGCCGACATGTCCGACGACTATAGGGTCGTCCCCACGATCCCGGGACTAGGTTGGCCCGCCGCCGACATGTCCGACGACTATAGGGTCGTCCCCACGCCCCGGGCCAAAGTTGGCCAGCCGCCGACATGTCCAACGACTATAGGGTCGTCCCCACGACCCCGGGGCTAGATTGCCCCGGCACCGTCATGTCCGACGACTATAGGGTCGTCCCCACGACCCCGGGACTAGATTGGCCCGCCACGGTCATGTCCGACGACTATAGGTTCATCCCTACGTCCCTGGGCATACGTTGGCCTGCCGCCGACATGTCCGACGACTATAGGGTCGTCCCCACGACCACTGGCCAAAGTTGCCCAGCCGCCGACATGTCCGACGACTATAGGTTCGTCCCTACGAACCTGGGCATACGTTGGCCTGCCGCCGACATGTCCGACGACTATAGGGTCGTCCCCACGACCACTGGCCAAAGTTGCCCAGCCGCCGACATGTCCGACGACTATAGGGTCGTCCCCACGACCCCGGGACTAGGTTGGCCCGCCGCCGACATGTCCGACGTCTATAGGGTCGTCCCCACGACCCCGGGGCTAGATTGCCCCGGCACCGTCATGTCCGACGACTATAGGGTCGTCCCCACGACCCCGGGACTAAGTTGGCCAGACGCCGACACGTCCGACAACTATAGGGTCGTCCCCACGACCCCGGGACTAGGTTGGCCCGCCGCCGACTTATCCGACGACTATAGGGTCGTCCCGACGACCCCGGGACTAGGTTGGCCCGCCGCCGACTTGTCCGACGACTATAGGGTCGTCCCTACCACCCCCGGACTAGGTTGGCCAGCCGCCGACTTGGTCGACGACTATAGGGTCGTCTCCACGACCCCGGGACTAGGTTGGCCCGCCGCCGACTTGTCCGACGACTATAGGGTCGTCCCCACGACCACGGGCCAAAGTTTCCCTGCCGCCGACATGTCCGACGACTATAGGGTCGTCCCCACGACCCCGGGACTAGGTTGGCCCGCCGCCGACATGTCCGACGACTATAGGGTCGTCCCCACGCCCCGGGACTAGGTTGGCCCGCCGCCGTCATGTCCGACGACTATGGGGTCGTCCCCACGACCCCGGGACTAGATTGGCCCGCCACCGTCATGTCCGACGACTATACGGTCGTCCCCACGACCCCGGGACTAGGTTGGCCCGCCGCCGACTTGTCCGACGACTATAGGGTCGTCCCCACGACCACTGGCCAAAGTTGCCCAGCCGCAGACATGTCCGACGACTATAGGGTCGTCCCCACGACCCCGGGACTAGATTGGCCCGCCACCGTGATGTCCGACGACTATAGGGTCGTCTCCACGACCCCGGGACAAGGTTGGCCCGCCGCCGAATTGTCCGACGACTATAGGGTCGTCCCCACACCCCGGGCCAAAGTTGGCCAGCCGCCGACATGTCCGACGACTATGGGGTCGTCCCCACGACCCCGGGACTAGATTGGCCCGCCACCGTCATGTCCGACGACTATACGGTCGTCCCCACGACCACGGGCCAAAGTTGCCCTGCCGCCGACATGTCCGACGACTATAGGGTCGTCCCCACGACCCCGGGACTAGGTTGGCCCGCCGCCGTCATGTCCGACGACTATAGGGTCGTCCCCACTCCCCGGTCCAAAGTTGGCCAGCCGCCGACATGTCCGACGACTATGGGGTCGTCCCTACGACCCCGGGACTAGATTGGCCCGCCACCGTCATGTCCGACGACTATACGGTCGTCTCCACAACCCCGGGACTAGGTTGGCCCGCCGCCGACTTGTCCGACGACTATAGGGTCGTTCCCACGACCACTGGCCAAAGTTGCCCAGCCGCAGACATGTCCGACGACTATAGGGTCGTCCCCACGACCCCGGGACTAGATTGGCCCGCCACCGTGATGTCCGACGACTATAGGGTCGTCTCCACGACCCCGGGACAAGGTTGGCCCGCCGCCGACTTGTCCGACGACTATAGGGTCGTCCCCACACCCCGGGCCAAAGTTGGCCAGCCGCCGACATGTCCGACGACTATGGGGTCGTCCCCACGACCCCGGGACTAGATTGGCCCGCCACCGTCATGTCCGACGACTATACGGTCGTCCCCACGACCACGGGCCAAAGTTGCCTTGCCGCCGACATGTCCGACGACTATAGGGTCGTCCCCACGACCCCGGGACTAGGTTGGCCCGCCGCCGTCATGTCCGACGACTATAGGGTCGTCCCCACTCCCCGGTCCAAAGTTGGCCAGCCGCCGACATGTCCGACGACTATGGGGTCGTCCCTACGACCCCGGGACTAGATTGGCCCGCCACCGTCATGTCCGACGACTATACGGTCGTCCCCACGACCCCGGGACTAGGTTGGCCCGCCGCCGACTTGTCCGACGACTATAGGGTCGTCCCCACGACCACTGGCCAAAGTTGCCCAGCCGCAGACATGTCCGACGACTATAGGGTCGTCCCCACGACCCCGGGACTAGATTGGCCCGCCACCGTCATGTCCGACGACTATACGGTCGTCCCCACGACCACGGGCCAAAGTTGCCCTGCCGCCGACATGTCCGACGACTATAGGGTCGTCCCCACGACCCGGGGGCTAGATTGCCCCGGCACCGTCATGTCCGACGACTATAGGGTCGTCACCACGACCCCGGGACTAGGTTGGCCAGCCGCCGACATGTCCGACATCTATAGGGTCGTTTCCACGACCCCGGGACTAGGTAGGCCCGCCGCCGACTTGTCCGACGACTATAGGGTCGTCCCCACGACCCCGGGCCAAAGTTGGCCAGCCGCCGACATGTCCGACGACTATAGGGTCGTCCCCACGACCCCGGGACTAGGTTGTCCCGCCGCCGACTTGTCCGGCGACTATAGGGTCGTCCCCACGACCCCGGGCCAAAGTTGGCCAGCCGCCGACATGTCCGACGACTATGGGGTCGTCCCCACGACCCCGGGACTAGATTGGCCCGCCACCGTCATGTCCGACGACTATACGGTCGTCCCCACGACCACGGGCCAAAGTTGCCCTGCCGCCGACATGTCCGACGACTATAGGGTCGTACCCACGACCCCGGGACTAGGTTGGCCCGCCGCCGTCATGTCCGACGACTATAGGGTCGTCCCCACTCCCCGGTCCAAAGTTGGCCAGCCGCCGACATGTCCGACGACTATGGGGTCGTCCCTACGACCCCGGGACTAGATTGGCCCGCCACCGTCATGTCCGACGACTATACGGTCGTCTCCACAACCCCGGGACTAGGTTGGCCCGCCGCCGACTTGTCCGACGACTATAGGGTCGTTCCCACGACCACTGGCCAAAGTTGCCCAGCCGCAGACATGTCCGACGACTATAGGGTCGTCCCCACGACCCCGGGACTAGATTGGCCCGCCACCGTGATGTCCGACGACTATAGGGTCGTCCCCACGACCCCGGGACTAGATTGGCCCGCCACCGTGATGTCCGACGACTATAGGGTCGTCTCCACGACCCCGGGACTAGGTTGGCCCGCCGCCGACTTGTCCGACGACTATAGGGTCGTCCCCACGACCACGGGCCAAAGTTGCCCTGCCGCCGACATGTCCGACGACTATAGGGTCGTCCCCACGACCCCGGGACTAGGTTGGCCCGCCGCCGACATGTCCGACGACTATAGGGTCGTCCCCACGACCCCGGGACTAGGTTGGCCCGCCGCCGACTTATCCGACGACTATAGGGTCGTCTCCACGACCCCGGGACTAGGTTGGCCCGCCGCCGACTTGTCCGACGACTATAGGGTCGTCCCCACGACCACGGGCCAAAGTTGCCCTGCCGCCGACATGTCCGACGACTATAGGGTCGTCCCCACGACCCCGGGACTAGGTTGCCCAGCCGCAGACATGTCCGACGACTATAGGGTCGTCCCCACGACCCCGGTACTAGATTGGCCCGCCACCGTGATGTCCGACGACTATAGGGTCGTCTCCACGACCCCGGGACTAGGTTGGCCCGCCGCCGACTTGTCCGACGACTATAGGGTCGTCCCCACGACCACGGGCCAAAGTTGCCCTGCCGCCGACATGTCCGACGACTATAGGGTCGTCCCCACGATCCCGGGACTAGGTTGGCCCGCCGCCGACATGTCCGACGACTATAGGGTCGTCCCCACGCCCCGGGCCAAAGTTGGCCAGCCGCCGACATGTCCAACGACTATAGGGTCGTCCCCACGACCCCGGGGCTAGATTGCCCCGGCACCGTCATGTCCGACGACTATAGGGTCGTCCCCACGACCCCGGGACTAGATTGGCCCGCCACGGTCATGTCCGACGACTATAGGTTCATCCCTACGTCCCTGGGCATACGTTGGCCTGCCGCCGACATGTCCGACGACTATAGGGTCGTCCCCACGACCACTGGCCAAAGTTGCCCTGCCGCCGACATGTCCGACGACTATAGGGTCGTCCCCACGACCCGGGGGCTAGATTGCCCCGGCACCGTCATGTCCGACGACTATAGGGTCGTCACCACGACCCCGGGACTAGGTTGGCCCGCCGCCGACATGTTCGACGACTATAGGGTCGTCCCCACGACCCCGGGACTAGGTTGGCCCGCCGCCGACTTATCCGACGACTATAGGGTCGTCTCCACGACCCCGGGACTAGGTTGGCCCGCCGCCGACATGTCCGACGACTATAGGGTCGTCCCCACGACCCCGGGACTAGGTTGGCCCGCCGCCGACTTATCCGACGACTATAGGGTCGTCTCCACGACCCCGGGACTAGGTTGGCCCGCCGCCGACTTGTCCGACGACTATAGGGTCGTCCCCACGACCACGGGCCAAAGTTGCCCTGCCGCCGACATGTCCGACGACTATAGGGTCGTCCCCACGACCCCGGGACTAGGTTGCCCAGCCGCAGACATGTCCGACGACTATAGGGTCGTCCCCACGACCCCGGGGCTAGATTGCCCCGGCACCGTCATGTCCGACGACTATAGGGTCGTCCCCACGACCCCGGGACTAGATTGGCCCGCCACGGTCATGTCCGACGACTATAGGTTCATCCCTACGTCCCTGGGCATACGTTGGCCTGCCGCCGACATGTCCGACGACTATAGGGTCGTCCCCACGACCACTGGCCAAAGTTGCCCAGCCGCCGACATGTCCGACGACTATAGGTTCGTCCCTACGAACCTGGGCATACGTTGGCCTGCCGCCGACATGTCCGACGACTATAGGGTCGTCCCCACGACCACTGGCCAAAGTTGCCCAGCCGCCGACATGTCCGACGACTATAGGGTCGTCCCCACGACCCCGGGACTAGGTTGGCCCGCCGCCGACATGTCCGACGTCTATAGGGTCGTCCCCACGACCCCGGGGCTAGATTGCCCCGGCACCGTCATGTCCGACGACTATAGGGTCGTCCCCACGACCCCGGGACTAAGTTGGCCAGACGCCGACACGTCCGACAACTATAGGGTCGTCCCCACGACCCCGGGACTAGGTTGGCCCGCCGCCGACTTATCCGACGACTATAGGGTCGTCCCGACGACCCCGGGACTAGGTTGGCCCGCCGCCGACTTGTCCGACGACTATAGGGTCGTCCCTACCACCCCCGGACTAGGTTGGCCAGCCGCCGACTTGGTCGACGACTATAGGGTCGTCTCCACGACCCCGGGACTAGGTTGGCCCGCCGCCGACTTGTCCGACGACTATAGGGTCGTCCCCACGACCACGGGCCAAAGTTTCCCTGCCGCCGACATGTCCGACGACTATAGGGTCGTCCCCACGACCCCGGGACTAGGTTGGCCCGCCGCCGACATGTCCGACGACTATAGGGTCGTCCCCACGCCCCGGGACTAGGTTGGCCCGCCGCCGTCATGTCCGACGACTATGGGGTCGTCCCCACGCCCCGGGACTAGGTTGGCCCGCCGCCGTCATGTCCGACGACTATGGGGTCGTCCCCACGACCCCGGGACTAGATTGGCCCGCCACCGTCATGTCCGACGACTATACGGTCGTCCCCACGACCCCGGGACTAGGTTGGCCCGCCGCCGACTTGTCCGACGACTATAGAGTCGTCCCCACGACCACTGGCCAAAGTTGCCCAGCCGCAGACATGTCCGACGACTATAGGGTCGTCCCCACGACCCCGGGACTAGATTGGCCCGCCACCGTGATGTCCGACGACTATAGGGTCGTCTCCACGACCCCGGGACAAGGTTGGCCCGCCGCCGACTTGTCCGACGACTATAGGGTCGTCCCCACACCCCGGGCCAAAGTTGGCCAGCCGCCGACATGTCCGACGACTATGGGGTCGTCCCCACGACCCCGGGACTAGATTGGCCCGCCACCGTCATGTCCGACGACTATACGGTCGTCCCCACGACCACGGGCCAAAGTTGCCCTGCCGCCGACATGTCCGACGACTATAGGGTCGTCCCCACGACCCCGGGACTAGGTTGGCCCGCCGCCGTCATGTCCGACGACTATAGGGTCGTCCCCACTCCCCGGTCCAAAGTTGGCCAGCCGCCGACATGTCCGACGACTATGGGGTCGTCCCTACGACCCCGGGACTAGATTGGCCCGCCACCGTCATGTCCGACGACTATACGGTCGTCTCCACAACCCCGGGACTAGGTTGGCCCGCCGCCGACTTGTCCGACGACTATAGGGTCGTTCCCACGACCACTGGCCAAAGTTGCCCAGCCGCAGACATGTCCGACGACTATAGGGTCGTCCCCACGACCCCGGGACTAGATTGGCCCGCCACCGTGATGTCCGACGACTATAGGGTCGTCTCCACGACCCCGGGACAAGGTTGGCCCGCCGCCGACTTGTCCGACGACTATAGGGTCGTCCCCACACCCCGGGCCAAAGTTGGCCAGCCGCCGACATGTCCGACGACTATGGGGTCGTCCCCACGACCCCGGGACTAGATTGGCCCGCCACCGTCATGTCCGACGACTATACGGTCGTCCCCACGACCACGGGCCAAAGTTGCCTTGCCGCCGACATGTCCGACGACTATAGGGTCGTCCCCACGACCCCGGGACTAGGTTGGCCCGCCGCCGTCATGTCCGACGACTATAGGGTCGTCCCCACTCCCCGGTCCAAAGTTGGCCAGCCGCCGACATGTCCGACGACTATGGGGTCGTCCCTACGACCCCGGGACTAGATTGGCCCGCCACCGTCATGTCCGACGACTATACGGTCGTCCCCACGACCCCGGGACTAGGTTGGCCCGCCGCCGACTTGTCCGACGACTATAGGGTCGTCCCCACGACCACTGGCCAAAGTTGCCCAGCCGCAGACATGTCCGACGACTATAGGGTCGTCCCCACGACCCCGGGACTAGATTGGCCCGCCACCGTCATGTCCGACGACTATACGGTCGTCCCCACGACCACGGGCCAAAGTTGCCCTGCCGCCGACATGTCCGACGACTATAGGGTCGTCCCCACGACCCCGGGTCTAGGTTGGCCCGCCGCCGACTTTTCCGACGACTATGTGGTCGTCCCCACGACCCCGGGAGTAGGTTGGCCCGCCGCCGACTTGTCCGACGACTATAGGGTCGTCCCCACGACCCCGGGACTAAGTTCGCCAGACGCCGACACGTCCGACGACTATAGGGTCGTCCCCACGACCCCGGGACTAGGTTGGCCCGCCGCCGACTTATCCGACGACTATAGGGTCGTCCCCACGACCCCGGGACTAGGTTGGCCCGCCGCCGACTTGTCCGACGACTATAGGGTCGTCCCTACCACCCCCGGACTAGGTTGGCCAGCCGCCGACTTGGTCGACGACTATAGGGTCGTCCCTACCACCCCCGGACTAGGTTGGCCAGCCGCCGACTTGGTCGACGACTATAGGGTCGTCCCCACGACCCCGGGACTAGGTTGGCCCGCCGCCGACTTGTCCGACGACTATAGGGTCGTCCCTACCACCCCGGGACTAGGTTGGCCAGCCGCCGACATGTCCGACGTCTATAGGGTCGTCCCCACGACCCCGGACTAGGTTGGCCCGCTGCCGACTTGTCCGACGACTATAGGGTCGTCCCCACGACCACGGGCCAAAGTTGCCCTGCCGCCGACATGTCCGACGACTATACGGTCGTCCCCGCGACCCCGGGACTAGGTTGGCCCGCCGCCGACGTGTCCTACGACTATGGGGTCGTCCACACGACCACGGGACTAGGTTGGCCAGCCGCCGACATGTCGGACGACTATAGGGTCGTCCCACGAACCCGGGACTAGGTTGGCCAGTCACCGACATATCCGACGACTATAGGGTCGCCCCACGACCACGGGCCAAAGTTGCCCTGGCGCCGACATGTCCGACGACTATAGGGTCGTCCCCACGACCCCGGGTCTAGGTTGGCCCGCCGCCGACTTTTCCGACGACTATGGGGTCGTCCCCACGACCCCGGGAGTAGGATGGCCCGCCGCCGACTTGTCCGACGACTATAGGGTCGTCCCCACGACCCCGGGACTAAGTTCGCCAGACGCCGACACGTCCGACGACTATAGGGTCGTCCCCACGACCCCGGGACTAGGTTGGCCCGCCGCCGACTTCTCCGACGACTATAGGGTCGTCCCCACGACCCCGGGACTAGGTTGGCCCGCCGCCGACTTGTCCGACGACTATAGGGTCGTCCCTACCACCCCCGGACTAGGTTGGCCAGCCGCCGACTTGGTCGACGACTATAGGGTCGTCCCCACGACCCCGGGACTAGGTTGGCCCGCCGCCGACTTATCCGACGACTATAGGGTCATCCCTACCACCCCGGGGCTAGATTGCCCCGGCACCGTCACGTCCGACGACTATAGGGTCGTCTCCACGACCCCGGGACTAGGTTGGCCCGCCGCCGACTTGTACGACGACTATAGGGTCGTCCCCACGACCCCGGGACTAGATTGGCCAGCCGCCGACATGTCCGACAACTATAGGGTCCTCTCCACGACCCCGGGACTAGGTTGGCCCGCCGCCGACATGTCCGACGACTATAGGGTCGTCCCCACGCCCCGATCCAAAGTTGGCCAGCCGCCGACATGTCCGACGACTACGGGGTCGTCCCCACGACCCCGGGACTAGATTGGCCCGCCACCGTCATGTCCGACGACTATACGGTCGTCCCCACGCCCCGGGCCAAAGTTGGCCAGCCGCCGACATGTCCGACGACTATAGGGTCGTCCCCACGACCCCGGGGCTAGATTGCCCCGGCACCGTCATGTCCGACGACTATAGGGTCGTCCCCACGACCACGGGCCAAAGTTGCCCTGGCGCCGACATGTCCGACGACTATAGGGTCGTCCCCACGACCCCGGGTCTAGGTTGGCCCGCCGCCGACTTTTCCGACGACTATGTGGTCGTCCCCACGACCCCGGGAGTAGGTTGGCCCGCCGCCGACTTGTACGACGACTATAGGGTCGTCCCCACGACCCCGGGACTAGATTGGCAAGCCGCCGACATGTCCGACAACTATAGGGTCCTCTCCACGACCCCGGGACTAGGTTGGCCCGCCGCCGACTTGTCCGACGGCTATAGGGTCGTCCCCACGACCACGGGCCAAAGTTGCCCTGCCGCCGACATGTCCGACGACTATAGGGTCGTCCCCACGACCCCGGGACTAGGTTGGCCCGCCGCCGACATGTCCGACGACTATAGGGTCGTCCCCACGCCCCGGTCCAAAGTTGGCCAGCCGCCGACATGTCCGACGACTATAGGGTCGTCCCCACGAACCCGGGACTAGGTTGGCCAGTCACCGACATATCCGACGACTATAGGGTCGTCCCCACGACCACGGGCCAAAGTTGCCCTGGCGCCGACATGTCCGACGACTATAGGGTCGTCCCCACGACCCAGGGTCTAGGTTGGCCCGCCGCCGACTTTTCCGACGACTATGGGGTCGTCCCCACGACCCCGGGAGTAGGTTGGCCCCCCGCCGACTTGTCCGACGACTATAGGGTCGTCCCCACGACCCCGGGACTAAGTTGGCCAGACGCCGACACGTCCGACGACTATAGGGTCGTCCCCACGACCCCGGGAATAGGTTGGCCCGCCGCCGACTTATCCGACGACTATAGGGTCGTCCCCACGACCCCGGGACTAGGTTGGCCCGCCGCCGACTTGTCCGACGACTATAGGGTCGTCCCTACCACCCCCGGACTAGGTTGGCCAGCCGCCGACTTGATCGACGACTATAGGGTCGTCCCCACGACCCCGGGAACAGGTTGGCCCGCCGCCGACTTGTCCGACGACTATAGGGTCGTCCCTACCACCCCGGGACTAGGTTGGCCAGCCGCCGACATGTCCGACGACTATAGGGTCGTCCCCACGACCCCGGGGCTAGATTGCCCCGGCCCCGTCATGTCCGACGACTATAGGGTCGTCCCCACGACCCCGGGACTAGGTTGGCCCGCCGCCGACTTGTCCGACGACTATAGGGTCGTCCCTACCACCCCGGGCCAAAGTTGCCCTGCCGCCGACATGTCCGACGACTATAGGGTCGTCCCCACGACCCCGGGACTAGGTTGGCCCGCCGCCGACATGTCCGACGACTATAGGGTCGTCCCCACGCCCCGGTCCAAAGTTGGCCAGCCGCCGACATGTCCGACGACTACGGGGTCGTCCCAACGACCCCGGGACTAGATTGGCCCGCCACCGTCATGTCCGACGACTATACGGTCGTCCCCACGTCCACTGGCCAAAGTTGCCCAGCCGCAGACATGTCCGACGACTATAGGGTCGTCCCCACGACCCCGGGACTAGATTGGCCCGCCACCGTGATGTCCGACGACTATAGGGTCGTCCCCACGACCCCGGGACTAGATTGGCCGCCACCGTGATGTCCGACGACTATAGGGTCGTCTCCACGACCCCGGGACTAGGTTGGCCCGCCGCCGACTTGTCCGACGACTTTAGGGTCGTCCCCACGACCACGGGCCAAAGTTGCCCTGCCGCCGACATGTCCGACGACTATAGGGTCGTCCCCACGATCCCGGGACTAGGTTGGCCCGCCGCCGACATGTCCGACGACTATAGGGTCGTCCCCACGACCCCGGGACTAAGTTGGCCAGACGCCGACACGTCCGACGACTATAGGGTCGTCCCCACGACCCCGGGACTAGGTTGGCCCGCCGCCGACTTATCCGACGACTATAGGGTCGTCCCCACGACCCCGGGACTAGGTTGGCCCGCCGCCGACTTGTCCGACGATTATAGGGTCGTCCCTACCACCCCCGGACTAGGTTGGCCAGCCGCCGACTTGGTCGACGACTATAGGGTCGTCCCCACGACCCCGGGACTAGGTTGGCCCGCCGCCGACTTGTCCGACGACTATAGGGTCGTCCCCACCACCCCGGGACTAGGTTGGCCAGCCGCCGACATGTCCGACGTCTATAGGGTCGTCCCCTCGACCCCGGGGCTAGATTGCCCCGGCTCCGTCACGTCCGACGACTATAGGGTCGTCTCGACGACCCCGGGACTAGGTTGGCCAGTCACCGGCATGTCCGACGACTATAGGGTCGTCTCCACGACACCGGGACTAGGTTGGCCCGCCGCCGACTTGTCCGACGACTATAGGGTCGTCCCCACGACCTCGGGACTAGGTTGGCCAGCCGCCGACATGTCCGACAACTATAGGGTCGTCTCCACGACCCCGGGACTAGGTTGGCCCGCCGCCGACTTGTCCGACGACTATAGGGTCGTCCCTACGACCACGGGCCAAAGTTGCCCTGCCGTCGACATGTCCGACGACTATAGGGTCGTCCCCACGACCCCGGGACTAGGTTGGCCCGCCGCCGACATGTCCGACGACTATAGGGTCGTCCCCACGCCCCGGTCCAAAGTTGGCCAACCGCCGACATGTCCGACGACTATGGGGTCGTCCCCACGACCCCGGGACTAGATTGGCCCGCCACCGTCATGTCCGACGACTATACGGTCGTCCCCACGACCCCGGGGCTAGATTGCCCCGGCACCGTCATGTCCGACGACTATAGGGTCGTCCCCACGACCCCGGGACTAGATTGGCCCGCCACCGTCATGTCCGACGACTATACGGTCGTCCCCGCGACCCCGGGAGTAGGTTGGCCCGCCGCCGACTTGTACGACGACTATAGGGTCGTCCCCTCGACCCCGGGACTAGATTGGCCAGCCGCCGACATGTCCGACAACTATAGGGTCCTCTCCACGACCCCGGGACTAGGTTGGCCCGCCGCCGACTTGTCCGACGACTATAGGGTCGTCCCCACGACCACGGGCCAAAGTTGCCCTGCCGCCGACATGTCTGACGACTATAGGGTCGTCCCCACGACCCCGGGACTAGGTTGGCCCGCCGCCGACATGTCCGACGACTATAGGGTCGTCCCCACGCCCCGGTCCAAAGTTGGCCAGCCGCCGACATGTCCGACGACTATAGGTTGGTCCCCACGACCACTGGCCAAAGTTGCCCAGCCGCAGACATGTCCGACGACTATAGGGTCGTCCCTACCACCCCGGGACTAGGTTGGCCAGCCGCCGACATGTCCGACGTCTATAGGGTCGTCCCCTCGACCCCGGGGCTAGATTGCCCCGGCACCGTCACGTCCGACGACTATAGGGTCGTCTCCACGACCCCGGGCCTAGGTTGGCCAGTCACCGGCATTTCCGACGACTGTAGGGTCGTCTCCACGACCCCGGGACTAGGTTGGCCCGCCGCCGACTTGTCCGACGAGTATAGGGTCGTCCCCACGACCCCGGGACTAGGTTGGCCAGCCGCCGACATGTCCGACAACTATAGGGTCGTCCCCACGACCCCGGGGCTAGATTGCCCCGGCACCGTCATGTCCGACGACTATAGGCTCGTCCCCACGACCCCGGGACTAGATTGGCCCGCCACCGTCATGTCCGACGACTATACGGTCGTCCCCGCGACCCCGGGAGTAGGTTGGCCCGCCGCCGACTTGTGCGACGACTATAGGGTCGTCCCCACGACCCCGGGACTAGATTGGCCAGCCGCCGACATGTCCGACAACTATAGGGTCCTCTCCACGACCCCGGGACTAGGTTGGCCCGCCGCCGACTTATCCGACGACTATAGGGTCGTCCCCACGACCCCGGGACTAGGTTGGCCCGCCGCCGACTTGTCCGACGACTATAGGGTCGTCCCTACCACCCCCGGACTAGGTTGGCCAGCCGCCGACTTGGTCGACGACTATAGGGTCGTCCCCACGATCCCGGGACTAGGTTGGCCCGCCGCCGACTTGTCCGACGACTATAGGGTCGTCCCTACCACCCCGGGACTAGGTTGGCCAGCCGCCGACATGTCCGACGTCTATAGGGTCGTCCCCTCGACCCCGGGGCTAGATTGCCCCGGCTCCGTCACGTCCGACGACTATAGGGTCGTCTCCACGACACCGGGACTAGGTTGGCCAGTCACCGGCATGTCCGACGACTATAGGGTCGTCTCCACGACCCCGGGACTAGGTTGGCCCGCCGCCGACTTGTCCGACGACTATAGGGTCGTCCCCACGACCTCGGGACTAGGTTGGCCAGCCGCCGACATGTCCGACAACTATAGGGTCGTCTCCACGACCCCGGGACTAGGTTGGCCCGCCGCCGACTTGTCCGACGACTATAGGGTCGTCCCCACGACCACGGGCCAAAGTTGCCCTGCCGCCGACATGTCCGACGACTATAGGGTCGTCCCCACGACCCCGGGACTAGGTTGGCCCGCCGCCGACATGTCCGACGACTATAGGGTCGTCCCCACGACCTCGGGACTAGGTTGGCCAGCCGCCGACATGTCCGACGTCTATAGGGTCGTCCCCTCGACCCCGGGGCTAGATTGCCCCGGCTCCGTCACGTCCGACGACTATAGGGTCGTCTCCACGACACCGGGACTAGGTTGGCCAGTCACCGGCATGTCCGACGACTATAGAGTCGTCCCCACGACCCCGGGACTAGATTGGCCCGCCACCGTCATGTCCGACGACTATACGGTCGTCCCCACGACCCCGGGACTAGGTTGGCCCGCCACCGACTTCTCCGACGACTATAGGTTGGTCCCCCCGAACCACTGGCCAAAGTTGCCCAGCCGCAGACATGTCCGACGACTATAGGGTCGTCCCTACCACCCCGGGACTAGGTTGGCCAGCCGCCGACATGTCCGACGTCTATAGGGTCGTCCCCTCGACCCCGGGGCTAGATTGCCACGGCACCGTCACGTCCGACGACTATAGGGTCGTCTCCACGACCCCGGGCCTAGGTTGGCCAGTCACCGGCTTTTCCGACGACTGTAGGGTCGTCTCCACGACCCCGGGACTAGGTTGGCCCGCCGCCGACTTGTCCGACGAGTATAGGGTCGTCCCCACGACCCCGGGACTAGGTTGGCCAGCCGCCGACATGTCCGACAACTATAGGGTCGTCCCCACGACCCCGGGGCTAGATTGCCCCGGCACCGTCATGTCCGACGACTATAGGGTCGTCCCCACGACCCCGGGACTAGATTGGCCCGCCACCGTCATGTCCGACGACTATACGGTCGTCCCCGCGACCCCGGGAGTAGGTTGGCCCGCCGCCGACTTGTACGACGACTATAGGGTCGTCCCCACGACCCCGGGACTAGATTGGCCATCCGCCGACATGTCCGACAACTATAGGGTCCTCTCCACGACCCCGGGACTAGGTTGGCCCGCCGCCGACTTGTCCGACGACTATAGGGTCGTCCCCACGACCACGGGCCAAAGTTGCCTTGCCGCCGACATGTCTGACGACTATAGGGTCGTCCCCACGACCCCGGGACTAGGTTGGCCCGCCGCCGACATGTCCGACGACTATAGGGTCGTCCCCACGCCCCGGTCCAAAGTTGGCCAGCCGCCGACATGTCCGACGACTATAGGGTCGTCCCCACGAACCCGGGACTAGGTTGGCCAGTCACCGACATATCCGACGACTATAGGGTCGTCCCCACGACCACGGGCCAATGTTGCCCTGGCGCCGACATGTCCGACGACTATAGGGTCGTCCCCACGACCCCGGGTCTAGGTTGGCCCGCCGCCGACTTTTCCGACGACTATGGGGTCGTCCCCACGACCCCGGGAGTAGGTTGGCCCGCCGCCGACTTGTCCGACGACTATAGGGTCGTCCCCACGACCCCGGGACTAAGTTGGCCAGACGCCGACACGTCCGACGACTATAGGGTCGTCCCCACGACCCCGGGACTAGGTTGGCCCGCCGCCGACTTATCCGACGACTATAGGGTCGTCCCCACGACCCCCGGACTAGGTTGGCCCGCCGCCGACTTGTCCGACGACTATAGGGTCGTCCCTACCACCCCCGGACTAGGTTGGCCAGCCGCCGACTTGGTCGACGACTATAGGGTCGTCCCCACGACCCCGGGACTAGGTTGGCCCGCCGCCGACTTGTCCGACGACTATAGGGTCGTCCCTACCACCCCGGGACTAGGTTGGCCAGCCGCCGACATGTCCGACGTCTATAGGGTCGTCCCCTCGACCCCGGGGCTAGATTGCCCCGGCTCCGTCACGTCCGACGACTATAGGGTCGTCTCGACGACCCCGGGACTAGGTTTGCCAGTCACCGGCATGTCCGACGACTATAGGGTCGTCTCCACGACACCGGGACTAGGTTGGCCCGCCGCCGACTTGTCCGACGACTATAGGGTCGTCCCCACGACCTCGGGACTAGGTTGGCCAGCCGCCGACATGTCCGACAACTATAGGGTCGTCTCCACGACCCCGGGACTAGGTTGGCCCGCCGCCGACTTGTCCGACGACTATAGGGTCGTCCCTACGACCACGGGCCAAAGTTGCCCTGCCGTCGACATGTCCGACGACTATAGGGTCGTCCCCACGACCCCGGGACTAGGTTGGCCCGCCGCCGACATGTCCGACGACTATAGGGTCGTCCCCACGCCCCGGTCCAAAGTTGGCCAGCCGCCGACATGTCCGACGACTATGGGGTCGTCCCCACGACCCCGGGACTAGATTGGCCCGCCACCGTCATGTCCGACGACTATACGGTCGTCCCCACGTCCACTGGCCAAAGTTGCCGAGCCGCAGACATGTCCGACGACTATAGGGTCGTCCCCACGACCCCGGGACTAGATTGGCCCGCCACCGTGATGTCCGACGACTATAGGGTCGTCCCCACGACCCCGGGACTAGATTGGCCGCCACCGTGATGTCCGACGACTATACGGTCGTCCCCGCGACCCCGGGACTAGGTTGGCCCGGCGCCGACATGTTCGACAACTATAGGGTCGTCGCCACGACCCCGCGCCAAAGCTGGCCAGCCGCCAACATGTCCGACGACTATAGGGTCGTCCCCACGACCCCGGGACTAGGTTGGCCAGCCGCCGACATGTTCGACAACTATAGGGTCGTCGCCACGACCCCGCGCCAAAGCTGGCCAGCCGCCAACATGTCCGACGACTATAGGGTCGTCCCCACGACCCCGGGACTAGGTCGGCCCGCCGCCGACATGTCCGACGACTATAGGGTCGTCCCCACGCCCCGGTCCAAAGTTGGCCAGCCGCCGACATGTCCGACGACTATAGGGTCGTCCCCACGAACCCGGGACTAGGTTGGCCAGTCACCGACATATCCGACGACTATAGGGTCGTCCCCACGACCACGGGCCAATGTTGCCCTGGCGCCGACATGTCCGACGACTATAGGGTCGTCCCCACGACCCCGGGTCTAGGTTGGCCCGCCGCCGACTTTTCCGACGACTATGGGGTCGTCCCCACGACCCCGGGAGTAGGTTGGCCCGCCGCCGACTTGTCCGACGACTATAGGGTCGTCCCCACGACCCCGGGACTAAGTTGGCCAGACGCCGACACGTCCGACGACTATAGGGTCGTCCCCACGACCCCGGGACTAGGTTGGCCCGCCGCCGACTTATCCGACGACTATAGGGTCGTCCCCACGGCCCCCGGACTAGGTTGGCCCGCCGCCGACTTGTCCGACGACTATAGGGTCGTCCCTACCACCCCCGGACTAGGTTGGCCAGCCGCCGACTTGGTCGACGACTATAGGGTCGTCCCCACGACCCCGGGACTAGGTTGGCCCGCCGCCGACTTGTCCGACGACTATAGGGTCGTCCCTACCACCCCGGGACTAGGTTGGCCAGCCGCCGACATGTCCGACGTCTATAGGGTCGTCCCCTCGACCCCGGGGCTAGATTGCCCCGGCTCCGTCACGTCCGACGACTATAGGGTCGTCTCGACGACCCCGGGACTAGGTTTGCCAGTCACCGGCATGTCCGACGACTATAGGGTCGTCTCCACGACACCGGGACTAGGTTGGCCCGCCGCCGACTTGTCCGACGACTATAGGGTCGTCCCCACGACCTCGGGACTAGGTTGGCCAGCCGCCGACATGTCCGACAACTATAGGGTCGTCTCCACGACCCCGGGACTAGGTTGGCCCGCCGCCGACTTGTCCGACGACTATAGGGTCGTCCCTACGACCACGGGCCAAAGTTGCCCTGCCGTCGACATGTCCGACGACTATAGGGTCGTCCCCACGACCCCGGGACTAGGTTGGCCCGCCGCCGACATGTCCGACGACTATAGGGTCGTCCCCACGCCCCGGTCCAAAGTTGGCCAGCCGCCGACATGTCCGACGACTATGGGGTCGTCCCCACGACCCCGGGACTAGATTGGCCCGCCACCGTCATGTCCGACGACTATACGGTCGTCCCCACGTCCACTGGCCAAAGTTGCCGAGCCGCAGACATGTCCGACGACTATAGGGTCGTCCCCACGACCCCGGGACTAGATTGGCCCGCCACCGTGATGTCCGACGACTATAGGGTCGTCCCCACGACCCCGGGACTAGATTGGCCGCCACCGTGATGTCCGACGACTATACGGTCGTCCCCGCGACCCCGGGACTAGGTTGGCCCGGCGCCGACATGTTCGACAACTATAGGGTCGTCGCCACGACCCCGCGCCAAAGCTGGCCAGCCGCCAACATGTCCGACGACTATAGGGTCGTCCCCACGACCCCGGGACTAGGTTGGCCAGCCGCCGACATGTTCGACAACTATAGGGTCGTCGCCACGACCCCGCGCCAAAGCTGGCCAGCCGCCAACATGTCCGACGACTATAGGGTCGTCCCCACGACCCCGGGACTAGGTCGGCCCGCCGCCGACATGTCCGACGACTATAGGGTCGTCCCCACGCCCCGGTCCAAAGTTGGCCAGCCGCCGACATGTCCGACGACTATAGAGTCGTCCCCACGACCCCGGGACTAGATTGGCCCGCCACCGTCATGTCCGACGACTATACGGTCGTCCCCGCGACCCCGGGAGTAGGTTGGCCCGCCGCCGACTTGTACGACGACTATAGGGTCGTCCCCACGACCCCGGGACTAGATTGGCCAGCCGCCGACATGTCCGACAACTATAGGGTCCTCTCCACGACCCCGGGACTAGGTTGGCCCGCCGCCGACTTGTCCGACGACTATAGGGTCGTCCCCACGACCACGGGCCAACGTTGCCCTGCCGCCGACATGTCTGACGACTATAGGGTCGTCCCCACGACCCGGGACTAGGTTGGCCCGCCGCCGACATGTCCGACGACTATAGGGTCGTCCCCACGCCCCGGTCCAAAGTTGGCCAGCCGCCGACATGTCCGACGACTATAGGGTCGTCCCCACGAACCCGGGACTAGGTTGGCCAGTCACCGACATATCCGACGACTATAGGGTCGTCCCCACGACCACGGGCCAATGTTGCCCTGGCGCCGACATGTCCGACGACTATAGGGTCGTCCCCACGGCCCCGGGTCTAGGTTGGCCCGCCGCCGACTTTTCCGACGACTATGGGGTCGTCCCCACGACCCCGGGAGTAGGTTGGCCCGCCGCCGACTTGTCCGACGACTATAGGGTCGTCCCCACGACCCCGGGACTAAGTTGGCCAGACGCCGACACGTCCGACGACTATAGGGACGTCCCCACGACCCCGGGACTAGGTTGGCCCGCCGCCGACTTATCAGACGACATATAGGGTCGTCCCCACGACCCCGGGACTAGGTTGGCCCGCCGCCGACTTGTCCGACGACTATAGGGTCGTCCCTACCACCCCCGGACTAGGTTGGCCAGCCGCCGACTTGTTCGACGACTATAGGGTCGTCCCCACGACCACGGGACTAGGTTGGCCCGCCGCCGACTTGTCCGACGACTATAGGGTCGTCCCTACCACCCCGGGACTAGGTTGGCCAGCCGCCGACATGTCCGACGTCTATAGGGTCGTCCCCTCGACCCCGGAGCTAGATTGCCCCGGCTCCGTCACGTCCGACGACTATAGGGTCGTCTCGACGACCCCGGGACTAGGTTGGCCAGTCACCGGCATGTCCGACGACTATAGGGTCGTCTCCACGACCCCGGGACTAGGTTGGCCCGCCGCCGACTTGTCCGACGACTATAGGGTCGTCCCCACGACCTCGGGACTAGGTTGGCCAGCCGCCGACATGTCCGACAACTATAGGGTCGTCTCCACGACCCCGGGACTAGGTTGGCCCGCCGCCGACTTGTCCGACGACTATAGGGTCGTCCCCACGACCACGGGCCAAAGTTGCCCTGCCGCCGACATGTCCGACGACTATAGGGTCGCCCCCACGACCCCGGGACTAGGTTGGCCCGCCGCCGACATGTCCGACGACTATACGGTCGTCCCCACGTCCACTGGCCAAAGTTGCCCAGCCGCAGACATGTCCGACGACTATAGGGTGGTCCCCACGACCCCGGGACTAGATTGGCCCGCCACCGTGATGTCCGTCGACTATAGGGTCGTCCCCACGACCCCGGGACTAGATTGGCCGCCACCGTGATGTCCGACGACTATACGGTCGTCCCCGCGACCCCGGGACTAGGTTGGCCCGGCGCCGACGTGTCCTACGACTATGGGGTCGTCCCCACGACCACGAGACTAGGTTGGCCAGCCGCCGACATGTCCGACGACTATAGGGTCGTCCCCACGACCCCGGGACTAGGTTGGCCAGCCGCCGACATGTTCGACAACTATAGGGTCGTTGCCACGACCCCGCGCCAAAGCTGGCCAGCCGCCAACATGTCCGACGACTATAGGGTCGTCCCCACGACCCCGGGACTAGATTGGCCCGCCACCGTCATGTCCGACGACTATACGGTCGTCCCCGCGACCCCGGGACTAGGTTGGCCCGCCGCCGACTTGTCCGACGACTATAGGGTCGTCCCCACGACCACGGGCCAAAGTTGCCCTGCCGCCGACATGTCCGACGACTATACGGTCGTCCCCGCGACCCCGGGACTAGGTTGGCCCGCCGCCGACGTGTCCTACGACTATAGGGTCGTCCCCACGCCCCGGTCCAAAGTTGGCCAGCCGCCGACATGTCCGACGACTATAGGGTCGTCCCCACGAACCCGGGACTAGGTTGGCCAGTCACCGACATATCCGACGACTATAGGGTCGTCCCCACGACCACGGGCCAAAGTTGCCCTGGCGCCGACTTTTCCGACGACTATGGGGTCGTCCCCACGACCCCGGGAGTAGGTTGGCCCGCCGCCGACTTGTCCGACGACTATAGGGTCGTCCCCACGATCCCGGGACTAAGTTGGCCAGACGCCGACACGTCCGACGACTATAGGGTCGTCCCCACGACCCCGGGACTAGGTTGGCCCGCCGCCGACTTATCCGACGACTATAGGGTCGTCCCCACGACCCCGGGAATAGGTTGGCCCGCCGCCGACTTGTCCGACGACTATAGGGTCGTCCCTACTACCCCCGGACTAGGTTGGCCAGCCGCCGACTTGGTCGACGACTATAGGGTCGTCCCCACGACCCCGGGACTAGGTTGGCCCGCCGCCGACTTGTCCGACGACTATAGGGTCGTCCCTACCACACCGGGACTAGGTTGGCCAGCCGCCGACATGTCCGACGTCTATAGGGTCGTCCCCTCGACCCCGGGGCTAGATTGCCCCGGCTCCGTCACGTCCGACGACTATAGGGTCGTCTCCACGACCCCGGGACTAGGTTGGCCAGTCACCGGCATGTCCGACGACTGTAGGGTCGTCTCCACGACCCCGGGACTAGGTTGGCCCGCCGCCGACTTGTCCGACGACTATAGGGTCGTCCCCACGACCTCGGGACTAGGTTGGCCAGCCGCCGACATGTCCGACAACTATAGGGTCGTCTCCACGACCCCGGGACTAGGTTGGCCCGCCGCCGACTTGTCCGACGACTATAGGGTCGTCCCCACGACCACGGGCCAAAGTTTCCCTGCCGCCGACATGTCCGACGACTATAGGGTCGTCCCCACGACCCCGGGACTAGGTTGGCCCGCCGCCGACATGTCCGACGACTATAGGGTCGTCCCCACGCCCCGGTCCAAAGTTGGCCAGCCGCCGACATGTCCGACGACTATGGGGTCGTCCCCACGACCCCGGGACTAGATTGGCCCGCCACCGTCATGTCCGACGACTATACGGTCGTCCCCACGTCCACTGGCCAAAGTTGCCCAGCCGCAGACATGTCCGACGACTATAGGGTCGTCCCCACGACCCCGGGACTAGATTGGCCCGCCACCGTGATGTCCGACGACTATAGGGTCGTCCCCACGACCCCGGGACTAGATTGGCCGCCACCGTGATGTCCGACGACTATACGGTCGTCCCCGCGACCCCGGGACTAGGTTGGCCCAACGCCGACATGTTCGACAACTATAGGGTCGTCGCCACGACCCCGCGCCAAAGCTGGCCAGCCGCCAACATGTCCGACGACTATAGGGTCGTCCCCACGACCCCGGGACTAGGTCGGCCCGCCGCCGACATGTCCGACGACTATAGGGTCGTCCCCACGCCCCGGTCCAAAGTTGGCCAGCCGCCGACATGTCCGACGACTATAGAGTCGTCCCCACGACCCCGGGACTAGATTGGCCCGCCACCGTCATGTCCGACGACTATACGGTCGTCCCCACGACCCCGGGACTAGGTTGGCCCGCCGCCGACTTGTCCGACGACTATAGGGTCGTCCCTACCACGCCGGGACTAGGTTGGCCAGCCGCCGACATGTCCGACGTCTATAGGGTCGTCCCCTCGACCCCGGGGCTAGATTGCCCCGGCACCGTCACGTCCACCGACTATAGGGTCGTCTCCACGACCCCGGGACTAGGTTGGCCAGTCACCGGCATGTCCGACGACTATAGGGTCGTCCCCACGCCCCGGTCCAAAGTTGGCCAGCCGCCGACATGTCCGACGACTATAGGGTCGTCCCCACGACCTCGGGACTAGGTTGGCCAGCCGCCGACATGTCCGACAACTATAGGGTCGTCCCCACGACCCCGGGACTAGATTGGCCCGCCACCGTCATGTCCGACGACTATACGGTCGTCCCCTCGACCCCGGGGCTAGATTGCCCCGGCACCGTCACGTCCGACGACTATAGGGTCGTCCCCACGACCCCGGGACTAGATTGGCCCGCCACCGTCATGTCCGACGACTATACGGTCGTCCCCTCGACCCCGGGGCTAGATTGCCCCGGCACCGTCACGTCCGACGACTATAGGGTCGTCTCCACGACCCCGGGACTAGGTTGGCCAGTCACCGGCATGTCCGACGATTATAGGGTCGTCTCCACGACACCGGGACTAGGTTGGCCCGCCGCCGACTTGTCCGACGACTATAGGGTCGTCCCCACGACCTCGGGACTAGGTTGGCCAGCCGCCGACATGTCCGACGACTATAGGGTCGTCCCCACGACCTCGGGACTAGGTTGGCCAGCCGCCGACATGTCCGACGACTATAGGGTCGTCCCCACGACCCCGGGACTAGATTGGCCCGCCACCGTCATGTCCGACGACTATACGGTCGTCCCCTCGACCCCGGGGCTAGATTGCCCCGGCACCGTCACGTCCGACGACTATAGGGTCGTCTCCACGACCCCGGGACTAGGTTGGCCAGTCACCGGCATGTCCGACGACTATATGGTCGTCTCCACGACCCCGGGACTAGGTTGGCCCGCAGCCGACTTGTCCGACGACTATAGGGTCGTCCCCACGACCTCGGGACTAGGTTGGCCAGCCGCCGACATGTCCGACAACTATAGGGTCGTCTCCACGACCCCGGGACTAGGTTGGCCGCCGCCGACTTGTCCGACGAGTATAGGGTCGTCCCCACGACCCCGGGACTAGGTTGGCCAGCCGCCGACATGTCCGACAACTATAGGGTCGTCTCCACGACCCCGGGACTAGGTTGGCCCGCCGCCGACTTGTCCGACGACTATAGGGTCGTCCCCACGACCACGGGGCAAAGTTGCCCTGCCGCCGACATGTCCGACGACTATAGGGTCGTCCCCACGACCCCGGGACCAGGTTGGCCCGCCGCCGGCATGTCCGACGACTATAGGGTCGTCCCCACGCCCCGGTCCAAAGTTGGCCAGCCGCCGACATGTCCGACGACTATAGGGTCGTCCCCACGACCCCGGGGCTAGATTGCCCCGGCACCGTCATGTCCGACGACTATACGGTCGTCCCCGCGACCCCGGGACTAGGTTGGCCCGCCGCCGACGTGTCCTACGACTATGGGGTCGTCCCCACGACCACGGGCCAAAGTTGCCCTGGCGCCGACATGTCCGACGACTATAGGGTCGTCCCCACGACCCCGGGATTAGATTGGCCCGCCACCGTGATGTCCGACGACTATAGGGTCGTCCCCACGACCCTGGGACTAGATTGGCCGCCACTGTGATGTCCGACGACTATAGGGTCGTCTCCACGACCCCGGGACTAGGTTGGCCCGCCGCCGAATTGTCCGACGACTATAGGGTCGTCCCCACGACCACGGGCCAAAGTTGCCCTGCCGCCGACATGTCCGACGACTATAGGGTCGTCCCCACGATCCCGGGACTAGGTTGGCCCGCCGCCGACATGTCCGACGACTATAGGGTCGCCCCCACGCCCCGGGCCAAAGTTGGCCAGCCGCCGACATGTCCGACGACTATAGGGTCGTCCCCACGACCCCGGGGCTAGATTGCCCCGGCACCGTCATGTCCGACGACTATAGGGTCGTCCCCACGTCCCCGGGACTAGATTGGCCCGCCACCGTCATGTCCGACGACTATACGGTCGTCCCCGCGACCCCGGGACTAGGTTGGCCCGCCGCCGACGTGTCCTACGACTATGGGGTCGTCCCCACGACCACGGGCCAAAGTTGCCCTGGCGCCGACATGTCCGACGACTATAGGGTCGTCCCCACGACCCCGGGTCTAGGTTGGCCCGCCGCCGACTTTTCCGACGACTATGGGGTCGTCCCCACGACCCCGGGACTAGGTTGGCCCGCCGCCGACTTGTCCGACGACTATAGGATCGTCCCTACCACCCCCGGACTAGGTTGGCCAGCCGCCGACTTGGTCGACGACTATAGGGTCGTCCCCACGACCCCGGGACGAGGTTGGCCCGCCGCCGAATTGTCCGACGACTATAGGGTCGTCCCTACCACCCCGGGACTAGATTGCCCCGGCACCGTCATGTCCGACGACTATAGGGTCGTCCCCACGTCCCCGGGACTAGATTGGCCCGCCACCGTCATGTCCGACGACTATACGGTCGTCCCCGCGACCCCGGGACTAGGTTGGCCCGCCGCCGACGTGTCCGACAACTATAGGGTCGTCTCCACGACCCCGGGACTAGGTTGGCCCGCCGCCGACTTGTCCGACGACTATAGGGTCGTCCCCACGACCACGGGCCAATGTTGCCCTGCCGCCGACATGTCCGACGACTATAGGGTCGTCCCCACGACCCCGGGACTAGGTTGGCCCGCCGCCGACATGTCCGACGACTATAGGGTCGTCCCCACGCCCCGGTCCAAAGTTGGCCAGCCGCCGACATGTCCGACGACTATAGGGTCGTCCCCACGACCCCGGGACTAGATTGGCCCGCCACCGTCATGTCCGACGACTATACGGTCGTCCCCGCGACCCCGGGACTAGGTTGGCCCGCCGCCGACTTGTCCGACGACTATAGGGTCGTCCCCACGCCCCGGGCCAAAGTTGGCCAGCCGCCGACATGTCCGACGACTATAGGGTCGTCCCCACGACCCCGGGTCTAGGTTGGCCCGCCGCCGACTTTTCCGACGACTATGGGGTCGTCCCCACGACCCCGGGACTAGGTTGGCCCGCCGCCGACATGTCCGACGACTATAGGGTCGTCCCCACGACCCCGGGACTAGATTGGCCGCCACCGTGATGTCCGACGACTATAGGGTCGTCTCCACGACCCCGGGACTAGGTTGGCCCGCCGCCGACTTGTCCGACGACTATAGGGTCGTCCCCACGACCACGGGCCAAAGTTGCCCTGCCGCCGACATGTCCGACGACTATAGGGTCGTCCCCACGACCCCGGGACTAGGTTGGCCCGCCGCCGACATGTCCGACGACTATAGGGTCGTCTCCACGACCCCGGGACTAGGTTGGCCCGCCGCCGACTTGTCCGACGACTATAGGGTCGTCTCCACGACCACAGGCCAAAGTTGCCCAGCCGCCGACATGTCCGACGACTATAGGGTCGTCCCCACGACCACAGGCCAAAGTTGCCCTGCCGCCGACATGTCCGACGACTATAGGGTCGTCCCCACGACCCCGGGACTAGGTTGGCCTGCCGCCGACATGTCCGACGACTATAGGGTCGTCCCCACGCCCCGGGGCAAAGTTGGCCAGCCGCCGACATGTCCGACGACTATAGGGTCGTCCCCACGACCCCGGGACTAGATTGGCCCGCCACCGTCATGTCCGACGACTATACGGTCGTCCCCGCGACCCCGGGACTAGGTTGGCCCGCCGCCGACGTGTCCGACAACTATAGGGTCGTCTCCACGACCCCGGGACTAGGTTGGCCCGCCGCCGACTTGTCCGACGACTATAGGGTCGTCCCCACGACCACGGGCCAATGTTGCCCTGCCGCCGACATGTCCGACGACTATAGGGTCGTCCCCACGACCCCGGTCCAAAGTTGGCCAGCCGCCGACATGTCCGACGACTATAGGGTCGTCCCCACGCCCCGGTCCAAAGTTGGCCAGCCGCCGACATGTCCGACGACTATAGGGTCGTCCCCACGACCCCGGGACTAGATTGGCCCGCCACCGTCATGTCCGACGACTATACGGTCGTCCCCACGACCCCGGGACTAGGTTGGCCCACCGCCGACTTGTCCGACGACTATAGGGTCGTCCCCACGACCACTGGCCAAAGTTGCCCAGCCGCAGACATGTCCGACGACTATAGGGTCGTCCCCACGACCCCGGTACTAGATTGGCCCGCCACCGTGATGTCCGACGACTATAGGGTCGTCTCCACGACCCCGGGACTAGGTTGGCCCGCCGCCGACTTGTCCGACGACTATAGGGTCGTCCCCACGACCACGGGCCAAAGTTGCCCTGCCGCCGACATGTCCGACGACTATAGGGTCGTCCCCACGATCCCGGGACTAGGTTGGCCCGCCGCCGACATGTCCGACGACTATAGGGTCGTCCTCACGCCCCGGGCCAAAGTTGGCCAGCCGCCGACATGTCCAACGACTATAGGGTCGTCCCCACGACCCCGGGGCTAGATTGCCCCGGCACCGTCATGTCCGACGACTATAGGTTCGTCCCCACGACCCCGGGACTAGATTGGCCCGCCACGGTCATGTCCGACAACTATAGGTTCATCCCTACGTCCCTGGGCATACGTTGGCCTGCCGCCGACATGTCCGACGACTATAGGGTCGTCCCCACGACCACTGGCCAAAGTTGCCCAGCCGCCGACATGTCCGACGACTATAGGTTCGTCCCTACGAACCTGGGCATACGTTGGCCTGCCGCCGACATGTCCGACGACTATAGGGTCGTCCCCACGACCACTGGCCAAAGTTGCCCAGCCGCCGACATGTCCGACGACTATAGGGTCGTCCCCACGACCCCGGGACTAGGTTGGCCCGCCGCCGACATGTCCGACGTCTATAGGGTCGTCCCCACGACCCCGGGGATAGATTGCCCCGGCACCGTCATGTCCGACGACTATAGGGTCGTCCCCACGACCCCGGGACTAAGTTGGCCAGACGCCGACACGTCCGACAACTATAGGGTCGTCCCCACGACCCCGGGACTAGGTTGGCCCGCCGCCGACTTATCCGACGACTATAGGGTCGTCCCGACGACCCCGGGACTAGGTTGGCCCGCCGCCGACTTGTCCGACGACTATAGGGTCGTCCCTACCACCCCCGGACTAGGTTGGCCAGCCGCCGACTTGGTCGACGACTATAGGGTCGTCTCCACGACCCCGGGACTAGGTTGGCCCGCCGCCGACTTGTCCGACGATTATAGGGTCGTCCCCACGACCACGGGCCAAAGTTGCCCTGCCGCCGACATGTCCGACGACTATAGGGTCGTCCCCACGACCCCGGGACTAGGTTGGCCCGCCGCCGACATGTCCGACGACTATAGGGTCGTCCCCACGCCCCGGGACTAGGTTGGCCCGCCGCCGTCATGTCCGACGACTATGGGGTCGTCCCCACGACCCCGGGACTAGGTTGGCCCGCCGCCGACTTATCCGACGACTATAGGGTCGTCTCCACGACCCCGGGACTAGGTTGCCCTGCCGCCGACATGTCCGACGACTATAGGGTCGTCCCCACGACCCCGGGACTAGGTTGCCCAGCCGCAGACATGTCCGACGACTATAGGGTCGTCCCCACGACCCCGGTACTAGATTGGCCCGCCACCGTGATGTCCGACGACTATAGGGTCGTCTCCACGACCCCGGGACTAGGTTGGCCCGCCGCCGACTTGTCCGACGACTATAGGGTCGTCCCCACGACCACGGGCCAAAGTTGCCCTGCCGCCGACATGTCCGACGACTATAGGGTCGTCCCCACGACCCCGGGACTAGGTTGGCCCGCCGCCGACATGTCCGACGACTATAGGGTCGTCCCCACGCCCCGGGACTAGGTTGGCCCAGCCGCAGACATGTCCGACGACTATAGGGTCGTCCCCACGACCCCGGTACTAGATTGGCCCGCCACCGTGATGTCCGACGACTATAGGGTCGTCTCCACGACCCCGGGACTAGGTTGGCCCGCCGCCGACTTGTCCGACGACTATAGGGTCGTCCCCACGACCACGGGCCAAAGTTGCCCTGCCGCCGACATGTCCGACGACTATAGGGTCGTCCCCACGACCCCGGGACTAGGTTGGCCCGCCGCCGACATGTCCGACGACTATAGGGTCGTCCCCACGACCCCGGGACTAGGTTGGCCCGCCGCCGACTTTTCCGACGACTATAGGGTCGTCTCCACGACCCCGGGACTAGGTTGGCCCGCCGCCGACTTGTCCGACGACTATAGGGTCGTCCCCACGACCACGGGCCAAAGTTGCCCTGCCGCCGACATGTCCGACGACTATAGGGTCGTCCCCACGACCCCGGGACTAGGTTGCCCAGCCGCAGACATGTCCGACGACTATAGGGTCGTCCCCACGACCCCGGTACTAGATTGGCCCGCCACCGTGATGTCCGACGACTATAGGGTCGTCTCCACGACCCCGGGACTAGGTTGGCCCGCCGCCGACTTGTCCGACGACTATAGGGTCGTCCCCACGACCACGGGCCAAAGTTGCCCTGCCGCCGACATGTCCGACGACTATAGGGTCGTCCCCACGATCCCGGGACTAGGTTGGCCCGCCGCCGACATGTCCGACGACTATAGGGTCGTCCCCACGCCCCGGGCCAAAGTTGGCCAGCCGCCGACATGTCCAACGACTATAGGGTCGTCCCCACGACCCCGGGGCTAGATTGCCCCGGCACCGTCATGTCCGACGACTATAGGGTCGTCCCCACGACCCCGGGACTAGATTGGCCCGCCACGGTCATGTCCGACGACTATAGGTTCATCCCTACGTCCCTGGGCATACGTTGGCCTGCCGCCGACATGTCCGACGACTATAGGGTCGTCCCCACGACCACTGGCCAAAGTTGCCCAGCCGCCGACATGTCCGACGACTATAGGTTCGTCCCTACGAACCTGGGCATACGTTGGCCTGCCGCCGACATGTCCGACGACTATAGGGTCGTCCCCACGACCACTGGCCAAAGTTGCCCAGCCGCCGACATGTCCGACGACTATAGGGTCGTCCCCACGACCCCGGGACTAGGTTGGCCCGCCGCCGACATGTCCGACGTCTATAGGGTCGTCCCCACGACCCCGGGGCTAGATTGCCCCGGCACCGTCATGTCCGACGACTATAGGGTCGTCCCCACGACCCCGGGACTAAGTTGGCCAGACGCCGACACGTCCGACAACTATAGGGTCGTCCCCACGACCCCGGGACTAGGTTGGCCCGCCGCCGACTTATCCGACGACTATAGGGTCGTCCCGACGACCCCGGGACTAGGTTGGCCCGCCGCCGACTTGTCCGACGACTATAGGGTCGTCCCTACCACCCCCGGACTAGGTTGGCCAGCCGCCGACTTGGTCGACGACTATAGGGTCGTCTCCACGACCCCGGGACTAGGTTGGCCCGCCGCCGACTTGTCCGACGACTATAGGGTCGTCCCCACGACCACGGGCCAAAGTTTCCCTGCCGCCGACATGTCCGACGACTATAGGGTCGTCCCCACGACCCCGGGACTAGGTTGGCCCGCCGCCGACATGTCCGACGACTATAGGGTCGTCCCCACGCCCCGGGACTAGGTTGGCCCGCCGCCGTCATGTCCGACGACTATGGGGTCGTCCCCACGACCCCGGGACTAGATTGGCCCGCCACCGTCATGTCCGACGACTATAGGGTCGTCCCCACGACCACTGGCCAAAGTTGCCCAGCCGCAGACATGTCCGACGACTATAGGGTCGTCCCCACGACCCCGGGACTAGATTGGCCCGCCACCGTGATGTCCGACGACTATAGGGTCGTCTCCACGACCCCGGGACAAGGTTGGCCCGCCGCCGACTTGTCCGACGACTATAGGGTCGTCCCCACACCCCGGGCCAAAGTTGGCCAGCCGCCGACATGTCCGACGACTATGGGGTCGTCCCCACGACCCCGGGACTAGATTGGCCCGCCACCGTCATGTCCGACGACTATACGGTCGTCCCCACGACCACGGGCCAAAGTTGCCCTGCCGCCGACATGTCCGACGACTATAGGGTCGTCCCCACGACCCCGGGACTAGGTTGGCCCGCCGCCGTCATGTCCGACGACTATAGGGTCGTCCCCACTCCCCGGTCCAAAGTTGGCCAGCCGCCGACATGTCCGACGACTATGGGGTCGTCCCTACGACCCCGGGACTAGATTGGCCCGCCACCGTCATGTCCGACGACTATACGGTCGTCTCCACAACCCCGGGACTAGGTTGGCCCGCCGCCGACTTGTCCGACGACTATAGGGTCGTTCCCACGACCACTGGCCAAAGTTGCCCAGCCGCAGACATGTCCGACGACTATAGGGTCGTCCCCACGACCCCGGGACTAGATTGGCCCGCCACCGTGATGTCCGACGACTATAGGGTCGTCTCCACGACCCCGGGACAAGGTTGGCCCGCCGCCGACTTGTCCGACGACTATAGGGTCGTCCCCACACCCCGGGCCAAAATTGGCCAGCCGCCGACATGTCCGGCGACTATGGGGTCGTCCCCACGACCCCGGGACTAGATTGGCCCGCCACCGTCATGTCCGACGACTATACGGTCGTCCCCACGACCACGGGCCAAAGTTGCCTTGCCGCCGATATGTCCGACGACTATAGGGTCGTCCCCACGACCCCGGGACTAGGTTGGCCCGCCGCCGTCATGTCCGACGACTATAGGGTCGTCCCCACTCCCCGGTCCAAAGTTGGCCAGCCGCCGACATGTCCGACGACTATGGGGTCGTCCCTACGACCCCGGGACTAGATTGGCCCGCCACCGTCATGTCCGACGACTATACGGTCGTCCCCACGACCCCGGGACTAGGTTGGCCCGCCGCCGACTTGTCCGACGACTATAGGGTCGTCCCCACGACCACTGGCCAAAGTTGCCCAGCCGCAGACATGTCCGACGACTATAGGGTCGTCCCCACGACCCCGGGACTAGATTGGCCCGCCACCGTCATGTCCGACGACTATACGGTCGTCCCCACGACCACGGGCCAAAGTTGCCCTGCCGCCGACATGTCCGACGACTATAGGGTCGTCCCCACGACCCGGGGGCTAGATTGCCCCGGCACCGTCATGTCCGACGACTATAGGGTCGTCACCACGACCCCGGGACTAGGTTGGCCAGCCGCCGACATGTCCGACATCTATAGGGTCGTTTCCACGACCCCGGGACTAGGTAGGCCCGCCGCCGACTTGTCCGACGACTATAGGGTCGTCCCCACGACCCCGGGCCAAAGTTGGCCAGCCGCCGACATGTCCGACGACTATAGGGTCGTCCCCACGACCCCGGGACTAGGTTGTCCCGCCGCCGACTTGTCCGGCGACTATAGGGTCGTCCCCACGACCCCGGGCCAAAGTTGGCCAGCCGCCGACATGTCCGACGACTATAGGGTCGTCCCCACGACCCCGGGACTAGGTTGGCCCGCCGCCGACATGTCCGACGTCTATAGGGTCGTCCCCACGACCCCGGGGATAGATTGCCCCGGCACCGTCATGTCCGACGACTATAGGGTCGTCCCCACGACCCCGGGACTAAGTTGGCCAGACGCCGACACGTCCGACAACTATAGGGTCGTCCCCACGACCCCGGGACTAGGTTGGCCCGCCGCCGACTTATCCGACGACTATAGGGTCGTCCCGACGACCCCGGGACTAGGTTGGCCTGCCGCCGACATGTCCGACGACTATAGGGTCGTCCCCACGCCCCGGGGCAAAGTTGGCCAGCCGCCGACATGTCCGACGACTATAGGGTCGTCCCCACGACCCCGGGACTAGATTGGCCCGCCACCGTCATGTCCGACGACTATACGGTCGTCCCCGCGACCCCGGGACTAGGTTGGCCCGCCGCCGACGTGTCCGACAACTATAGGGTCGTCTCCACGACCCCGGGACTAGGTTGGCCCGCCGCCGACTTGTCCGACGACTATAGGGTCGTCCCCACGACCACGGGCCAATGTTGCCCTGCCGCCGACATGTCCGACGACTATAGGGTCGTCCCCACGACCCCGGTCCAAAGTTGGCCAGCCGCCGACATGTCCGACGACTATAGGGTCGTCCCCACGCCCCGGTCCAAAGTTGGCCAGCCGCCGACATGTCCGACGACTATAGGGTCGTCCCCACGACCCCGGGACTAGATTGGCCCGCCACCGTCATGTCCGACGACTATACGGTCGTCCCCACGACCCCGGGACTAGGTTGGCCCACCGCCGACTTGTCCGACGACTATAGGGTCGTCCCCACGACCACTGGCCAAAGTTGCCCAGCCGCAGACATGTCCGACGACTATAGGGTCGTCCCCACGACCCCGGTACTAGATTGGCCCGCCACCGTGATGTCCGACGACTATAGGGTCGTCTCCACGACCCCGGGACTAGGTTGGCCCGCCGCCGACTTGTCCGACGACTATAGGGTCGTCCCCACGACCACGGGCCAAAGTTGCCCTGCCGCCGACATGTCCGACGACTATAGGGTCGTCCCCACGATCCCGGGACTAGGTTGGCCCGCCGCCGACATGTCCGACGACTATAGGGTCGTCCTCACGCCCCGGGCCAAAGTTGGCCAGCCGCCGACATGTCCAACGACTATAGGGTCGTCCCCACGACCCCGGGGCTAGATTGCCCCGGCACCGTCATGTCCGACGACTATAGGTTCGTCCCCACGACCCCGGGACTAGATTGGCCCGCCACGGTCATGTCCGACAACTATAGGTTCATCCCTACGTCCCTGGGCATACGTTGGCCTGCCGCCGACATGTCCGACGACTATAGGGTCGTCCCCACGACCACTGGCCAAAGTTGCCCAGCCGCCGACATGTCCGACGACTATAGGTTCGTCCCTACGAACCTGGGCATACGTTGGCCTGCCGCCGACATGTCCGACGACTATAGGGTCGTCCCCACGACCACTGGCCAAAGTTGCCCAGCCGCCGACATGTCCGACGACTATAGGGTCGTCCCCACGACCCCGGGACTAGGTTGGCCCGCCGCCGACATGTCCGACGTCTATAGGGTCGTCCCCACGACCCCGGGGATAGATTGCCCCGGCACCGTCATGTCCGACGACTATAGGGTCGTCCCCACGACCCCGGGACTAAGTTGGCCAGACGCCGACACGTCCGACAACTATAGGGTCGTCCCCACGACCCCGGGACTAGGTTGGCCCGCCGCCGACTTATCCGACGACTATAGGGTCGTCCCGACGACCCCGGGACTAGGTTGGCCCGCCGCCGACTTGTCCGACGACTATAGGGTCGTCCCTACCACCCCCGGACTAGGTTGGCCAGCCGCCGACTTGGTCGACGACTATAGGGTCGTCTCCACGACCCCGGGACTAGGTTGGCCCGCCGCCGACTTGTCCGACGATTATAGGGTCGTCCCCACGACCACGGGCCAAAGTTGCCCTGCCGCCGACATGTCCGACGACTATAGGGTCGTCCCCACGACCCCGGGACTAGGTTGGCCCGCCGCCGACATGTCCGACGACTATAGGGTCGTCCCCACGCCCCGGGACTAGGTTGGCCCGCCGCCGTCATGTCCGACGACTATGGGGTCGTCCCCACGACCCCGGGACTAGGTTGGCCCGCCGCCGACTTATCCGACGACTATAGGGTCGTCTCCACGACCCCGGGACTAGGTTGCCCTGCCGCCGACATGTCCGACGACTATAGGGTCGTCCCCACGACCCCGGGACTAGGTTGCCCAGCCGCAGACATGTCCGACGACTATAGGGTCGTCCCCACGACCCCGGTACTAGATTGGCCCGCCACCGTGATGTCCGACGACTATAGGGTCGTCTCCACGACCCCGGGACTAGGTTGGCCCGCCGCCGACTTGTCCGACGACTATAGGGTCGTCCCCACGACCACGGGCCAAAGTTGCCCTGCCGCCGACATGTCCGACGACTATAGGGTCGTCCCCACGACCCCGGGACTAGGTTGGCCCGCCGCCGACATGTCCGACGACTATAGGGTCGTCCCCACGCCCCGGGACTAGGTTGGCCCAGCCGCAGACATGTCCGACGACTATAGGGTCGTCCCCACGACCCCGGTACTAGATTGGCCCGCCACCGTGATGTCCGACGACTATAGGGTCGTCTCCACGACCCCGGGACTAGGTTGGCCCGCCGCCGACTTGTCCGACGACTATAGGGTCGTCCCCACGACCACGGGCCAAAGTTGCCCTGCCGCCGACATGTCCGACGACTATAGGGTCGTCCCCACGACCCCGGGACTAGGTTGGCCCGCCGCCGACATGTCCGACGACTATAGGGTCGTCCCCACGACCCCGGGACTAGGTTGGCCCGCCGCCGACTTTTCCGACGACTATAGGGTCGTCTCCACGACCCCGGGACTAGGTTGGCCCGCCGCCGACTTGTCCGACGACTATAGGGTCGTCCCCACGACCACGGGCCAAAGTTGCCCTGCCGCCGACATGTCCGACGACTATAGGGTCGTCCCCACGACCCCGGGACTAGGTTGCCCAGCCGCAGACATGTCCGACGACTATAGGGTCGTCCCCACGACCCCGGTACTAGATTGGCCCGCCACCGTGATGTCCGACGACTATAGGGTCGTCTCCACGACCCCGGGACTAGGTTGGCCCGCCGCCGACTTGTCCGACGACTATAGGGTCGTCCCCACGACCACGGGCCAAAGTTGCCCTGCCGCCGACATGTCCGACGACTATAGGGTCGTCCCCACGATCCCGGGACTAGGTTGGCCCGCCGCCGACATGTCCGACGACTATAGGGTCGTCCCCACGCCCCGGGCCAAAGTTGGCCAGCCGCCGACATGTCCAACGACTATAGGGTCGTCCCCACGACCCCGGGGCTAGATTGCCCCGGCACCGTCATGTCCGACGACTATAGGGTCGTCCCCACGACCCCGGGACTAGATTGGCCCGCCACGGTCATGTCCGACGACTATAGGTTCATCCCTACGTCCCTGGGCATACGTTGGCCTGCCGCCGACATGTCCGACGACTATAGGGTCGTCCCCACGACCACTGGCCAAAGTTGCCCAGCCGCCGACATGTCCGACGACTATAGGTTCGTCCCTACGAACCTGGGCATACGTTGGCCTGCCGCCGACATGTCCGACGACTATAGGGTCGTCCCCACGACCACTGGCCAAAGTTGCCCAGCCGCCGACATGTCCGACGACTATAGGGTCGTCCCCACGACCCCGGGACTAGGTTGGCCCGCCGCCGACATGTCCGACGTCTATAGGGTCGTCCCCACGACCCCGGGGCTAGATTGCCCCGGCACCGTCATGTCCGACGACTATAGGGTCGTCCCCACGACCCCGGGACTAAGTTGGCCAGACGCCGACACGTCCGACAACTATAGGGTCGTCCCCACGACCCCGGGACTAGGTTGGCCCGCCGCCGACTTATCCGACGACTATAGGGTCGTCCCGACGACCCCGGGACTAGGTTGGCCCGCCGCCGACTTGTCCGACGACTATAGGGTCGTCCCTACCACCCCCGGACTAGGTTGGCCAGCCGCCGACTTGGTCGACGACTATAGGGTCGTCTCCACGACCCCGGGACTAGGTTGGCCCGCCGCCGACTTGTCCGACGACTATAGGGTCGTCCCCACGACCACGGGCCAAAGTTTCCCTGCCGCCGACATGTCCGACGACTATAGGGTCGTCCCCACGACCCCGGGACTAGGTTGGCCCGCCGCCGACATGTCCGACGACTATAGGGTCGTCCCCACGCCCCGGGACTAGGTTGGCCCGCCGCCGTCATGTCCGACGACTATGGGGTCGTCCCCACGACCCCGGGACTAGATTGGCCCGCCACCGTCATGTCCGACGACTATACGGTCGTCCCCACGACCCCGGGACTAGGTTGGCCCGCCGCCGACTTGTCCGACGACTATAGGGTCGTCCCCACGACCACTGGCCAAAGTTGCCCAGCCGCAGACATGTCCGACGACTATAGGGTCGTCCCCACGACCCCGGGACTAGATTGGCCCGCCACCGTGATGTCCGACGACTATAGGGTCGTCTCCACGACCCCGGGACAAGGTTGGCCCGCCGCCGAATTGTCCGACGACTATAGGGTCGTCCCCACACCCCGGGCCAAAGTTGGCCAGCCGCCGACATGTCCGACGACTATGGGGTCGTCCCCACGACCCCGGGACTAGATTGGCCCGCCACCGTCATGTCCGACGACTATACGGTCGTCCCCACGACCACGGGCCAAAGTTGCCCTGCCGCCGACATGTCCGACGACTATAGGGTCGTCCCCACGACCCCGGGACTAGGTTGGCCCGCCGCCGTCATGTCCGACGACTATAGGGTCGTCCCCACTCCCCGGTCCAAAGTTGGCCAGCCGCCGACATGTCCGACGACTATGGGGTCGTCCCTACGACCCCGGGACTAGATTGGCCCGCCACCGTCATGTCCGACGACTATACGGTCGTCTCCACAACCCCGGGACTAGGTTGGCCCGCCGCCGACTTGTCCGACGACTATAGGGTCGTTCCCACGACCACTGGCCAAAGTTGCCCAGCCGCAGACATGTCCGACGACTATAGGGTCGTCCCCACGACCCCGGGACTAGATTGGCCCGCCACCGTGATGTCCGACGACTATAGGGTCGTCTCCACGACCCCGGGACAAGGTTGGCCCGCCGCCGACTTGTCCGACGACTATAGGGTCGTCCCCACACCCCGGGCCAAAGTTGGCCAGCCGCCGACATGTCCGACGACTATGGGGTCGTCCCCACGACCCCGGGACTAGATTGGCCCGCCACCGTCATGTCCGACGACTATACGGTCGTCCCCACGACCACGGGCCAAAGTTGCCTTGCCGCCGACATGTCCGACGACTATAGGGTCGTCCCCACGACCCCGGGACTAGGTTGGCCCGCCGCCGTCATGTCCGACGACTATAGGGTCGTCCCCACTCCCCGGTCCAAAGTTGGCCAGCCGCCGACATGTCCGACGACTATGGGGTCGTCCCTACGACCCCGGGACTAGATTGGCCCGCCACCGTCATGTCCGACGACTATACGGTCGTCCCCACGACCCCGGGACTAGGTTGGCCCGCCGCCGACTTGTCCGACGACTATAGGGTCGTCCCCACGACCACTGGCCAAAGTTGCCCAGCCGCAGACATGTCCGACGACTATAGGGTCGTCCCCACGACCCCGGGACTAGATTGGCCCGCCACCGTCATGTCCGACGACTATACGGTCGTCCCCACGACCACGGGCCAAAGTTGCCCTGCCGCCGACATGTCCGACGACTATAGGGTCGTCCCCACGACCCGGGGGCTAGATTGCCCCGGCACCGTCATGTCCGACGACTATAGGGTCGTCACCACGACCCCGGGACTAGGTTGGCCAGCCGCCGACATGTCCGACATCTATAGGGTCGTTTCCACGACCCCGGGACTAGGTAGGCCCGCCGCCGACTTGTCCGACGACTATAGGGTCGTCCCCACGACCCCGGGCCAAAGTTGGCCAGCCGCCGACATGTCCGACGACTATAGGGTCGTCCCCACGACCCCGGGACTAGGTTGTCCCGCCGCCGACTTGTCCGGCGACTATAGGGTCGTCCCCACGACCCCGGGCCAAAGTTGGCCAGCCGCCGACATGTCCGACGACTATGGGGTCGTCCCCACGACCCCGGGACTAGATTGGCCCGCCACCGTCATGTCCGACGACTATACGGTCGTCCCCACGACCACGGGCCAAAGTTGCCCTGCCGCCGACATGTCCGACGACTATAGGGTCGTACCCACGACCCCGGGACTAGGTTGGCCCGCCGCCGTCATGTCCGACGACTATAGGGTCGTCCCCACTCCCCGGTCCAAAGTTGGCCAGCCGCCGACATGTCCGACGACTATGGGGTCGTCCCTACGACCCCGGGACTAGATTGGCCCGCCACCGTCATGTCCGACGACTATACGGTCGTCTCCACAACCCCGGGACTAGGTTGGCCCGCCGCCGACTTGTCCGACGACTATAGGGTCGTTCCCACGACCACTGGCCAAAGTTGCCCAGCCGCAGACATGTCCGACGACTATAGGGTCGTCCCCACGACCCCGGGACTAGATTGGCCCGCCACCGTGATGTCCGACGACTATAGGGTCGTCCCCACGACCCCGGGACTAGATTGGCCCGCCACCGTGATGTCCGACGACTATAGGGTCGTCTCCACGACCCCGGGACTAGGTTGGCCCGCCGCCGACTTGTCCGACGACTATAGGGTCGTCCCCACGACCACGGGCCAAAGTTGCCCTGCCGCCGACATGTCCGACGACTATAGGGTCGTCCCCACGACCCCGGGACTAGGTTGGCCCGCCGCCGACATGTCCGACGACTATAGGGTCGTCCCCACGACCCCGGGACTAGGTTGGCCCGCCGCCGACTTATCCGACGACTATAGGGTCGTCTCCACGACCCCGGGACTAGGTTGGCCCGCCGCCGACTTGTCCGACGACTATAGGGTCGTCCCCACGACCACGGGCCAAAGTTGCCCTGCCGCCGACATGTCCGACGACTATAGGGTCGTCCCCACGACCCCGGGACTAGGTTGCCCAGCCGCAGACATGTCCGACGACTATAGGGTCGTCCCCACGACCCCGGTACTAGATTGGCCCGCCACCGTGATGTCCGACGACTATAGGGTCGTCTCCACGACCCCGGGACTAGGTTGGCCCGCCGCCGACTTGTCCGACGACTATAGGGTCGTCCCCACGACCACGGGCCAAAGTTGCCCTGCCGCCGACATGTCCGACGACTATAGGGTCGTCCCCACGATCCCGGGACTAGGTTGGCCCGCCGCCGACATGTCCGACGACTATAGGGTCGTCCCCACGCCCCGGGCCAAAGTTGGCCAGCCGCCGACATGTCCAACGACTATAGGGTCGTCCCCACGACCCCGGGGCTAGATTGCCCCGGCACCGTCATGTCCGACGACTATAGGGTCGTCCCCACGACCCCGGGACTAGATTGGCCCGCCACGGTCATGTCCGACGACTATAGGTTCATCCCTACGTCCCTGGGCATACGTTGGCCTGCCGCCGACATGTCCGACGACTATGGGGTCGTCCCTACGACCCCGGGACTAGATTGGCCCGCCACCGTCATGTCCGACGACTATACGGTCGTCTCCACAACCCCGGGACTAGGTTGGCCCGCCGCCGACTTGTCCGACGACTATAGGGTCGTTCCCACGACCACTGGCCAAAGTTGCCCAGCCGCAGACATGTCCGACGACTATAGGGTCGTCCCCACGACCCCGGGACTAGATTGGCCCGCCACCGTGATGTCCGACGACTATAGGGTCGTCCCCACGACCCCGGGACTAGATTGGCCCGCCACCGTGATGTCCGACGACTATAGGGTCGTCTCCACGACCCCGGGACTAGGTTGGCCCGCCGCCGACTTGTCCGACGACTATAGGGTCGTCCCCACGACCACGGGCCAAAGTTGCCCTGCCGCCGACATGTCCGACGACTATAGGGTCGTCCCCACGACCCCGGGACTAGGTTGGCCCGCCGCCGACATGTCCGACGACTATAGGGTCGTCCCCACGACCCCGGGACTAGGTTGGCCCGCCGCCGACTTATCCGACGACTATAGGGTCGTCTCCACGACCCCGGGACTAGGTTGGCCCGCCGCCGACTTGTCCGACGACTATAGGGTCGTCCCCACGACCACGGGCCAAAGTTGCCCTGCCGCCGACATGTCCGACGACTATAGGGTCGTCCCCACGACCCCGGGACTAGGTTGCCCAGCCGCAGACATGTCCGACGACTATAGGGTCGTCCCCACGACCACTGGCCAAAGTTGCCCAGCCGCCGACATGTCCGACGACTATAGGTTCGTCCCTACGAACCTGGGCATACGTTGGCCTGCCGCCGACATGTCCGACGACTATAGGGTCGTCCCCACGACCACTGGCCAAAGTTGCCCAGCCGCCGACATGTCCGACGACTATAGGGTCGTCCCCACGACCCCGGGACTAGGTTGGCCCGCCGCCGACATGTCCGACGTCTATAGGGTCGTCCCCACGACCCCGGGGCTAGATTGCCCCGGCACCGTCATGTCCGACGACTATAGGGTCGTCCCCACGACCCCGGGACTAAGTTGGCCAGACGCCGACACGTCCGACAACTATAGGGTCGTCCCCACGACCCCGGGACTAGGTTGGCCCGCCGCCGACTTATCCGACGACTATAGGGTCGTCCCGACGACCCCGGGACTAGGTTGGCCCGCCGCCGACTTGTCCGACGACTATAGGGTCGTCCCTACCACCCCCGGACTAGGTTGGCCAGCCGCCGACTTGGTCGACGACTATAGGGTCGTCTCCACGACCCCGGGACTAGGTTGGCCCGCCGCCGACTTGTCCGACGACTATAGGGTCGTCCCCACGACCACGGGCCAAAGTTTCCCTGCCGCCGACATGTCCGACGACTATAGGGTCGTCCCCACGACCCCGGGACTAGGTTGGCCCGCCGCCGACATGTCCGACGACTATAGGGTCGTCCCCACGCCCCGGGACTAGGTTGGCCCGCCGCCGTCATGTCCGACGACTATGGGGTCGTCCCCACGACCCCGGGACTAGATTGGCCCGCCACCGTCATGTCCGACGACTATACGGTCGTCCCCACGACCCCGGGACTAGGTTGGCCCGCCGCCGACTTGTCCGACGACTATAGGGTCGTCCCCACGACCACTGGCCAAAGTTGCCCAGCCGCAGACATGTCCGACGACTATAGGGTCGTCCCCACGACCCCGGGACTAGATTGGCCCGCCACCGTGATGTCCGACGACTATAGGGTCGTCTCCACGACCCCGGGACAAGGTTGGCCCGCCGCCGACTTGTCCGACGACTATAGGGTCGTCCCCACACCCCGGGCCAAAGTTGGCCAGCCGCCGACATGTCCGACGACTATGGGGTCGTCCCCACGACCCCGGGACTAGATTGGCCCGCCACCGTCATGTCCGACGACTATACGGTCGTCCCCACGACCACGGGCCAAAGTTGCCCTGCCGCCGACATGTCCGACGACTATAGGGTCGTCCCCACGACCCCGGGACTAGGTTGGCCCGCCGCCGTCATGTCCGACGACTATAGGGTCGTCCCCACTCCCCGGTCCAAAGTTGGCCAGCCGCCGACATGTCCGACGACTATGGGGTCGTCCCTACGACCCCGGGACTAGATTGGCCCGCCACCGTCATGTCCGACGACTATACGGTCGTCTCCACAACCCCGGGACTAGGTTGGCCCGCCGCCGACTTGTCCGACGACTATAGGGTCGTTCCCACGACCACTGGCCAAAGTTGCCCAGCCGCAGACATGTCCGACGACTATAGGGTCGTCCCCACGACCCCGGGACTAGATTGGCCCGCCACCGTGATGTCCGACGACTATAGGGTCGTCTCCACGACCCCGGGACAAGGTTGGCCCGCCGCCGACTTGTCCGACGACTATAGGGTCGTCCCCACACCCCGGGCCAAAGTTGGCCAGCCGCCGACATGTCCGACGACTATGGGGTCGTCCCCACGACCCCGGGACTAGATTGGCCCGCCACCGTCATGTCCGACGACTATACGGTCGTCCCCACGACCACGGGCCAAAGTTGCCTTGCCGCCGACATGTCCGACGACTATAGGGTCGTCCCCACGACCCCGGGACTAGGTTGGCCCGCCGCCGTCATGTCCGACGACTATAGGGTCGTCCCCACTCCCCGGTCCAAAGTTGGCCAGCCGCCGACATGTCCGACGACTATGGGGTCGTCCCTACGACCCCGCGACTAGATTGGCCCGCCACCGTCATGTCCGACGACTATACGGTCGTCCCCACGACCCCGGGACTAGGTTGGCCCGCCGCCGACTTGTCCGACGACTATAGGGTCGTCCCCACGACCACTGGCCAAAGTTGCCCAGCCGCAGACATGTCCGACGACTATAGGGTCGTCCCCACGACCCCGGGACTAGATTGGCCCGCCACCGTCATGTCCGACGACTATACGGTCGTCCCCACGACCACGGGCCAAAGTTGCCCTGCCGCCGACATGTCCGACGACTATAGGGTCGTCACCACGACCCCGGGACTAGGTTGGCCAGCCGCCGACATGTCCGACATCTATAGGGTCGTTTCCACGACCCCGGGACTAGGTAGGCCCGCCGCCGACTTGTCCGACGACTATAGGGTCGTCCCCACGACCCCGGGCCAAAGTTGGCCAGCCGCCGACATGTCCGACGACTATAGGGTC